>OZ005743.1:33822024-33881515 GCA_963930735.1 Dioctria linearis | reverse complement strand
TGATATGAGAACATTTCTGTTTTATTTAATTATTGTTGTCTTTGGAATTATTATTATTATTATTTGAAATCATTTGCAATAAATTTAAAGCATAGATTAGTATTGTAAGGTGGGTATGAAAAGGAGAAAGTAAGGTATTTCCATACACTGTAGTCTGGATGTGAATTCTTGTTTAAAACATGCAAAAGGAGCTTTTAAATTTTATGACCAAACTTAATTGTTGGCTAAAAACATTTAGGTATGGAAAAGTTTGTAAAGTAAGTAGAGGTTAATTAAATTACTCAATTTTAGGTCCGGCTCGAGGGGCCATCAAATGATCTCTCCATAGTCAAAATGAATGTATATAAAAAAAAAAGGGATGGAAATTAAAACTAGCTCTACTAAAAGTTAGGAAATTGTAATTTCCTGCTCCCAGTTGATTCCTGACACAAGTCTTTATTTTAAACGATACCCGGGATAGAGAGGGGTACGTTTTACATTTGAGTCCCACTCTTCTGATGACAGAACCAAACACCTCGTTTGGTTGCTTGGAGAATTCGTCATCTGATTCTTTCGTAAGAGGGTAACATTCAATGATTCTCAAACTTTTCACGGATTTGACCTGGATTTTCTAGGATTCCTACATGTGGCTCTATATATACCATATATTATATATTACTAGAGACCAGGGGCCATCAGATTTCGCCGAGTTTAATTACCTTGATATTGTGTAAGAATTCAATCCAATTGTCCGTTAAGAGGTAGAGTTCTTCAGTTCGATTGTCCATATCTTATGTATGAAAACCAAGAGTCGTCATCGTTAAGTTCATCCAATTAGGATATTTGCCAGTTCGAAGCAGTTGAATTTTTATGAAAGACAACTGCTAGCTGTCAAATTAATCTCCTCAACGGGAATCACAGCAACTCAAAGACTTGGACATTTTAATAATTTTGCGTGGAGTCATATGCGATCAGTGTGTCCTTCGTAAACATCCCATTGTCCACCCTCCAGGCTTATGCAAGCAATTGCTTATAAGTCCCAAACGGACTCACTTATAAAATTCAATAATGGCCCCCAGACCTCTTTGTGGATTCATACAGCTCGAGCAGGAAGTGTGCACCAACAAATCTGTATGTCTTTCCTAAGAGGGCCGGACAGTGACAGAGATATAAAATCATCTTTTTTGATTCCTCTTCGTATCTGCTGCGTTCAGCAGCATTAACAAATCCCATCTGTTAAGTTCACCCCTGAGAAAAGAGTGCCCAGTGAGAACTAACACCAGAGGGTTGGCTTGTGTAGTCGTTTGTTTGAATTAGGCCTGCCGGCTAACTCACAGTTCCTTCGTAGTTCGACCTGAAGGGTCACTCCAACAAAGACGACTGCGTTGGAGGTCGGCCCAAACCGAAATGTTAGCTGCAAGTTGTTTTATTGCTAGCCAGATCATGGAGGAGGACGCTTCGGATGATGCACCAAGACGAGCTAGCTCCAAGAGAAGGAGCGCAGGGTGGTTCTACACTTCAAAACCAGTCTGGTGGTTGTAAAGGGCTTTGATACGAACAGTTTTACAATTATATGCAAAAAACTTGTACGGAGGAGTGACCATACAAGAACAACACTAGCAATATTACTTTACGGTCAACTTTAAGAAGATTATAAATCTTATCGAATACAGGTATCAAGAGAGTTTCCAAGGGCTGAATTAATTTTCACTGAGTTGTGCGCACTGTGTGTAAGTTTTAAATATATCTAGTATAATCATAGAATGCAATTGTTAATTTACGACGGCTAGGGAAATACAATTGCGCCATAAATAGATTGGGGTAGAATCAAACTACGAACCAGTTGCCATTGAATATCAGTAGGTAGTATATACCCACTGACTCATAACTGCCGCAAGGAACCATATACTGTTATGTCGGTGATCTTTCGTGCTTCCTGGCACGTGCAGGAAGAAGAGAACGGCAAGGATATTAATTATGGAAATTTAAAAAAATTTAATAAGATACACAGTGAAAGTTGAACGATTTGCTTAGTTTTTTATTATTTGCTTAGCGGTTTTAACAATATGTAAGAATTGAGTTAATGTAAATTGACGATCACTTTTCAACAACTTAATCAACACTTTTCGACACTTTTATAAATTGACTTCATTATAATCTAATGATAACTTTTCGATAATTTGGGGGTATGATTATACTCAACGTGGTGACCACTAAACAGGTGTAAAAACGACTCTCCGAAATTTCGGCTAGTAGGCCCCAAGTACCTATGAAAAGCACGAGAACGCTTTTTTATTCTTTTTACTAATTTCTCACGACACGACGCTAGAAAATCGTACGTGGGAAAATGCAAAACATTTTTGATTCCCTGCATAAATGTATCAAGAAAAATTGAAATCCGAAATGCAGTTACGTGCGCCCGTCTTAATATATTAATTTTAAAAAGTCGAGACAAATTGTAATAATATTGTATGTACCTATGTTTGGATTTGAGCACTTAAGTGATATAGGTATATGGTTACTCACACAATATTACTCGTTTTAATTCCTGTGGCACTACTCCACAATCGAAATTTTGTTCGTTACATTTTCCTTTGTTATCATTACGTTAGGTGTTCGAAGTGACGCTAAGCTAGATTATTAAATTGTTCTTAACATTTAACAGCCCACAGGTGTCTCTCTAAGGTATTTATTTCATACATCAACCTTTTATATATTTCATCTTCAATGTTTTACGAATCTAAACGTGCAATGAAAATATTCGAAACTTGAATAATTTAATATTTATTGCTAATAAACTAAAATTTTAATTCACCAACCCACAAGTGTCCAATAGACATAATCACATTTTTGTTTAATTCGAGTATGAAGGAAGATTGTTTATTTTCATTTACGTATAATCATATCGTATCAGGTAGGCAATAGCAACTCCCAGACCTTTGTTTGTGTTACAATCGTAGTCTTTGTACTACTCAAGGTACGTCCTGACCCGGCGAGTATTTCATATCAGTGTTTAGATATTTTTATCACAAAGCAGTCTTGCTCGTATTTTTTTTTGTTATAAGAAATGACTAAACGTCAACTAACATAGGACGAAATTCAACGCGTGCTTTTGATGAAAGTAACAACGAAAACACTTTTGTGTGTGAACCCGATAGCGAGGATGAGAATTTTGCTGTGGACAGCTGTTCTGACAGTGAAAGTAACGTGACAGGATCAGCATCAGAAAGCGATGATGAATAATTATGGAGTGAGAGTGATGATGTATCACTACAAGAATACGTTTCAATTGACACTTATAAGGGCAGAGATGGAACAGAGTGAAAATCAGAGCCTGACAAGCAAAGCAGAACTATTCGACACAACATAATTCGCCGTGATATTCATAAGGTGCTTCTTCCTCCGGGGCAGGTTATAATAGATCCGATAGACAGTTTCAACCTCTTTTTCAATGATAACTTATTAGAAATCATAGTAAAACATACCAACTCTGAAGCTAAAATCGATTAAGACCAAGAAACAAAATCGAAATGCAAGCATTTATAGGACTTTTGTTGACTACAAGTGTCAATAAATAGGCAGGTTTGGATTTTAGAGAATACTGGGATAAGATTTTTGGAAATCCGATATATCGAGCTACAATGGGAAAAACTAGATTTTCTTCTATACTACCATTCTTGAGATTCAATAATTAAAATACTAGACCTTTCAGAAAGTCGAGACATAAACTTGCACCTATGCGAGAGTCATGGGAGTACGTAAATCAAAGCCTAAAGATGTTTTATTTACCTCGAGAAAATCTCACTATTGTCGAGCAGCTGGTACCTTTTCGATGACGAGTATCAATCAAAGAATATCTACCCAGCAAACCTGACAGGTATGGTGTATCTGTGACAACAAAACTAACCACCGTGTATTTGGTATACCATATCTTGGAAAAGAAGGACAAAACATGGCGGAAAATGTAATGTAATGTGCCTGATTCAATATCTTGCAATACCTTGCAAAAAACCCAAATAATCGAAATGCGGTCACTGACACTATGCTTTGGTAAACAGAGCATAGATATGGGTCAAGCATTTCTTCATGAATTGAAAATGCATGGTTGGGCATATTACAAGCGAATCAATTGTATATAGATATAGCGTTAGAAGTAATCAATAAAGATACAGTCGGTAGAAAGTCTTTCTAGCATCAAATAATAACACGTTGTATTCATTACTGGGAGTTCTGCTGTTGAGCTGCTCCCCATCTTATTTCTTGGAGTTAGTGCTTCAATAGCCGCTCCAACTTCATCACAACAAGAGTCAATGGGCCTACGGGCCTACATAAAAGATATTCAACAAAATACAAAGGAATTATTATCACAGTAGTCACTCAGTTGCGTGAACCATAATTCCGAAGTAGCAGGAATATTACTTTTGGCAATTATTTTACGAGTCTTTATATTGCAAAATATTTGGCTCAGAATGGTATCACAGTAGTTGGTACCATGAGGAAAAATAAGGATTGTATACCTCAAATTTGTCAAGCCAACAGAATCCGTGATATCGAATCTAATGTCTTTGGTTTTTCCAAAAATATGACATTGGTTTCGTATGTACTGAAAAAGAGCGGTGCTGTTATTTTCTTGGCTACGATGCATCATAGCAAAGAAGTAGATGTTAGCAATAAAAACCAATTAGAAATAAATTTGCACTATAACTCCACCAAGGGAGGTTTCGATACGTTTGACTAGATGGTACAAGAGTGTACAGTTCGGCGTAAAACAAATAACTGGCCCGTTGCATTTTTTCAAAATATTATAGATTTTGTTGGAATTGCATATCTAATTATGTGGAAAAATGTATATCCTACTTGGAACCAATGGAAAAAGAATACACAAAGAAAACTTTTTGTACTTGTAACACCTCATATACGGAGTGAAACAAGAAAGGCCTATCGAGTAATCACTTAGCAGTAGTGCTGGGACATCGGAGTGGAACATCGATGTGCAGCATCGATATTAACATCGCCCAACAAGCATCGATGTGGCGATAATATCGATCATCTAACAACGATGTACAAACCACATCGATGTTAATGAATTTTGAACACTCTGACTAGTATATCATAGAAAATTTGCTGTGTTTTTCAGTTCAGAATTTTTTTTTGCTCTCGTTTTTATTAATAACTTAATAAAAATAACACAAACAAAACGAAACAAGTACCTCTTCAATTCTAAATTAAAAGTTTCCTAAAAATAACGCATAAATGAATTAAATGAATATGAAAAATTACAGTTCTGAAAACTTCTTATCAACAGACTGAGGAAACAATAACTGGCAAAGGCGTTTTCCCTGCAAACTGTTTCTATTTTGAGTTATAGTCTCGCCTGCCTTAGAGAACAGACATTCAGCTGGCATAGAAGTAGCCACAATGGACAACATTTTTGCTGCAAGACGTGATAAGCTAAGATATATAAGATTAATATGAAGGGGTTCCAAAAGAGCGCTTAAATAAAAGGCTATTTTCGATTTCCTACATTCCGAACTTCCTTCTGTTGTTTTTTAATCACCAGACGGATGTGATTGGCACATAAATTGAACTTTGTTGAGCCTGAGAAAGAACTTGCAGGTAGACGTTTTCTTAAGGGGCCCATAAACAGTTACGCCTGTTGGCCAACTCGAGTGGGAAAACGATGTTGTCACGCAGATTTGGCCGTGTTTGGGCCTGTTTGTGGTGTGACACGTATGTCAAGCGGTTGGACGAAAATCAAATTAGTTTAATTTTAGTGGCGGAGCTACGAGTTTGACAACATATTGAACCATGCAGGGCGATGTTTGTCAATTCGTCATTCTTGAGTGAAGTCTATTGAAGAAATGATAGCAATTAATACTTCTAGCAGCTCCTGAAATGTGTTCCTATCCTAATGTTGGACAGTAAGTTTGACATAGTGTGGAGATAAAGCTTTCATGTGTGGCACACCAAGATGGACAACATGTTCGCAGTGTATGGGCCGCTTTAGCTGAAATAATAAACAAAGCTGTATCGCTCTCCTGGGGCCTAACTTCGTTAGCCTTCATTGATTCAGTGACAGCAGTGTGATGTAAGGTCACTCTGATTGTTTCTACCCAACTATTTAAAAGAATTTTGATTGGTTCCCCCGAACAATGTTTTCTGTCCCCAGCCCAAATCATTTTTAAAACTAATGATTATCAATTGTAACGATGCTTTGAAAATGAAATGAATAATCACTTCACTATTTCTCTTTCCGTTTTACCACAAAAATTTGATTGAAATATACGTACTTCTTTTTTTAATCTAGATAATTTTTTTTGCATTTTATTTGCTTTTTACAATATGCATTTATTCCTTTACGGTAAGAAGCATGTAATTCCCTGACATCAATGTAGGTCGATGTTTTAGTGCGCCGACATAGATGGAAAAATATCGAACATCGAGAGCCCAAACATCGATGTTTTGAAAACATCGATGAACATCGCCCAGCACTACTTAGCAGCCACGCAAGACGTGGTAGGATCAAATTAGAGAGCTGCTCAATCATCTGAACGTGCTGCGAAAAGAAAGAACCGTTGTCATATTTGTCCTTCGAAAATAACCAGAACTTTTAAACAGTATTGCCTATGTTTTTGTTCATATGCCCTAGTGTCTGTTGGACATTACTGGTCAGTTACGTGTCAAGAGCATACTGCGTAGTTCAGGGTTAAATAGTTTTTCTCATGTCATTCTCGTTTTGAATTGAAGAAAGTATTGTTTTGTTGCAAGATCGAGTTGTTAAAAGAAACAGAGAATTGTTATTTTTTTGTTTATCGAATAATAGAAACGAGAATTCGTATCAGTATTGCGTTAAAAGGAATAGAGGATTTATTTTAAATTTAAAAAGAAAAGAATTATGTCACATCAGAGTATCATTAAAGACATTGTGCATTTTTGTATAAGAAGATATTAATCAAGTTTATCAACCGAATTTTGAACGTGTTGTTATTAGGGGATAACAAGGACCCCCTTAGGTATGTACAGCGTACATACGAAAAAGAAGAAGAAGACACTGTGTATAGGTAAGTATGAATATCGTGATAATGGAATGTGCACTTTATAATTGCACTTTTCAGTGCAATTGACTAAACAGAGAAGAAAAACACAATTTTTTGATTTGTTCAAAATAATTCTTGTAGTTTAAATAAAATGTATAAAATTAAATTCTACTTGCAGTGCTTGCATTCACATACAGAATTTTGGGCAACTTGAATAAAACATTAATTTAAACTTTTTTTTATTATAATTATCGTGTATATGTATGTATGTATTAATTCTACGTACTAATACACTTCAACGTTTACGTAGAAAGTCAAAAGTCATCAAAACCACCAGCTTAAATAAAATCTGTGGAACTGGGTTAACGTTTTGAAATGCAAACATGAGACTTTGAGTAGAGTTTTAGGGTTTTAGTGTGCACATCTGATTTACTTTATTTCCCCCAAGATGAATCCTTCCTCTCATGGCATTTTCAAAAGTAAATGCAAATTCTATGCGGCTTGTAACTATTAAATTATTCAAACGTCAATATTTGTGCAAATGGTTTGTAAAGTTTTTCGCCAAGAAATCACTGTTTCTATGGCATATGAATAATTTGTCGTGCGATGGGGGGGAGGTTTCTAAGGGAAATGGGTATTGAATGTGAGATTAGAATTTAAATCTAAACCAAATGGACTTTAGTTCTCTATATCTTTGCAGGTATTTTTGTTTTTTGTTTTAAGAAAGCCCTTGGGTCCCTGAAGATGGTTTCATTTTTAACCAGGTTAAATCTTATTTTTGTATCTGTCTTAACCATTAGTTTCAACTGATTTTGATCACAAAGTAGTTGCTCATCATGCTATAAATTTACAGCAATTGTCTAGCAGTCATGTTGCAAATGTTTTAAGTTAAAGAAAACAAAATTTTGGCGAATTGAAAGATAATGTCTGTGGCAGTATAAATAAATTAATTTCTCTTAAAACATTAACATATTGAAGAATTGGATTTTGTAAATTTATTGACTGTGCATTGGAACGTCTTTCCTTAAGAAATCCATTTGTGAATTTGAGATAACTGAGAAGAGAGTTGGAGGAAGAAAAACAATGCAAAAAGTAAATTCTAGAACAGATAACCGAGACTGCGAGAGCTCGTATACCTGCAAAGAATCCGCTACTGACCACACGGATGTCGAAGCAAAAACTTCTATGGATAAAGAAAATCATGAATAAGACTTCTTGCGATTGGACATTAGTAATTTTTTCAGATGAATCAAAATTTAATACTATTGGAACAGAGAGAAGAGAGACCGGTGACGAGATGAATGTTATTCGATGAATGCATAATTAGGGAGGTAAAACATCAATTATGATGATATGGGGTTGTATATCCGCAGAAGGTTTTAGTTATTTAAATTTTTTTGATAGGTCTGCAAACACGGTAGAGTTTATAAACATTATTAAAATTGTGTCCTGACAATCATACAAGAGTTAAATAATTTCCAGTTTGCTGAGCCTTAATTTCAGGATGATTCAGCACTGCCATATTGTGCTAAATATATGTATAAGTATTCGGAGAGATTTCTGAACATTTATTTGGTTCAAATGGTTACTAATTTAGCCTTATTTAATAAATAAATCTCCGTAGTGAAGAATTAAGATAAGAGTCACCTGGAAATAGACCTCAATCTGATTTAACATGGCTTGGTTGTAATGAAAACAATAGCAGCTGCGAAAGAACTGTTTTAATATTTAAGAATTTTGGTCTGTATATGACAGGAAGAGGACAAAAGAACTCCTTAATGGTAGTATAATCTGATACCAGCAATCGAGTAGAAGTCAATACGGGTCATTGGGCTATAAGAAATCACGGTAGTAGACGGGAAACAGCGGCGAATGATTTCTGCTGGAGCTGTATTGGTTCGGAAGAAATGAATTCGTCCAAAGCGTACAGCGCTAGTATATGCATTTTATTTCAAATCTGGGGAGGAGGTGGGCTACAAAGTATAAAGAGCTGAGATGTATCATAAGATTTCTTAGAGAAGCAACGTGGATCTAGAGTAGTTTCAAAAAGGTTATCCCATTAGGTCAAGGAGAACAATGCAACCGCTGGAGGTCGTCAGATTATATAGATATTAGTAATCTTTATCTGAATTTTGTAGATGATTAATAGAATTAAAATTACTTCAAAACAATAAAATAAAACTGTGGATGCAAATTATTTTTGTTCTACCCCGGTTATAAGATGTGGATTTTTTAGTTAAGTCTTAGATCTCCATTCTTGTAAGAAACGTTGGGATTCCGTAGCAACATGATTTCATATCTCCATAATCATGTAAATCATGTATATATATCAAACTTGTTAAACACATTGCTTCTAGGACATTAACAGGCTTACAACAGAAAAACTAGACTCATCAAAACGATCATTCAGCCCTCGCCAGAAGTAATGCAACACTTTTTACTGAATACTTCCAGTCAACTTTTAAGTAGTAGTAGTAGTATATGTCTATCCTAAGCATTGCAAATTCCCGAACTACAGTAGATACGACCGGGACTTCATTGCTCAAACAGTACGCTTCAATTCCATAAATGCTCTCCTTAAGCACGGATGACTTCACTATCTTCTCAAACCTGACTCACGTTTTCGTCCGCCGATCCAGATAACATCCGCAATAAAGTTTCAAAGTAAACTTTTCCTCGATAGCCACGAGGAACTTCGACAATTATCTTTAATTACTGTTTTAACAACTCATATTTTCCTGATGTGTGAAAAAATTAAAAACTATTCGTGTAGTGCTACTCCCAAAAAATCTAAATATGTTCCTCCCAGTTTCTTTCACCCAGCGCAAATTTGTTGCATATATAGTGCGCCAACTATTAGAGAACACTAACCTCAATTTAAACATCAGGCAAGACAAGACAATTAGTTACAGAACTATAAATTTCACGCGCTGCTCATATTCCTGCCCGATTCCACAAAAAGCAGCATACGCATGGCTAATTCCTTGATGTCGAGAAAACATCCTAGTTTATTTGGACTCATTCCCAAAATAATTAATCTGGAGTTTCCGCCTTACTTAACCCAGATTATTCATAGTTTTCTTTCATTCCGGATTTTCTACATTAAACTTCAGAGCTCTAAATCGTTGAAGTTGACTTAATCAAAGTTCGATCCTCGGATTAACATCTTTTAATTTTTATGCATATCGGCAGCCTTCCAATGATCCCTATTCTACCATACTGCACTAATCAGATGACCCCATTACCTATGCCCACCTCATGTCAGAAAATATCGCTTCCCCAGCTGACCCATCATTCCGCAAACTTATGTAACTTATGTATAAAAGAGGATTCTGCGGGCTGTTATGTACAGGACTGTACAGGACACCAGTCCTACTTTTCCAAGACTTCTTTATACGAAAGTGTACCTCAATCGAGGACTACCATTTAAGTCTATCGGTTAATAAACTTAAGAAGGTCTTTCAAGGGTCTAACCCCTACATAAGAAACATTCCAGCACAGATGCATACAAGAAACATATATTATCTAGGTGAAATATTTACTTTGTTCACCAGCAAGGGAAATCATCATCGTGGACAGAAGACCATCCGGGCCGGACATAACACGATTCTTGGCGCTACTCGTTTCATTCAGGGATTTATCGGCGATTTAACTACGGCTTCGTTCTAATGTTTGTAGATAAAAGGTTTGGGGAGAACGGTAGTTTTCGCAAGAAATATAGAGACTTAATAACAACGGGCCGAAAACTGAACCTTCGGGCACACCACGTATAGTATGGAAAATTTTACTCTCGAGTTAGTTTGGACACCACAGAAGATTGTGCTCAACATTGTAGAAGTACTACAGCCTCATCAAAAGTAGTTTCAATATCACTGGATACATTCAGTACTGCAGTTTCACAGCTCAGATGTGAACGGAAGGAAACCTGATTGGCATGGCGAAAGTAGCCTATTATTCTCAATATGTTCGACTATTTACTGGCACATAATAGATCGATTATTACTATCATCTCCAAATCTATGTATGTTGAAGAAAGTATAATAATCCAAATAATAAATTTTTGGTATATAGTACTTAATTTTTTCGTATCCTAATAATTCACTCATTACATTATGAATTCAGGTAAAACTTACGTCTGTAGCGTACAAATAAAATCCTGATCAAATTGTCGAGTCCTATATTAAAATTATCCACTTTGCGAAAGCGCATTACTTAGGTATAAACCGTTTTTTTAAAATAAATTCTCACAAAAAGATGAAAACAATAAAAATTCCTTCATACATATACCTACCTAAGTATTTCTAAGGCGTACTAAAATGTGAAAAAGTTCATAGGTTTCTTTTCTTCAACTAGTCTAAGATAAAATCTTGTCGGAAAATAATATCTTTATTTTCAAATGGCAAGAGATAAGTTTCCGAAAACTAAACTTCTTCCTGGGCCATTGATGTTAATTTATTTTTAAAAGCCAAAAACTGTCCAAACCAACCAGACTTTGTGGAAACTTTTGTGCCGTCGCGTCGTAAAATCAAAGGCATACATACATATAATACCTAAATATATATATAAAACCATCTATAGAGATTAAATCGAATTAAATGTTAACTAAGTTGCTATTTGGTTTGTTTTGAAGTTATGTTTCAAAAGAAAAAAGAGAAAAAATGTTATTTCCTTCTTGAAGTACTTTCGGAATAGAACTTGACAAAACTTACAATAACTCAAGTTGAATTTCTACTACTGATGTTTTCGGAAGTAACATTTTTAGTACCTACAGCTTTCAAAAAATATATGTATATGTCTGCACCGTCACAGAAGTAACAACACAATAAAAAAAAACATTTCAATTGCTTATAATCTAGCAAAACTGAAGTCAAATTCCAGCGATGAATTTAGCAGAAAATAAAATAATTCTCTGAAAGATATTCTCGACAGAGGGATGCTAAACTGGTCGAGGTTGAGAGAACGAGTATTGTCATGATAATTGAAGGACAACAAGGTGATATTAATTTCTATCTTCCTTAGAACTAATAGGCTTATTTCTCTCTTTTCATTATACATAAGACTTCTCACGAGAGAATATGAAATTTTTTCTAATTTTGCAAATGGTAAAAGATAAATCAGGACCACTTGTTTTGCTTAAACCCTGTAGGAAGAGAGATGTTCCTTTTGTTAGATATACCATCCTCTCGTTTTATGCATGTTGTTTTCTGGAAGAAGCAGCAGATGAAGTGGTTTTTTTCTTTCACTTTATTTTTTTTACTTTTTTGCTTAAATAGTTAAAATTTTCAAGAATTAGATTTATTGATGTTAAGAAAATTATTTTGTTACTTCCTCACTTGACCTACTTAGGTACAAATGACTATAAATTGCGCAATAGATTTAAGTAATATCATTCTCTAGTTGATACTTATTAAGGTAGTAAAAATATAAAAAATTAAATAGATGTCAACAGTTGTATCCTCTATTCAGCTAACAACATAAGATTGTAGTGGGACTATAGCTTCCTGTTATATGAAAAAAATAAAAAATAAAAATCTAATACAAGCAGGAAGAAGCTACAGATTGATACTATCTACAACAGGACTTAATGGGCAATAGTTGAGAATCAATATAAAAGAAATTCGTTATGAATTCAGGCAAATGTGTATAAAAATTCTTGCTGACAAACCTCCAGGATGATTCTTTGAATCTCTGATGCGAATCTTTTAATTTCCAACAACTGGTAGTTGCATCAACACGAGCTCCTAATAAAGGGAGAGATATAGATTTTTTGACATACTCTGCATTTGTCTGCCACGGAAAGCATCCTTGTTTCTACTTAATACCCGATAATAATGTCGTTGCAGGTGGGGTATTAAACTGCAAGTGGTTCACTGGATGTAAAATTGGATATTAGTGCCTTGCCATTAATGAACCAACGACCAAACATAGTTGTAATTTAGAACACACCAAAAATTAATTTAGAGCACACCAAAAATTAAGTTTCACTTAACTTGTCCACTCTCGAAAGTGATCTTTTAGGCGAAGACTGGAACTGCTATTTGTATGAATGCACGCAAGATGACGTTCAAAAGCATTAATTTAGTCCCGGGGATTACCGAGCCAGCATGTCATGGCATCATTGGACTATAGATTTTTGGGGATATTCTTCCTTAAAAGGTAACGTGACCAGGGAAGATATTTTATTTTTTATATGACTGGCATTGAGATTCCGTACCACTGGCGTCAAATAGGTAGGCCGAAATTGCTGAGAGTTCTTGCAGTTATTCGTTCTTTTGCTGATTTAAGTACATTCGCACTGTCGTTCTCTGCATTGCACGAACTGAATTTATTAGAGTAAGTTGAAATTTCACTGTGCACTCGCATTCTATCATCGATTTGCATTAACTTCCTACTATTCGTTCCACTGGTATGCCATACATTTTCCCTACTTGCATTTTTTGTTTGTTAGTATTTGTAATTTTCTTAAATGTGGAAACCAAAAAATGCAAAGTCTACCTAATTTGATTGTGGCGATTAGTGATATCCTCAGACGTAATTTTCCTAAATCTGCGATTTCTACCAATGCCAATAAATTTCACCAAAGTATGTAATTTTGTATGCTTATCCAACTTAACACACCCAGCCACCGCCCCTTATACCCAACTCAACTACTCAACTCTCAAGACGACAGACAGAATTTGTTCGGACCGTCTATAGTCACCAATAATGCAAACGAATTCTGAAGAAATGTGGCCGATTTAAATTCTATGAAACAAATGAATTTTGAATTGCCTATAATGAAAAACATTTTTGGTTCGTACCCATGATATATTTAGACGAGATCAGTGAGTTATTGAGGTTTGCCATGAGCTCTTCCATACATCACTTTCTTAGTACTACCGGCGATATCTGGGTATTTCTTGTCTGTGCTTCCAGGTGAGGGTTTCGGTGTAATAATGCCAGCGAAGCATATCGCTATATTCTCGGATACGTAATCCGCTCCAATGGCTCTAAGGGATCGCGATATTGCTTATATGTATCTTGCAAATTTCTTGCTATGCCTATATTATATAAGCCACAGAATTATTCTCTATTTACTCTCGTTTTTGGCAGCCTTGACCAACTTAGTAATTGCGTTCTAGACATAAGAAAAATACATGTTCACCAGAAATATTAATTGTGCTAAGTGAAAATAAAAGATATTGTATATACCTAGATGAAAAAAAGACTCTGTTTATAGTGCTTTCGCGGACCTATCATTGTTTGTCGACGCGTCGGATACGTTTATCGGCGCTGCTTTCGATACAAATGCAAAGAGGACTGCCACTGCCAGTCTTTAGTCTATTAGTCAGTTAAGCTTAATACCGCGGAATATAAGTGCAGCACATACCTTAGCGAACTGTTGGCAGCTTACAAAGGCATCAAGTACTTCCGCTATATCCTAGAGGGCCGTTGTTTCACCTTTTTCATGGACCATAAGCCCTTAACTTTCCTATTCAATAACGACTCAGAGAAAGCCTCTCCTAGACAACTGCGGCATTTGGATCTCGTCAGTCAGTTCCCAACAGATATTAGGTATATTCCTGGCAAAGAAAAAATCAGAAAAAACCAAAACTTTTATACCACGTGGCTTTCGCAAGCACATCCGGGAATTCGATACACTAAGAAAATAACCATAGCTAGATATATTTGGTGAATGAACCACAATTGGATCCGCCCCTGTTCTAGACAAATTCATAACAATCTAAGTACATTTCCACCCTGTTCTGGACAATTTCAGGATATTCAAGTCGATATTGTCGATCCGCTACCTCCTTCGTAAGGATACAGGTATTACCTCACTATCATCGACAGGTTAACGCGATGGCTTAATGCAATACCGCTAATCGACACTGTAGTAGCTTGAATTAGAATTAGTTACGAAATGCAATAAGAAATCATTATACAGGAAATTGTTGTCAAATTCACTCTTAAGTTAAGATCCTGTCGAATAATGTACCTACCTTAAAACCTTTATTTTGTACTGTACTTGTCAATAAAGACTTTTATTCATTCTCGCTTGGAATTGCTGAGAACAAACAGTGTGTTTTACTCGCTTCCCTGATTTTACTGTGCCACACCATCAAGAGATAGCGGCGACTACAACTTCAGAAGTGGAATGAGTGGATTATTCAGTAGATATATATTTGACACGCAATTAATTTGTTATTTCGGCCCGAGTATTTATTTTTCTATTCTGAATCGTAAAGTGTAATCCTGAAACAATTGTGTAAATTTTATTCACTGTTATGAAGTCCGTATGCAACTTTCGGAAAAATTAGATGGAGATGGAAGTACGGAAACAATTCAGGGCTCATATATAGCAAAATTTCGCCCATGGCTTACAGATTTCAACATTTCTACGAAGAGGATCATTTTGGGAGAAAATACCTTTACGAGGACTCAAATTCAATTCTGGATTTATTTCTACAGTCATAATCTTTTATGCACAATTTATTTGGTGTGTGCGCAATACATTTGAGTTACGCACAGTTAACAGCGCAGTTATGCGGTGAGTATGCACATTGCACATTTTTATGTTGGAAATTGCCGCCTAGTTGAAGTCTTCGCCAGCGTTTATTAATTTATGGATTTATGGCCGCACCGATGTGACTTCAAATTTAAGAACTGTATTACTTTATGAAAGTCATTTTTGTGTTATTTTCAAAAATCATAATTTTGATATGCACAATTTATGTAGTGTGTGCAATACGTTTTGATTACGCACAGTAAACAATACAGTTATGCAGTTAGTTATGTACATTGCATCTTTTATGTTGGAAAAGGGAAAATTGCACTTGAGTTGAAGTCTTCGCCAATATTTATTAATTTATGCATTTATGGTCGGACTGATATCACTTATGAACTCGGATTTAAAAATTTAATAATTTATGAAAATTTTGTCGATGGTTTAGTGGCACTCACATTTTATAGGAATAATTGTGATATCTCGTAATGTACAGTTATTAGTGAACATTTATTATGCGCTCGATGATTTGGACTCGTTTAGTAATTACGGTGTGCCTGGTTTAGAAATAAAATTATGGGATTATGTATAGCTCCATAGAACACACTATATATGAACTTGGTATCGTGAATTTTTATGATTAGTCGGATATAAATAAAACAATTAGTGTTAATTTTGTGCTGACCGAGGTTATGTTCTTTGACGAGAGCCTCGTGACAGTAAAATTTTTAATAAGCGAACTTAAAAAAAGAAATCTTTCGCAAAGATGACCTAAAAAGAGTTGTTTGATAGACTGAAAACCGCTTTAGAGATGATCGGCCAGGATCAGGATCCTGTTAATGAAGAAAGTGACGGCTCGCTAGATATGGAGGGTGCAAACAAAGTTAGTGGTGAACCTCAAAATGACGTTCAGTTATTGCAACAGAAACTAGAGCTGTTGGAATGGGAGAACAGGTCACTTAAAAGGGAGAAGGAGTTGTTGGAAAAATCTAGAAATGAAATCGCTCACACTTCCGGTACTGGTAATAATTCGTACGTACAAGCAGTCAACATAAATATATTGCGAGAAATCATTGCAATCGTGGGTAGGACAAATTAAGAACAGCATGCATACGTACTGCGTAGAAGAAGCAACCATGCGTTTGGCAGTGATCTCCAAGCTCAAAGAGGAGGCATCGGATTGATTTCACTCCAAACCCGATCATTACGAGCTCGAAACTATGTTTACATACAGAGAAAGCTAGCTGGAATTAAGACGTCGCTTCGAATCTTGTATGTAGAGGAACAACGAAACGTTCAGTGAATATTTTCACGAGAAGATAATCCTTGGCAATCAGTTAGGAGTCACCAGCGACGAGCTATTGGATTACTTGATCGATGGGATCACGGATACGAATCTGCAGGCACAGGCACGATTGCAGCGCTTTAGCAAACATCTTGGAAGCTTTTAGGAAAATCAACAAGCCAAAAACAAAAACAGAGGAAACTGCATCCGGACGACGACAGGCTTCAAGACCTTTTGCAAAATCTAACGAGAAATTTATGGTCACAAGAATTTTACAGCTAATTGTTACAATTGCAACAAGTCAGGATATATTGCAGCGAATTGTGATAAGCCCAGGCGTTCCAGAGGGTCTTGTTTCGAGTGTGGTTTAAATGAACATCTTATCGCAGGATGTCCTAAACTACAATCAACATCAATCAGATCAAGAACACCCAATACTTCAAGAAACACACACAGTATCAAGCTTGTCGACGTAGAAAATCGAGGTAGCTTTTTGATTCATACAAAACTACAAGTAGGGCAAAAAAAAATACATTTCATTTAAAAGTTTAATTGATACAGGTAGTTCAACTTCATTTATTAAGGATAAAATTGTTCCTTTCGTATTTATAAATGACAGTAAAGAAAAGTTTTATGGTCTTAATAATTCTCTATTGCAGGTTAACGGCTGTTTTAATGGAAAAATTATTATAGAAAATCTAGAATTTGAATTGAAATTTCGCACTGTCGATGACTCTGCGATGCCCTACGATTGTATCCTAGGAAGAGATTTTGTTTTGTACCCAAATACGACATTTACATTTGACAATGGACTTGAGATAAAAAGAAAGAGTGAACTGGACGACAATTTTATAGCTGCATTAAATAAAGTACAATATCTAGAAGAAGCTGAAGTACGATTAATAGAACCTCAAATAGCAATTTCCGACACAGTGAGTAAAAATAAGTTTTTAGAGATTTTTTCCAAATATTACTTGAATGCGCCTAAATATGAAATGCCTGAAAATCGCGCCGAAATAAGCATTAAGCTAACCACTCAGCAGCCTTTCTATTTTTCACCGAGAAGATTATCGTTCCAAGAGAAACTTAAAGTTGATTCTATTTTAGACAACCTATAAAAAGTAATATTATACAAAAAAGCAATTCGCCTTACGCTTCACGTATCGTCCTGGTGCCTAGAAAGGACAGCAGCACTCGACTTTGCGTCGACTATAGGGAGCTGAATAAAATTACAATCAAAGATCGGTATCCACTTCCTTTAATCGAGGACCAACTAGATAAACTTAAGAATAAGAAATATTTCAGTGCTTTAGATTTGAAAAATGGTTTACACCATATCAATTTATCGCCTGATTCGAGTAAATATACATCGTTCGTTACGGCATGTGGGCAATTCGAATACTTAAAAGTCCCTTTTGGACTTTGTAATGCACCCGCGGTCTTCCAACGATACCTTAATGAAGTTTTTTCAGACTTACTAAGAAGGTGTGAGATTTTAATTTATCTCGACGATACTTTGGTGCCGTCCGATGATCTGAATGGACATTTTTCTATATTATGTGAGGTTTTCGATATTATGAACAGAAACTGCTTACAATTAAACTTATGCATTTCCTTATAACTGAAATTACTTATTTAGGATACCGCATTAATAGCGAAGGTATTAGTCCAAGCAATAGCCACATTGAAGCAATTAAAACATATCCGATACCGAAGAATGTTCATGACTTGCATTGTTTTATTGGACTTGTCAGTTTTTTCCGGAATTTTATAAAGGACTTTGCGATCCTCGCCAAGCCTTTGTATGATTTATTAAAGAAAAAGTCTGAATTCCGCTTTGAAGAGCAACACTTTTGGGACATTTGAAACTCTAAAGCAAAAACTTATTACATCACCAGTGCTAAGTATTTACCCACCATTAGCAGAGACAGAACTCCATTGTGATGCTTCAACTATAGGTTTTGGTGGTATCTTGCTTCAAAAACAAAAGGATGCTTGCTTTCATCCAGTAATGTTTTTTAGTAAACGGACTACTGAAGTTGAATCTCGTTACCACAGTTTTGAGTTGGAAACTCTCGCAATAATTTATTCACTTAGTCGTTTTCATGTTTACCTTCAAGGCATTAAATTTAGAATAGTGACCGATTGTAATTCACTAAAACTAACACTTAATAAAAAAGATATCAGTCCACGAATTAGCCGCTGGGCATTAATCTTACAAAACTACGACTACGAGATAGTCCACAGAGATGGTAAGAAAATGCAACATGTGGATGCATTATCTAGAAGTTTGGTACTACAAATCGTCAAGAATTCGTTCGAGGATACCTTAGCAATTATTCAATCTAAAGATGAAACTGTACGAAAAATAAAAAGGACTTAGAGAATACAGAAAGCTCACTGTGGGAATGTCGGAATGATATGTTATACCGAAAAGATGGCAGTAAGTTACTATTTTATGTACCTGTCAGAATGAGACAAAATATAGCTAGATCATGCCATGATGAAGTCGGACATGTTGGTCTGGATAAAACTATCGAGCTAATCAAACAAACATATTGGTTTCCTAAAATGAAAGAGTTCGTAAGGGACTACATTAATAATTGAATTAAGTGTATTACTTTTAATCCAAACCCGTTCAAGCATTGTGATAACCTGCGAAGCATTGACAAACGTATTACATCATTTGAGACTGTACATATTGACCACTATGGGCCATAGAATGAAACTAGGTCAAAGAATAAATTTATTTTTATGGTGGTTGATCTTTTAATCCAAACCCGTTCAAGCATTGTGATAACCTGCGAAGCATTGACAAACGTATTACATCATTTGAGACTGTACATATTGACCACTATGGGCCATAGAATGAAACTAGGTCAAAGAATAAATTTATTTTTATGGTGGTTGATGCTTTCAGTCGTTTCGTAAAGATTTATCCAACAAAGAGCACGAACGCTCAGGAAGCAATTAAGCAGTTGCAAACTTACTTTATAGCATACCCTGTCGTGTGATCTCAGATCGAGGGAGTGCTTTTACTTCACAACTATTCGTCTACTTTTTAAGCAAGCTTAACGTCAAGCATTTTCTCGTAGCCACTGCTTGTCCGCGAGCGAATGGAGCTGTTGAGAGAATGAATCGATTTCTAACACCCATATTGTCCAAATTAACGCCAGACGAGTACTCCTGGGACAAGGTAATTTCGGAGGTAGAATATGTCTTTATTGTCGATCAGTTAATTCTTCTCCATCAGAACTGGTATTCGGCATCAGGCAAAGGAGTCCTCTAGAGTCAGAATTTTTCCGATATTTTAAAGATAATATCGTTTCGAATATCTGTATCGAAATAATTAGAAAACCGATTGAGAGAAATAATGAAGTTCCAGCTTATAATAGAGAATATTACGATAGGAAGTGTAAACTAAAAACAATAGATTTTGGGACAGGAGATTTAGTCGTTATTAGAAATGTAAGTACAGGTTGGAGTAAAAAGCTCACTACCAAATTTAAAGGGCCACATGAGGGATATTGACGGTTTTCAAATTAGTCAAATCCCATTTGAAGGAGTTTTTGATTCCACAAATATGAAGTTGTGGTTACCTGATCTTCTAGAGCACTCTGAAGAGCGAAATGACATGACAGATCGTACAAATACGAACCATCATGGGTATGACTCAAACTTAGCAGAATTAATTAAATGAATTAGATGAAGACTCAGACGGAGAACAGACTCATTGAATTAAAATTGGGATGAGATTTTTATTTAAAACTAATATATGTTTAGATATGCTACGACGAGGGCGTCGTAGTGTCAGGATTGCCGAATGTAGTAACTTGAATTAGAATTAGTTAAGAAATGCAATAAGAAATCATTATACAAGAAATTGTTGTCAACTTCACTTACGTTAAGATCTTCTCGAATAATGTACCTGGAATACCCTGACGGATCATTACTATTGCCTTCCCCAAAAAGAATATGTCGCCATTTAACGTGATTTCATCCCAGACTTTATGCTGATCCCAGCTTCAAGCCACTCTAAACAAAATCTCTTCAAATTCAAAGAGATTTACAAGTGTTCTCATGTTTTCGTAAGGATTTACTTAGTGCGGAATCAATTACAACCTCCTTATGAGGGCCCATACGAGGTCATTATACTATATAGCAATTTCTTCACACTTAAGATAAAAGAGACGCGAGGTTAACACTTCAGTGAATCGCCTTAAACGTTATTTTAGTGAAGTCGATCAGCAAACAATATCTAACAACAATATAGCTGACCAAAATTCCAACCCACATACATACATAGTTCCTATAGACAAACACCATTGAACCCAACATCGAAGTGCTGTCAGCCAACGCCTGGAAGCCTTTTACCACAAGACACCGATTCACTGGACAACGACATCAATGACCAAAATTCTAACATGAATAATTCCTCTAGGCCAATGCAATTGGGCAGTTCAAATACAGCGGAGTATTCTCAGCCAGCAACTGGAGACTCCTTGCTCTCAAACACCGTTCCACCAGATTCAACACAGACCACCCAGCCGGCATCTGGAAGTATACAGGACCAAACTAACTCAAACGCTAGTCGTCAGCTCCATTATCACTTGCAACATTCCGAAGGATAAGGTTCCTCCCGGATTTAAATACTGTTATACAGCAACAAATTACTCGGGCAGGAAGAATCACAAAGCTGCCTGCTAAATATTGCTAAAGCGCAAGGGTTTAACTGGTGGGGGAGTGCTGTGGCGGTATATAAGGCGACATTGTACCTGTAAAGTCCTTAGGGTAGTTGTAGGGTTTAATGTGAAGATCCATCAAGTACTTGGCGATTTGTGAAAGGTGAAAATAGTAAGCCTATGATGTAAGTAACCAAATAGAAAACAGTTATAAAAAGTAATAGCAAGTTGTCAGTTGGTCTGTTTTGCGTTAGGAATTAAATAAAAATATTTTGAAGTCTCCATTAAAGAAAATAATAAATGAAAACGCACAAGGAAACAATAAGGAGAAAATATACTTAAAATATATAAACATTTAACGCGTTTGATTTCTATTAGCCTTGTAATTATTACATCGGATAGTATTGAGGAGGTAGAAAGCTTGAGTGGGACAGCAAAACTCTGGCACGCACTTTAATAATTGGAAAACTCTGTTAACTAAATTGTCATATCATGAATCATGACACGTTATATATTGCTCACATATCAAGCGTTCTAATAAATCTAAATTAAATACCTGTGAAGTATTTCATAATAAACAATCTTCCAACTAACACCTAGTCTAAGAGCTGCCACGTTTTATATTGGAGTTCCTGTTGAATTAAGCAAATGCAGTGCAATTTATTACTAAACGACTTCTAAAGGGACTTGATTTATGACTATATCGACAGCAATAAAAAACAGCTAAAACTGTCTACTATACACCTATATTGCATACACCGAATAAATAATTCATTTATCTTTTATTTTTTTATTTTTTTAAGTCGATGTTGTCACCTTTGGATTTATTGTGATGCATTGGAAACAATTTGGAATATATTTAAACACTGCTCTGTATGTAAAAATATGTACATAAGTATATTTCGTGGGACTACTTTCAGTTCCCAGTTTAGACATAAGCAGTTCAGCAGAAAATTGACTTTTAAAATTGTGGAAGTCAAGATTTCTCTTTTAAATGGTGTGCGAAGTTTTACATAAATTCCGCTGTTTTGGGGTTGAATAGAAGAAAGATCTTACGATTTTTGTTTTGTGTATATATTTCACTGATTCAATGAAGTATTAAGTCAACTTTAAAATAATCTTGATATGGACCATCTTTGCTAAGATCTCTTTTAGGACGAAGTCACATTAGAGGTGCGTAGAGTGGCGAGGAGGACGATGTTGTTTCAATTGAAGTTGCAGTAAAAGGAAGTTTTTACAGGGTAGTTGAAGATGATTTCCAGAACTGAATTGAATTTTAAAATATTTTCCCAGATTGAGTGTGTGGCAGCTTGAGAGAACCATCTGCACTTCGTAAACGGCCTTGTCCAATTCGAAAGTCACTTTGAAAATTAGAAAAGATTATGCAAGTAGGCCATGGTATTAATATTCCGAACAAAAACAACTAAATTAATTATTATCCTGTCTACCCGCAATGCAGACATTTTATTCTTTGTTGTGAATAATCAAGTATCAAAAGGTTTAACCTCTAACCTATATTAATTAAAAGATTAAAAGAAAAAGAAGACCCAACAATTTGTCCTTTTCTTGTCCAAAACGTACAACATTGTCTTCAAAGTTGCTGTATTTGGTTGCCTCCAGGTCTTAACAAGGATCCTTACCACAGAAATGACTGCTCCCGCGACTACCAAGCCTTTCGACAGGCCGACTGCCGCAGTCCAGCACCTCTACTGTTATTGCTGCATCCGTCACGTCGGTATAGGGTTGACTGGGCTAACTTTCGCCTGTCAGCTCGCAACCAACCTATATCTGTATCCCAACTGCTTAGGTCACGAAATTCAAGCGTAAATCAATTCGACGGGATCTGGGCTTCCATCAAGGATGTCAAAGGGACAGCCTAGCCTTGCAAACCTAAATCATTCGCCATTTGGTGCTTAAGCTTCAAGAGAAGTTAGGTTCTGCTTGCACTTGGATAACACAATGTAACAGACACTCAAACTTAATTTAAGTGCTTGCTAAGCGGGCGTAAGTAACTTGAAAAAAAGAAAGAACTTCGATTTTTTGATTCTAAACTTATACTGGATTTTATTGTGCTAATACAAGAACTTAAATACAATTTTTCGCTTACATGATAAATTTCGCTCTTATCGTAAGTTCACTTCATCATGTTTACCTTGCAATCATTGACCCAGATTGGGGCAATGCATGCGGAAATATTTTCGTGAAATATTTTTATGAATGATGCAAGAACATGAGTAAGTGAACTTACGTTTGATTAAATTTTGACCTGATTGGAGGAAATGTACAAAATAAGCAAAGTGACAAATTCTTTTGCATTTGAGAAATCGGAAGGTAATTGTAGTGAACGTGAACATGAACGTGATTAAGAAATTATGTATGAACATGTTGAGAAATTATTTTTTTGTTCAGGTAGGAACATGCTGGGGGCCGCCAAATTCCAATACACGATTGAATCGCTGTTCTATTGAAGTTTGTGGTGATGGTTTTCTTCCTTCCATGAGTTTTGCTTGTCGCTTGGAACATCCAGTATAACAAAATTGAAAGGTCCTTTTGAGGGTGAACCAGTACTTCCAGATGAGGATGACCAGAAAAAGAATGAAGGCAGATGATATTGATGTGGTTGAGTAGAGTATCAGCGTGTTGTGTATGATAGCTGGATCTATCTTGGGCTCCTCCATATATTGTAAGATTTGCTCATCTGGTTGAATCAAAACTCCTGGTTGCAGCAATGCTGGTGATTTATTAAAGTTGGAAATGTTTAATCGTGGGGGAACTTCCCTTATATGGCAGGAGATGACCTCTATTGTTTGATCCAATTTGGTTTTAAGGTTATCTCTCTTGTTTTCAGATAACAGTAATCAGCAGTGTGTATAATTCCTGTGGTATTTAGAAGTAATTCCTTTCTAGCTCCTTTGCAGAATATGGAGGCGACCTTGGTTTCATTAGTCATGTATAACCAAGTGTTTCTCGTCACCAAGGCCTTCCAAACTGTACCAGTCAGCTTGAACTGACGCATCTCACATATGGTCTTTGGATAACGATCATAAATTTCATCAATTACACAAGATGGGCTGTTTTCGATGCTGTGCACTATGGTTGGGCTACACAGGAACACGTGATTGGCTATAGTAGTGCAACTCTTCAATTCCCTTTCGCCTAGATTGAAATATGTTTGATGGGTATAATCAACAGCCAAGGTGGAAGATTTTATGTCGGCCACTGCGAATTCGTTGCCTTTGATTAAGTGTGGAGTTGGTGTTATATGTATCAAATCGTACATGTTTGGTTCAACAATATTTAAGTATCCATACGATAATATTGTGCCATTCTGACTTACCACGTCTAGTCGTTCCTGTGGTGTTGGTAAGATAGTGAAGTTGGAACCAATTTTCTGGGCTACCTTTTGAATAACAGTTTGGATTTCGTGTAAAGAAATGAAATTCAAGAGATAACCGTGATTGTGTATGGCATTTAACCAGTAAGCATACTTCTCCTGGAGCTCGTCGTAGTAATCTTCTGCACTTAGGTATGCGGCTATCACTTCAATGCTAAGCCTATTGTGATCTGCTGCTGAGTACCATGTAGCCATTTCGTTAATTGAAGAAATGGCTTGAGCCAATCTGGCATCAAAATGCTTCAATTTATCTAGTATGATAAAATTGGACTGATTAACCTTCGCGTTGAGGAGCAGCATTTGTTGATTTGTTGAAAGTAAGAGATTTTGTTGATTGTGTTCTAATGCGTCAATATTTGCATAAACCTCCTCATTGACGCCAAATATACTGGTGAGTAGCCTACCAAGAAGACCTCTTCTACTTCTGTTCCTTGGTTCTGTAAATCGGATTTCATCTATTGATCTTAAAAGGTTCTTCCTCCTTGTGGATAAGTGCCTGAATAGTTGCGAGCAGCGCGTGATTTCAGTGAGCTTCTCAGTCTTGTCACACATTTCCTGTATTTGTTCCCAAGTGGAGTTGATATTTTTTTCGTCATCAAAAATGTTAACCATTGGAAGTGACACCTGCAATCGTAGATTTCCTCGTTTTATTTTGGCTCTGCCTAAATTCTCTATGTAGAGGCCGGATTTGGGCTGTATGATCTCGTAGTCTTGTGTGAATGCTACAGTCAACCAATAAAGTATCAGCAAGGTGGAATGTAACAGTCTTGAGGCCCATGTACATGGTGCGATTTTCAATCTTTTGCTATGTCGAGCTGTAGTCGGTTCAGGCCCCTTTCCATCTTTACTAGTGGAAATCGTATCAAAGTGCTCTGGTTTCGACCATAGCTCAGGTTCGGCTGAAATGTCAGGTAACCCCCTTTTTGTGGTGGATTTCTTGAGAGTGGTCAGTGCTGTAAAAGTCCTGAGGCCGGCATCTTCATGGTCAGATTTATGTATATTCATAGGCAACTGGCACAGTTTGATTAGTGGCCGTTTCTTGATAATGTTTCTATATTGCACAGAAACTACTCGCACTATTCCATCTTCGCCAGAATGAAGCTGTACGATTCGTCCTAACGGCCACTTTTGTGGGGGCAAGATGTCTTCCTTTACTAGAACTAACTCACCGAGAACTGGGTTCTTTTTGTCTGTTCTCCATTTGCTTCTTTGTTGTAGTAGTGCCAGATATTCTTGTGACCATCTCTTCCAAATATCCTGGTATAATTTTGTAACAAGTTTCCATCTTTGGTGGATTTCTTTACACTGAATATCTGGTTCAGGCGGTGCTAGCAGAGGCCTTCCGATCAAGAAATGACCTGGAGTTAATGGTTCTAGATCTGTGGGATCGCTTGAATTTTCTCCGATTGGCCTTGAATTCAAGCAAGCCTCTACTTGATGTAGCATAGTGGTAAATTCCTCATATGTTAGCATGATGTCTCCCAGCACTCGTTTGAGGTGTGCCTTAACGGACCTAACGCCAGCCTCCCACAGACCTCCAAAATGTGGGCTGGCTGGGGGTATAAACTTCCACTCTGTCCCATCATTGATTGGCTGTAATCTCTGCTGCTCGTTGGGAGGAGCTGGAAAATGCAAGTTGCAGGTCTTTATCTAGCCTGTTTTTAGCACCAACAAAATTCGTTCCATGGTCGCTAAATATTTGCTTGCAATTTCCCCGCCGCGGACAAATCTTCTATAGGCAGCGAGGAATGCGTCTGTGGTTAAATCGCTTACTAATTCCAAGTGAATGGCCTTTGTTACCATACAGACGAAAAGTGCTATGTATCCCTTGTTTGTTTTTGTGCCTCTTCCTTTGGACATCTTGGTTATGAATGGGCCGGCATAATCTATTCCGCAGTGAGAAAACGGTGGTGATGGGGTTATGCGAATAGCTGGTAGATTGCCCATTACTTGCTGTGTGCTTTCTTGGCGGTGTCTGACACACTTGATGCATTTGTGGATTCTTCCTTGTACTACTCTTTTGGCATCGATTATCCAGAATCGTGCCCTTAAGAAATTTAATGTGAGTTGCGTTCCTCCGTGTAGCGTTTGATGGTGAGAATGATCAACAATGAGACTGGTGATATGATGTTTTGGTGGTAGTAGCATCTGATGTTTTGCATTCATAGATAGCTCAGAGTTTTCCAATCTTCCCCCGACTCGTAGAATGCCATCTTCGTCTAGAAATGGACGTAACGAAAGTAATCTACTGGTTTTCTTCGACGGAATTTTCTTTCCGATATATTGGACTTCCTCAAAGAATGCTTCCAACTGTGTCATCCTTACTATACACTTCTCTGATTCATTCAGCTCGTTGTGTGACAGATGGTGCAACATTCTCTGTGAGCGTGGAACTTTACAGTTCATGATGAATCGTCGGCAATATGCAGTAATTCTTAACTGTTTGGTATAAGATGAGCATGAAAAAATATTCTCTGTTGAGAAAACTGTATTGAAGACCTTGATCTGTTTTTTTTCTTCTTTAATTGTCTCCATATTTAGTTTGTTTGATGGCCAAGCTACAGCAGGTTGGCCTAGTCAAAGTGGACGTCTCCACCAGATCGTGTGCGAAGCGATTTTCTTCGGACTTATTCCTCTGGAAGCTATATCGGCGGGATTTTCTGGAGAGGCTATGTGTCTCCATATTTTTTGTCAGCTAGGCTCTGAATTTCGCTCGCTCGGTTCGCGACAAATGAATGCCAGTTTGTTTGGGTTTTCAGCGGTCCAAGCTAGTGCTATCTCAGAATCGCACCAAGCAAAAAGCTGAGGTGACTTTATCGCTAGAATCTCAATGGTTGATTTGAGCAGCCGGGCAAGGAGTAATGCACCACAGAGCTCTAAACGTGGTAAAGTGATCTTCTGTTTTAATGGTGCTACTTTGGTTTTTGCAGTTAGCAATGTAGTATGTATTTTACCAAAAGCATCAACCGTGCGTGTATACACTACTGTGGCATATGCTTTCTCAGAGGCGTCGCAGAATCCGTGAAGTTGAATTTGTTGGTTCGTGCGATGTCCAACCCATCGTGGGATTCTAATTGCTTTTAAGCCCAGCAGATCTCTCTCGAAGCTTGTCCAGAGTTTGGTTATATCTTCAGGTGGAGGCTGGTCCCAATCTGTTCCTGCCTTCCACAGTGACTGCATTATGAGCTTGACTGTAACGGTTACTGGTGCTAACCAGCCTAGCGGATCAAAGATGGTAGCAGCCCTTGACAGTATTTTTCGTTTCGTCAATTTTGCCTCATTGTTATGGAAGCATATTCTAAACTGAAACCCGTCTTGTTTGGGATTCCAATGTATTCCCAGAGCTTTGATTGTTTCATCTTCTCCAATTTCTAATATTCCCTTCTCTATCATGTTCTCGGGAAGATCGTCTAATAGTGCTTCATTATTTGAAGTCCATTTACGCAGATTAAATCCCCCCATATTTAATAAAGAGGTTATTTGTTTTTGTAGTACCCGAGCTTCAGCTTTTGTATCAGCTCCTACGTAAAAGTCCTCATTGAGCACCTTTTTTGCCAAAGGTAGCTGGTCACCTTCGTCTTTGGCTAATTGTTTTAGTGTTTGAATTGGTTCTGTTGGTAGCTTCCTCCATAGTATTCGTTGATAGTTTCTGTCGTCTTCTGCGATCTTGATCTGTGAAACATTTTCTCTATATCCGCAGTGAAAACGTAACGATGTTTTCTCCATCTTAGGAGAATTTGGTTTAGATCTTGTTGAACTTTTTGTCCTTTATACAGCAAGTGATTAAGGCTCAATCCAGAATCCGTGTTGGATGAAGCATCGAATACTACTCGCAATTTTGTTGTGGTGCTGTCTCTTTTAAATTCCGCATGATGAGGTAGATAGTATATTTTGGACTTCTCACCTGTGTAAGCTCCAGCGGGGCTCATGTGATTTAAGACGAGATACCCCTTCAGGAAGGCATTGTAAGCCGCCATGTCCTCCGGGGCTTTCTGAAGTTTCTTTTCTATTTGCAAGAGACGAGCAACCGCCTTGTGTCTTGACTCTCCTAAGTTTCCCACATTTTCTCTAAATGGCGGGCGGACAATATACCTGCCTTCTTCATCTCTTTGGTGTGTCGTCTTAAAATGCTCTGTGCAATAATCAGTTGCTTCATTGGATATGACGCTGTTTTCTATCTCCCAAAACTGTTCGATTTTTTCGTCCATTTCTGCTAGAGAGAGAAAGCTTGAAACTTTGTTGGTTCTCTGGTAACTTCTGGGGATAGTTCCAAATAGGATCCAACCTAACTTTGTGTTTTGAGCTGCCGGATGCTCTTGTTTGAGCCCCTTTAACAATATACTGGCATAAACATCTGCACCTAGTAGTAGGTCTATTTTCCCTGGTCTGTTGAATGTGGGATCTGCCAAAGTTATATTTCCATACTTTCCTATATCAACTGATAATACAGGTGAGTTTGGAAGAAATGAATTGAGTTTAGGCAAGACAAGTGCTTCTACACAAAGATATGTGTGTAATTTGTCCTGAAGCTGGATGCGTATCTTCACTTTACTACATGCCTTTCCAGATTTAGTCTCGCCAACCCCTAATATGGTGGCTGATATGCGCTCCTTTTGCAATCTTAAATTCTGGACTGCTTCTTCGGTAATAAGCGATACCTCTGAGCCTGGGTCAATTAATGCTCTAAAAAGCTCTGGTTGATTGAATATGTTTGTAACTCTTACCATGGCAGTTGGTAATAGCACATTTGGCATTTTGAGCTTGTTGTGGAGAACAATAACCCCTTTATTTACCGTGGCCTCTGGAATGCTTTCTACAATTGTATTAGTAGTCATATAAGAACTGGATGGATTTCTTGAGTTCTCATCGTATTGATGAAGTAGCGTATGGTGTCTTTTTTTGCAATAAAAGCACGATTTGCTTGTTTTGCATTTCTCAGATTTGTTGTGAGCCCTGCAGTTGATACAAAGATTCTTTTTTGCGATGTATGATTGACGATCATGCACGCTCATCTTTTTAAATTCTATACATTGGTAAATGCTCTTTGTTGCAGAAGATGCATAATCGTTGTAGCATCGTATTGAAAGATTTTTTCTTGTTGGAGGTAAATGCTTCTGGTTTTGTTTGTTTGCTACTCTTGATGCAGTCTAGGATTTGATAGCGCTTATCTAAAAAAATTAACAATTCAGGCGTAGATGGCATCTCCCTTGGGTTCGCAAGGCTCTCCTCAAACAGTCTTATACTTTCTGCATCAAGTTTTCTGAGTGCAATGCAGACAATCATAGTACCCCATTCGTCCGTGTGACAGTTTAGATTTTTTAATGCTTCTAGGCATTCTCTTATTATGTCATAGAGGTTTATAATATCTTCTTGAGATCTGTATTCAACCTTCTTTGCATCCATGATGTTGTTGATATATTCTGTTATGATCTTCCTGTTATTATTAAACCTTGATTGGATTGGCAGTTTTATAGTTGCTATTATTCAATTGTAGATGACTTATTACTTTTCTTGCGTCGCCTTCTAGATGGTATAGAAGGTATTGCATCTTCTCAACTTCGCTTAGATAGGGGTTGTGGTCTATAACCTGCATGAATATATCGCTGAAAGATTTGCATTCCTTGTAGTTTCCACTGAATCTTGGAATTTTAATTGGTGGCAGTTTTAGAAAGTTATTCTGCCTGTTGTCTGACAAATATGGATTGGTATTTATTTGGTGTCGTATGGGATCCCACAAGTCGCTCTGAGCAAATGTACTAGAGCCAGTAATTTCCTGAGTATCAGTACTAAGAGGTGTGGAAGATGCTGCAGAAGATGTAGGTTGTCTGGTATCCTGCCCTAGCGCAGAATGTGTTAAGGTTGCTGTGTCTGCTGGTTTAGTAGATGTAGTGGTTACTGGAGTTGGATTTATTCCATAGCTTTCTAACAAGTTAAGAATTTCATCGGCTATCTTTTTAGTTGTTCCATACAGATCTTCAGTGAAGTAAAGATGCTCTTTAGAAATTAACTCTTTTAATTGCTCATGCCTTGTGGTAAAGCTGTCCCAAAGTGTGTTCAGCTCTGCTCTCTTTTTAACTATGTATTCCCTAGTTTTTCTAGAAGATCTATCTTTTCCGATATTCCTTAACAAATCATCAATCAATTTAGCTTTTGCTCTTTCAAAAGCTCTTGAGACATTTTTGAGCTTGTGGCTTCAAGGCTTCAAATAGTGTTTTCAGTTGGCGATGGTTTGAACTTGTTTTTAACCGGCTGATGTGGTAATGACAACTACTCAAATCATGTAACAAACACTCAAACTTAATTTGAGATCTTGTTAAGCTGACCTGGTGATTGGTGAAATTGTTTTATGGCGACTGTGATGACTGTACAACAATACTCAAACTCAATTTGAGAACTGCTGCTTTTCCTGGGGATTTCGGATGATGATTTGTATAACAACACTCAAACTTAATTTGAGAATTGTTATCTGAAGAATATTTCTGACGATGATTGTACAGCAATACTCAAACTTAATTTGAGAACTGCTGCTTGTAGGTAGTGGATGTATGTTTGATTGTGAACTTGCGCTTACCACTGGTGGGGGCACAGATATTCACTTTGTACAGGCGTTAGTTTCACTTCTTGAGGCTCGAAGGACCATGTAACAGACACTCAAACTTAATTTAAGTGCTTGCTAAGCGGGCGTAAGTAACTTGAAAAAACGAAAGAACTTCGATTTTTTGATTCTAAACTTACACTGGATTTTATTGTGCTAATACAAGAACTTAAATACAATTTTTCGCTTACATGATAAATTTCGCTATTATCGTAAGTTCACTTCATCATGTTTACCTTGCAATCATTGACCCAGATTGGGGCAATGCATGCGGAAATATTTTCGTGAAATATTTTTATGAATGATGCAAGAACATGAGTAAGTGAACTTACGTTTGATTAAATTTTGACCTGATTGGAGGAAATGTACAAAATAAGCAAAGTGACAAATTCTTTTGCATTTGAGAAATCGGAAGGTAATTGTAGTGAACTTGAACATGAACGTGATTAAGAAATTATGTATGAACATGTTGAGAAATTATTTTTTTGTTCAGGCAGGAACACACAACTAATTCGACGTACTGAACTGGCCCACAATCTTCAAGAGAACTCTTAGGCTCGATCCGAGCACTCACCCAGGATAACTGAGGGGCAGTATGGGTATGAAACACAGCTTATTCGACAGCCCCAGTCACATATTAGGTAGGGGCTTCTATACACTTCAGATACAAGCTCTGACCATTTAATGTGATTATTCACCGGACGTTTGATCGCCTAATGGAATCAAGATACATCGAGGCTATACCTCAGCTCCACGAGTCTTCAATTGCTCTGCTAACACCAGATACTCCTGCTGTGGCGGTGAACAGCTTCTTCGAGACAGCGTAGCTGGCCTCCAGGAGTACAGTTGTCTACCACAGACAGAAGTGTCATGTTCCTTCTACGGAAGACACTCGACTCCCGAACAAACATTTTACGACTTGTCTGATCTATAGAACTTCATTTTTTAACTGAAAATAAATTAGGAATTCCCTGCTCATTTCGACGCCATTTTGACGTAAGTTTTTTACGAAACTAGGACATGTTCATCGAATTTTCGTTTAATATTGACTTATTATTGGCGCCTTTTCACTCAAGTCCTTATTTAGTCAATATTAGATATTTTAAGACGATCGAGTTTAGTTTCCGTCAAATTTAGACTTCGTTTTAACTGGCACTTTTTTAAGTCGACATATGAAGTCATTCAGGAGTTCAAGTTGGTATAAGTTGAATTAATATAATCGGAATTTGATCACAAAATTACCGACCGAACGTCAATTAATGACTCAAAATAGACCCCAGATTTAACAGCGTTTTGCCGTCTTTTAGGAGTAATCCTATTTAACCCTCTAGACTAGAGTCTAATATTAAAATATTTTAGGAGTAATCCTATTTAACCCTCTAGACTAGAGTCTAATATTAAAAAATTTTCCATTGTTTTAACATCTTTTTAATATCTTCCTTTTGCCATATTTTGTCGTCATTTTTGCTATTGCATAGGCATGTGCTGTCTATTTCTCGTCAGTTTTTGACTGCATTTGAACGTGGCGCTGCTTGTCGTCATTTTCACGTCATTCAAAACTTGCATTAGGCGTGTTCAAGTAGCAGTACGGGCAAAAGTTGTTTTTGTGAGTGCTTTCATATGGTTCCTAAGTTTCCACTAATTTTATCGCAGGATCTCTCTTAATTGGAGACAGACTTGATGGACGGAATTAGGAAACAACAATGGTAAGATAAAAAAAAAATTCAAAATTATGAAATACACTTTAATTTACAATTAATTAGGAATTGTATGAAGCAGCTAGCAACTGACGAGGTACTAGCGGAATTCTCGTGGATGGGACTCCAAAAGAAGTTCGCAGACTATGTCAATATTTTGGATGCGATTTGTGAGTCCATCATAAGAAATAATTCGGAAACTACTCAGATGGACATCAATGACATATGCCGTCTTTATTTCTGACCGAAGTCGTGTTTCAGGCGTTAATACGACGTCTTCTGCGCAACCAAAATATACTCATGCAGTTTAATTTTTGAGATTATGGCTAATATCACGACTTTATTTCCATCTGTAGACGTGCTTCAGGTGGTACTTTGTCGACTGGTCGACATCAAAAAGATGTTCGATTTAACCAAATTTTGATTTTGACCACTTTTTAATTTCAGTACACACGACGGTCTACTGTATGTACTATTGACCCGTCAATGTTGGTTGGACTAATAGCTCGCCTACCATGAATTGGCCTATTCCGAAACAGTCGATACAAATATTTGCAATATTATTTTTAAAAGATTACATTTACATTCCAGTCTTGTTTGTAGAGTTAGTGTACTGTCCGTTAGTATAGCGTACACGCAAATTTGATTCAGTGTCTGAAATGAATGCACTGCTAAATTTGGATCAAGATCAGTGGTCTATTTCCTAACAACAAATCAACACTGTTCACTTTCTTTTACTTTCAAGAAACTACTGCCCTTATTTTTTAGAAATTTCCACAATTAAGATCAGAATATGGATAAAAAGTTTCAGGTCAACGATTCAATGGGGAAACACACTTACAGAATTGTTAATATTCAATATATATGGTTAATATAGAGCAAAGTTAGAACATCTTAATTTCAAAACACTAACACACTTACTTAGCTTAAATATCTTGAGCAATCGTATTAAGACAGGATTATAGAAACTGTTGGGTCAGAGATCAACACACACTAGAAAACGCACTATTTGACACCGATTTATGATGTACAATTTTCAGAAATAGATATGTTGAGACAGAACTCTGTACATAAGTTTGGGTTTGAGATTTTTGTATCGCACTGAAAACACTTCTTAGCACCAAGTTGTAATATAAATCGTCAAAAAATGTAATAAAATATATGTGTAAAATAGATATGCACACGAAATGAATAATATATATATATATAAGTCAAAATATAGTCAAATAGATATATGAATAAGAATTAAAATGTTACAAGTGGCTGGTGGTCACCGATCTAAAACTTGGCACTTGGAATTGGCTGTAAAATAATGTTAAGCCCTTTGTTCTTGGTTAGAACAATTCTTTATTTCCGTCGAGACCTGGAATAAAGTGTTAATGTTAGTAATATTATCTCAGTCGAGATCCGAGATAATGATCATTAAGTCAGTCGAGACCCGACTTAAAGAGTTATCTTAACTTCAGTCGAGACCCGAAGTAAGATTCTTTATTTCCGTCTAGACCAGAAATGAAGTGTTTGTTAGTAAAATATTATCTCAGAAGAGACCCGGGATAATGTTCATTAAGTCAGTCGAGACCCGACTTAAAGAGTTATCTTAACTTCAGTCGAGACCCGACTTAAAGAGTTATCTTAACTTCAGTCGAGACCCGACTTAAAGGGTTATCTTAACTTCAGTCGAGACCCGAAGTAAGATTCTTTATTTCCGTCGAGACCAGAAATGAAGTGTTAATATTAGTAAGACTATCTTAACTTCAGTCGAGACCCGAAGCAAGATTCCTTATTTCCGTCGAGACCAGAAATAAAGTGTTTTGTTAGTAAAAGATTATCTCAGTCGAGACCCGAGATAATATTCTTTAAGCCAGTCGAGACCCGACTTAAAGTGAATGTTAGTAAATATCTTAACTTCAGTCGAGACCCGAAGCAAGATTCTTTATTTCCGTCGAGACCAGAAATAAAATATGTTGTTAGGAAAAGATTATTTCAGTCGAGACCCGAGATAATATTCCTTAAGTCAGTCGAGACCCGACTTAAAGTGAGTGTTAGTAAATATCTTAACTTCAGTCGAGACCCGAAGCAAGATTCTTTATTTCCGTCGAGACCAGAAATAAAGCGTTTGGTTAGTAAAAGATTATCTCAGTCGAGACCCGACATAATATTCCTTAAGTCAGTCGAGACCCGACTTAAAGTGAGTGTTACTAAATATCTTAACTTTAGTCGAGACCCAAAGCAAGATAGTTTAATTTCCGTCGTGACCAGAAATTAATGATTATTAGTAAGTAATATACCAGTCGATACCCGGTATGAAGGTTAGTCCCTAACAAAAAAGCCAACTTACCCCAATCGATGCCAAGTGCAAAAAGAGATCGAGATCAGTCAGCTTGTCGTTTTTATAGCCCTTGCTTGCACACGACACCACTGATAGAGTAGCAGCGGCGCATGATTCCAAGAATTGGCAATGCAGCTGTGCTCTTACGGTACTAGTGATAAAATGTGCCTAGCAACGAACAAAAATGCATAGCAACAAGAAATTTAGATCTTCACATGCTGTTGTGTTAACTTAAATTATATTTGCAAAATTTTTATTTCGTATCACGTAGAGAAGAAATTCCCGTTCGATGGTACTTATAATGATGATAATGCTAGAGTTGCAAATTGATCTGCTTGATCTGATTGTATTTGTGCCATGCATTGTATGTTACATGACAACACATGCTTTTGATAGATGTTGTACTTATTTTTAGGAAAATTGTAATTAAATTGAATTTGTTTTCTTTCAGAACTCAATTTTAGCATGGTTTTATTTTAATATGGTCCCTTTTCAGGAATTGTTTTTTAGTACGAATTTAAACATATGATAATAATTTTAATTTAATCTGCTCGAAGAGGCTATACTTTTATATTGTTATTGTGCAATATGTTAGATAGATGACAAATACATGGCTATGTTGGGTTATATACATGTTTTTGCTTAAGAGAAATCAAATTAGATTTAACTTTACTAAAATTTTTGATGCTTGTTTTCAGGATATTTTCTTTTCAGAAGTTATCTGTTAAAAAATATATATTCGAAGCAATTTGGTTCGAACAGTTAGTTCAATCTACTTTCACTCAAACTGATTAAAAGACTATTACAACGAACTTAGCAGGAAGCGCTTACTCCTGTGTATATGCAACTGAAGCTCAAATGATTCCTTTGTGTTTCCACATTATCGCATGAGGAGGAATTTTAAATTATTATTTCCACGCTGAGACCCTACTAGATTTATTCGACATTCCGACACCTGTAATTCGATGGAAACAGTTTCAAAGTGGCTGTTGACTTGTCCCCGTTTCCTCCCCCTGCGTGGGTAGCTGCGACAATGATTGTTACGTAAATGTTATTCACTTTTAAGTGCCAAACACAATACCGAATTTTCAATTCGATTCGATCGAACGGAAACATGAGTACAATTGTTCCGCTCGGTTTCGAAGAATTGAATTCAAAATTTTGGCAGATTGCGTTTTTCCGCTTCCAGGAAAACAATCCTTTTTTGTCGCATAACTCATGTATTTTTTTTATTTCCTCAACAAAAGCCTTTTCACCATTTTCGAGTATAAACAAATATTTACAGAAAATTATTCTATGTGATGTCAACCGTAAAAGTTGAAATTTGCGCAATTTCCCGTTTCGATTCGATCCATTTCGGTGTAATGTGTGCAATTGCAAGTTTGTCTCACATAAGAAAATTTGACATTTGTACGGATCGAAACGGTGGAATTCTGTTTCCCACTAAAGCGTTCAGAATTATATATAAACTGTGTCTACTAAACCCCATTACTATATATGTGTTCATCGAGTTGTAGTTACCGTCAATTAATCCATTCCTTATTTTTTGTATCTTTTATGATTTTGCTACGCCATATTTCAGGATAGTTGCATGTTATATGCAGACTAAGCATCCCATAATTATAAGATTTGTCAACAGACTAATCAATTTTATAGCATGCCTGAAGATTCGCACAAAGCTCTCACAACACCAAATGTAATAGTTCTTCTTTGGTTATGAAAATAGAAACTTTATGCGAACCAGAATTTCGCAAAAAAACTCATTATAATGAAAAGATTGTCGCAGAAGGAGTTTATTTCGCAACAACCAAATATAACCCACATTGTTATGTGGGAAAGCTCTCTATTTGTTATCATAACTGATCGTTCATGGATTAAAAAGATTAGATGACAGCTATTATCTCATCAATTAAAATTTTTGCAACACATGCTGTTATAAATAGTCGAACGAGTCATTTATATTCTACGTTAGTCTCTAATTCAAAACACAGAAGATTGCACTCCAAAAGGGGGGCTCCTCATTGGAAGCAAAGGAAGCACTGCTTCCCTTGACAAAATGGAAAAATCCAAACATAAAAGACAAATCATTTTGCAATAAAATATTCTTAGAATATTTAAAAAAATTACAAAATTCAAACAATTTTACTCCTCTGACATCACTAGATACAACCAATATTCTCCTACAGACTAAGAACTTACCAGCAACCCAATGTCATTATATCGCCACTAACATACTAGGTCTGTTTGATGAAAACCCCGGCAAAGCTAGGGCTACACCAGGCTAGACTATATTGTATTTGGAAAAATCTGGGCTATCCCGAGCTACACTAAAAATTTCTTGGGTAATGGTTTGGCATTTGTCTCTTGAGAACTGTCACTTGCAATTTGTTGCTGATTGGTGCATATAAATTACTTCTTGAGCAAAAATAAGCAAACATTAGAAGAAAAGAAATAGATAAATAGCTGGAGCATATTTTATTTGTCTTTCTACAATTAATTACACTCGGGAGAACTGTCAAAGAGATGTCATTTACCCGGTGTCTTAAAAACTTGTTCGATGAAGGCACAAAACCCCGGGTAAATTTGAGGAAAATTGTAGGGGAAAATTTACACGGTGTTTTCATCGAACAAACCTACTGTATGGTACGGTGACCAAAATGTAGCGTTTGACCCACCCACCATCATTCCACCCAACACCAGATCTGCCCCCATTAGTCTTGTCAAGCAAGATACATAATATTCGCATGGTATGGATGGACCAGCATTAGAATCAAGCACCGTTGCCACTGACATTGCAGTGATGCTGAAATCTATACAGCTTTTTACAACAACAAAGCCAATGTAAAAGTTAAATACCTTTAACTTTTGGGACTCATATTCACTCAAGAGCTTACATACGTATATTGCAATGGTACGCTGAATGCAGCGTAGCGTTTGTCAATTGATTTGCACGCACTGATAGTAACTTTCATTGTTAAATTCTGAAGTATATGCGGGTGTCGCTCTTGCTCACGATTTATTTAACTGTTGCCAGAAGCTAATAAATTCGTAGCTTTTTTCAAATAACTTTTATCCGACCTTCGCGATGAAAATTGTGAAATTTTAGGAATAGTAGACGTGGATGAATTTACATGGGATTTTTTGTTTTCGAATTTGTCGGTGGGCTTAATTTTTTCCCGATTATGGGGGTTTTGAGGGGAGGGTTCTAACTACACCCTTGGAGATGTCCAATTTTAGCCGTGCGTAATACCAAATTGAAGCTTTTGCTGAAATTCATTAAATGGCATATTTTCTTTTGTTCTGTAAGAAACTTTATAACCGACTTTTTTCACCCGAATATCTTTAAATTGCGTGATTTTCGAATTTGTGTTCAAAGGGGGTAAAAGTTCGTTCGGTGGGCTGATTTTTCTTTTAAATGCTTCAGCACAATGTTTTACATATTTCATGTGAACATTTGAATTTTATATACATATTTAACCGATGGGTTTTAATGTGAAATAAAGTTTTCCAGTTTTTTCGTGTAAAACATTTTTGTATGGAAATATATTAAAGTGCGATAATCTTCTAAACAGTAATACCGCAGAAGCAAAAAATTACATCACAACATTCGCAAGAGAACGTAGACGCGAGTTAATATGCATATATTGGATAGATTATAAGAAATAATTTTGATCTTTCACCCAAGAAAAGTTTCATTGCAAAACTGAATCTACCCAAGAACAATATTTTAAAATTATATTATCTCGTTTGAATTTAAATGTTTGAATGTTTTTTATTTTAAAAGTTTTTTAACATATTTTATTCATATTGTGCAAAAATAAGATAAAGACTATCTACAATATTATGTACGTTTCCGTTTAATTGCAAGAGAATGTAGAATTCTTGCTTTTATTTGGGGATTAATAATCGTAACTGAATTGAAAAGAATGAATTAGATGATTAGATTTTTTGCGTACATTTCTTACGTTTTGAAAGGGGATATTGAGTGAAAATTTTTTATTTGCTTAATTATGGGGCAGGCTGTATTTGCGTGAATGGATTATATGAAAGATATGATTGCATCGCTGATTTATTTAACGATGATAATGGCTACCTTCTCTTTCAAGAGCAAGAATAAATATGAATATTTGTATTTGGTATTATTGACATCATTGACTTTGTTACTTGTATAATTACTTATCGTAGCAATGAAATAATCTGAAAAGCGGAGCTATAATTTACACAAAATGTATTGCTTCCCTTCTTCCGAATCCCACGAACCGCCACTGACTCCAAAAGATACCAATAAAAAAATTTCAATGAAATTTTTCTTTCACCAATCCATACAATCACACATGCATACAATATAAATTCAATAAGAAATTTTAATGACTAATTTGTTCAATTATGCTTAATGGAAAAACGGAAAAGTTTCAACTCGAAGCAAGGACAGCATTCACTGAAGAAAAGTATCCCCAACAACTTGAATTTGGTAACTTTTCAAACTTTATGACTTTATGGTGCAGGGAAGGTAATATGAGAAAAATATCAGGAGGTGGGAGAAGAACTGAGTTTTCCAATTAAAGGACGTGCTAGCTCGGGGAAAATGAAATATTTTACTCTGGCAATTTATGAAAATTGCCAAGTTTTTTTTCTTTTTGTATTATTTCGAATTGTATTCATTCCGGGAAAATTTCATGGGAACACGATTTAACGTCCATTAGTGTTTCAAGTGGAAAATGTTTGTATACGGACGATTTATTAACTAATTTCCGACACCTGACCTGAGAGGTGTTTTCCGGGATATAATTGTTGGTCAGGAAATATATTTTTCAGTGTTACGTGATAAAAGTCAGCAGATTTTCTTCTTCTTCCCCATCGTCGTCCTTTTTCACTATGGTATGTGACAAAAATGCTGACTATTCACTTTCTCAGTAAAGTGTAATGTAAGAGGCAAGGATTTGATGAGTTTGGTAGGTATGTATGTAGTACCTACGCGTAATCTGGAAAAAGTGCAGAAAATCTGCTCACGCTTGTTCGTTGTAATATTTGCTATATCAACGGATTGTACAATTTTATTGCTATTGACGAATATTACAAGCATATTTATCAGGTTTTACAAGTGGAAATAGATGCTGTTTACAGATGTATCGATGGTGTGATTGGAGAATTTTATATCTCTAGGAATTGAGTTCGAATTACATCGGTGAATATTTGACTCATTATTGTGACCAAATACATTGTGTGCTCTAATATTAATTGATTTTCTGTCTACGTTATTTTTCGCCAATTGCCCTATCAATTATTATCTAATAGTACGTTTTCACTAGGCCTCAAATTACGTAATTTCGAGCAAAAATTTCGAAATTACGAGACCCTGTTTTCACTATCGTTTATGCAATTTCATTGGCAGTTCACTGCTATTATCCTTATTCTCAAACCAAAACAAGAGCCTTCATCATAACTATGAACCACAGTCGGCTATTTCGAAACGAATAAAATACCAATGTTCCAGAAATTTGGGATGCGCTCGTCACATAGTACGTCATTTCCATGGTTATTTTGTAGAAATAACGTTAAAGCGAGCTGAAAGATATGTATAATTTTGAGCGGAATTCAACGATTTCATCGAAATTACGTAACTCCGGCTTAGTGTGAATACCTTAAATGTTTAGAAAAATACATTGTGTAACTTTTTTCTTATTCTTGAAGTCGTTGTTACTACTCAAAAATACTTAAGCCCCCAATAATCACCTGCCATAATCTGAACGTAGCGCACTTTTGTAAAAGTTATAAAAGCTGTAGATGCGTCCCGAATTTTTCAAGTAAAACTTGACGAAGATAAATTGTTTCACATTCAGATCAAAAGGACATTAGAATACTGTATGCAGCTACTATTTGGAGAGAGAGAGAGTAACCAAAGACCATTGCAGCCAAAGTCTACCATATAGCTACTACCAGCATCAAGAAGAACGCGGCGGTGATTTGTCTACGTCATATATTTCGAGGCCGGAGCTGATATCGATTGGATACTGAAAATTGGCTTAGAGCGTTGCCAAAATTTAGGTTGACTGGAAAAATTTACTTGAAAGGCTGTTGAAGAAGTTGCGGACACTCATAGTAACTATGTAAAGTGTAAGTCATCATATATGTATATACACTCGGAAGACAGTCTTTTCCAAATAATCGTACACGGAGAGAAAACATTGGAACAGGACCTATAATTTAGTTTTAGTGAAAGTGATAGATTATCGGATTTTCCGCCATGACTACAACTAGGTAACAAGTTCTGTTAAAAGTAGTAAATTAAGTCATGTATATATTCTGTAATATGATAAATTTTTTAACGTGTGCTACTATAGAAAAGGTTGAATTTTCAAAAATATATATGAAACTCACTGAGAGAAAAAAAGTACTACTTTGAATGTAGGCATTTTTTTTGTCTACATTCAAAATAGTAAAGTAAGTTCCGATATGTAATATTCCCAAATGTTCTGTAATCGGATTTACCAAAAAATTATGTAAAGTTGCAATAGTAAATAGTGTAAGAAAAAAGTTTTAAGTACGTAATTTTCTATCTTTAATGTACAAATCAATTGATAAACAAGTACAATTGCACTTGGAATAGTGCAAGGAAATAGGTTTTAAATATGTAATTTTCTATCTTTAATGCGCAAATTGACGGATTTATAACGAAAATTATAGTCTCTTAACTGCCTTCCGCAGATCCTTTCAGCTAATTTCCCCAATTCGCAAAAAAGTAGCTACCAAGCGTATTCCTCCTACGCTTAGCAGCGTTGGAGCCACTGACATATAACAAGAATGGACTGAGCCATCCTATCTAATTCCTATAGTCAAAAATGGCACACATTTTGGCTAAAATCTATTTGTCTCTTTCAAGCTCAAAATGTACACTGAGCTGTTACCAATTTTGGAAACAGTACGTCTGTATTAATTGGAATGCATTGGAATTGGCATAAAAATTCAGACAAATATATTGTTTACATACGTCTATCTCTTACAAGCTAAATGAAATTTGACAACAATTCTGCAGAGGAGCACATATTTCAGTAATATTAAAAATTTATTTTGGGGTTAATTAAAACAAGTTTAACTTCCTAAATAATTTTAATTTAATGCAATACTATTTTATAACACCTTTAGTGTTTCCAATCGACAAATAATAATAAATTATGAATCGGTGTGCAATTGTACGAAATAAAGGGTTTTCACAGCCTGTTCAATATTTGTGCCATTTTTGAAGCAAGAACGCTCAGTACATTCTTATTATATGTCAGTGGTTGGAGAATTTACAGAGCAAGTTTTGAATGCTCTCAACCTCTTCTTCGTCGTCCATACAGCTTTGTGTGGAGCTTGCAAGCGCTCTGCACGTTGAGTTTCTTAGCAGAATTTCTGCCAATTTAGGACATATCTTGGGCTACAGCTGCCTTGAAATCGCAAATGTGATTAGTTCTCGTAATCTGCGATTAGCCAGCTTACAGGCCTGTAAAAACGTTGCCGCTCGACACAAAAGTCACTGCATGAATAAACCTTTTTCTCTCACTTCACGTTTATATTGAATGTCGTCGCTTCTTAAACTGGTAATATACATAAAGTGTACTGAAATTATGGTATAAATGTGCACAGTATCTCAAAGTGTGGACAAAATGATGTGATTTATATTTAATGTAAACGTATTTATATTACTTTAAATTATTTCGACTTAAGATTCCCTGATCCTTTTAATATTACATGCATTTTATTAGAAATTTACTCCAGAGGTATCTAAAATTAAGGAAAAAAAATGTAACTTTTCTACTATTTAAAAAGTAGTAAATTTCACTTTATTTTTCTCAGTTTTTAATCTGCATATGGCATATGTCATAGAAAAATTTCCTAAACATTGCTGGATATATTGCAATACGAAATATTCACGAGTATCATACATACTATTAGATATGAAAAAATAAACGCGAGCGTATATTTACTAGGTATATATAAAAAACACAAATTTCTTTATTCTAGTACATTTATGAGCCTGATGAAAATAACCTCAAAACATATTTGCCTATAGCAAATAAAAATCACCTTTTGCATAGTCGGACTTTTCCTCAGGATTATTTTGATGTGCTCATCTTTTAAGCACACAAGATAATTTTGTATTTAACTTTTGTGAACATCACGTTGATTCAGACTAAATTTAAAATTTAAAACATCCCATGACCATGAGTTACACTTATCATTTATAACAGCAAATGTTGCATTTCAGACCGTACGGTATACTTAATAAATTTTTCAATGTTTTCGGAAACGTCCAGTTGATAATGATCTTTTGATAAAGATCTTTATTTGGCAATCTTTGTGGGAAATGTCTAGTTTTGGCAAACAAACTTTGGTAAAGGGTACTTTCGACTAATCGTCTTTAGTACAAATGTCTCTGACTAAACTTTCCTGCTTTCACTTGCACAACATTTCTTAAATATACACTCAAAAATACGTATACTCTATTAAGCCCTGGACACACCGGAGCGGCGCGGCGCTTCACTGCCCGGTTGCACGCGGCAAAATATAGTGTTCACACCGAGAGCGGCAGATGTTATCCAAATGTGCTCTAGTTCCGAGGAAGAAATTCTATTATTAGTAGCTCTGCTTGAAGAAAAACAAAGAAAACTGATAAAGACCGATTACAAATACTTAAGAATGCAAAAAGCCTCATTTAACGAATTGTGCGGACTCATTTCGAATGAAAAGGAATTTTGCCGCCACCGGCAGCGGCAAAATTTGTATTTTTTGAGTAATCTCCAAAATGGCCGCGCGGCATCTATTTTGCCGTGCCGCGCCGCTCCCGGTGTGACTTATACATTTAATTTTACAAGAACAATCGTGCAGCGGCAACTGAAAAATGCCGCGCCGCGCCGCTCCCGGTGTGACACCCACTTTAAAGTGTTGAAGGCCTTTTACCACAACTATTAACTGCACGAATTTTAATGTAAAACATCATGGAACGGATAATGTACAGTTCTCCCCTGTATCGCAATAATCCAAATCCAAGACTAAAAAAGGCAACGATTTGCAAAATATTTCAATTCCACCTAGACAATTTCTCCTCAAACACGTCTACCAAACCTCTCTACAAGGAAATCTTCCTTTAGAGTAATCATTCCCGTAATTTCCACGTCTTCCACATCTTCCAAGAATATCTGCTTCGATACAGACCACTATCTCTCATTTCTAACTTGGGGTCATAGCAAAACTGCTTGAGCAAATCATACACATACAAACCATGCAATGCATGCAAATGCATTCCATTTTTCACTCATTACTCAAATCTCAGCAGGATGTGACTCAAATCTGAACGAAATAACACACGCGAGATGCAACCGCATGTATTCTAGCTATATATTAAGATAGGAAATTCTTCTGCTTCAACCTACCACCTCAAAGTGTGGAAAGGACTATTTTTAATTAATATTCCAGAGACTAGTCCTCCACAAGCGAATAATTTTTGATTAATGTTTTGTGATGAAACAACTTCTTTAGGATATCTTATTTCAATGGAGGTTTGACAATGAATTTTAATAACAATTAACTCAAATTACCCAAAATATCAATGTTCAAGTAGAAAACTAGTCATCTCTTCCAATTGTTCAAAATAATTATGGAAAAATCGAAAAAGCACGTACGTACAATTATCTTACTTCCAATTTGTATAATTTTATTCAATTCCTGCTTCAAAACAACTAAAGCTACATAAGTAGGTACTGGTATGCAAATTTGTCCTTATCTTAGTCTCGACTAGCATACATTTACATGATGCACCATAATAGCGCCAATAACTGTAGATGGCATAATACTTTTTAACCACAACCTGCAAAACTATAAGAACGTGCCTAATCGAGGCCTGTCTTCAAACTTAACGAATAAATTTCGAAAAGCTTCCAATGAAAGTCGTGTTTCCTCTTCTATACCTTAAAAACGTTTTTACGAGGAAAAAGCGCTAGAGAATTTTCCAAGGTGAATGACGTTTGGAAAGCCATAGGAATTATAATAATGCGTGAAAAATGTTAACTTGATTTGTCATAGTTTATCGCACATAAACAAATAAAAATAACATGAATTAACATTGTTTGCATAACTTTAGGCATAAATACGGAGATGGGTAGCTGCTGAACTACTTATAAGCGTAGTTACTTTTATATATCCTAATATATAATAATCAAATATATAATAATATAATATGATAATATATAATATATGTATGCGCGATCAAAAGCCTCTCCATTACAAGTAAAGTTAAGCAGGGAATTGGTATAAGTGCTGTTGGCTTTAATTGGTAGGCGCACAAAACTACATATGTGTAGAATCGAGGTTCGATTATGTTGGGAACACGGTTTGATATTGTAAAATTCGACATATATGTTAAAAAGAAACAAAATGTTAACATCTGGTGATCGAGGTTACTGAGGCGAGGAACATCAATTTCTTGCTTGGATCTGACACTAACGCCCCATCATACCATATGGGGGTACCACCGATATAAACCCGAAAGATGAGTCTCTTTACCACTTTCTTTTAGAGACTAAGCTGTTAGTATGTAATACAGGCAATACGCCAACTTTTTAGAACGGTAAACAGGAATGAGGTCTTAGATCTAACCCTCGTCACCTGTTCGGAGAGCTTCACGGTACATAACTAGAGATTGTCTGACCAGGCGTCTTTATCAGACGACGCTTGGATACTTTTTGAGGTTGTATTTTTTGTGTCGTATGCTAAAGCGTTCAGGAACGTTCGTAGGACGGATTGGGACCGTTTCTGTGGTGTAGTCAGAGACAGGTTGAAAGCATCTCCACCCGACGGGCTAACTACGAGGCAGCAATAAATGTTGCTGTTGATACTGTTACCGATGTGGTTAATGGGACGTTCCGAGAAGTTTGTCCTCTTAGCAGACCCAGTAGCAATTCTAAGACACCATGGTGGAATGCGGATCTTAGCGGATCAGCTTAGGAAAAAATTGAGAAGACTGTTTTATGTAGACTGGGCCCGTTATAAGGACGGTCTAAGATCTTTTAAGAAGACGTTAAGACTAGCAAGGAGATCAAAGAGATCCTCATGGAGGACCCTTCTGCGAGTGAATAGAATCTAATACAGAAGCGTCCAAACTTCGGAGGGTACGGTACTTGACAATGACCATAGTAATCTGTCCTTCATAAAATGGGGATAACGGTGTCTGGACAACCACAAATGAGGTGCTGTTAAATGCACTTCTTGATGCCCACTTTCCTTGCAGTAGAGAGATAGGCCGACAGCTTTGAGTTCTGCGAAACGGAACCTTAAATGCAGAAAGGAAGAGGTGATCAGCTACATAGACAGTAAAAAAGCTACAAAATGGGCTGTCTGTTCGTTTGACCCCCTTAAGGCATCAGGGGTTGATGGGCTAAGACCCATTATGCTGAGGTACATATTTAAATGGCTAGTGCCGATTTTTTAAAGCTTCCTGAGGATTGGGGTCTTGCCTAGTGCCTGGCGGGAGGTGAGGGGTAACCTTCATTCCTAAGGCAGGCAGAACGAACCATATGGAGGCAAAGGACTTTAGACCTAACAGTCTCTCCTCCTTTATGCTTAAGGTCTTGGAGAGACTAATAGAGGTACATATAAGAAATGTATGGCAGGGCGGCAGTGGTTGCCAGCATTCCTATACAAAAGGGAAATCGGTAGAGTCGGCACTGCATACAGTGGTATCCGTTGTTGAGAAATCCCTAGAATATGAGTAATACACTCTAGGTGCCTTCCTGGATATTGAGGGGCTTTCAACAACGTGAAGACGGAGGCTATATATAACGGACTGAGAAGGTGATTGTTGACAAGGGTCTATGTGATTGGATAAACTCATTGCTTCTCAGTGGAAAGATTAGTTCAGGCTCAGGTGACGCTATTGTGAGAAGAGTAGTCTATAGAGGTACACCGCAGAGGGTGCTATCGCCAGTCCTGTAGCTACTGGTAATGGATAAAATTCTCCAATTAGAGAGAGAGGGATTTAAGGCAGGGCGGCAGTGGTAGCCAGGGTACAAAGTTTCAGACTTCCAATGCTGGGTGGGGAGGATCTTACTCTCTCCAGTGAAGCAAAGTACTTGGGAATCATACTCGATTCCAAGGTAACCTGCAATGTTAATTTAGAAGAACGCATGAAGAAGGCCAGCGTGGCCTTCTACACGCGCAAGAGAATATTTGGCAGAAATTGGGGACTAAAACCCAAAGTGGTACGGTGGATGTACACAGCCATAGTTCGGTCCATCCTCTGCTACGGCTCCACGGTCTAGTGGACGTCACTGACGCGGAAAAGTAACCTGGAGGTGCTGTTAAAAATCCAGAGGGCTGCCTGCATGGGCATAACCTGGGTGTCTGCGCACTACGCTCACGGCAGCACTGGAGTGCTGTGATGGTAATGGCAGGGGGATGGTGGATGGAGAGGAGTGTTGTGCACTCCAATATAGTCCAGAAGATATACTGTAGTTATTGTAGGGAAGAAACAGACTACCAAATACCTATCTTGACTTTTGGTGGGGGTGTAAATGCAATGATGCCCACCAGGAGTGACCGGGATGGGAAAAAGTTGATCGTTAGCATCCGATATTTCTATTTTTTGCGGATGGTTCCACGACAAGCGCAGACACAGGGGTTGGAGTGTACGCCAAAGATCAACAGTGGCACGAGTTTGATAGACTGCTTGACAAATGTAGTGTTTTTCAGGAAGAACTTGCAGCGATTTATCAGGCGCCAACATTGGTACCTATGTATGTGCAGAGCGCCCTCGCGGCACATATGCATATATACTGATAGCCAGGCAGCCATCAAGGCGCTGGATGATGCGCTGGTAAAATCCAAATTGGTGCAGTTACGCAAGACTAGCCTTGAGGTATTGGCTACAAGGCACAAGGTGACCCTATGCTGGGTACCTGGCCATAAGGATATCTCAGGCAATGAGATGGCTGATGAGTTGGCCAAAAAAGGCTCTAAATTGGATAGCTCCGGGGCGGTGGCTTTTGTGAGGATCCCAATCGGAGCAATAAAAGGGGAAATCATCAGGGGCGTCTATCAAAAGGCAAGCCTCCGATGGACCAACAGGGATACCTGCCATATTGCGAGGCAATTGTGGGCTGCATATGACAGGAAAAGACAATGGCTGTAGAAAAATACCAGGAATCTAGTTGGGGTCGTTACAGGTCACTTGGCCATATGTGACCATGCTAGAAGAATGGAGATAGCGGCGAACGATTTCTGCAGGAGCTGTATGGACTCGGAGGAAATCGAATCCCTCCAAGACGTGCTATGCGCATGCCCCGCTCTGATGAATAAAAGAAGTAGGCTACTGGGTAGCTACTTCTTTTCAAGTCTGGGAGAACAACAAGGCAAGCAATTCAGATGTGTCCTGAGTTTTCTGAGTGAAGCAGGATTGATCTAGGTAAAGAGTCCTGGTTAAATCTTGAGTTCCCCAAGGGAAGCAGGATTGATCTGGGGCGGTTTGAAAAGGTTATCCCATGGGGCCTAGGGGCACAATGGACCCAATAGAGGTCTAAGTGGCTTATTGTATTGCAGCACCCGTCTTACCTAACCTAACCTAACCTAACCTAACACCCGGCAAGCAATTCCTCAGTTTCTTTCGAAGGTTTTCGAAACACTAGTTGACACCCAATTGATGAAATATCTAGAATCTAATCACCGTATTAGCGATTATCAATGCGGTTTTCGTGCTGGCCGCTCTTCTGGAGATTTACTGACATTCCTTACCGATCTTTGGAATCAATGTCTCCATAATTTTAATGTATCTAAGGTCGTCGCAGTAGATATCTCGGGGACCCTCGATAGGTCTCGCATCCTGCTTAGTAGCCTAATTTCAGGCATTAGTTCTAGAACCTTTTTCATAAAATGCATTGAAAGCTTTCTTTCGTGGTGTTCAATTCACGTTATATTGGACGGAGTTACTTGCGACCGCTTTAGAATCCACGCCAGTGTATGACAAGGTTCTATGATCTCTCCTACACTCTTCCTCATTTTCATAAATGACGTGCTAGCTCTCATTTTGAATCCTATTCATAGTTTTGCAGACAACAACACCCTTGATTTCGTGTATTCGTTCAAATATATAGCTAATTCCCGTGAAAATGTTATAGTAGACAAGCGAAGCCACATGTTCAATTCACAAAACTATGACCTCAAAATAATACTCGCTTGGGGCAGAGCGAATCGGATCTTATTTAATGCTGTCAAAACACAATGTAATCTGTTATCACTCAAACGTACTTCAATTCATATCATTCGATGGAGAAGATATTGCGAGCTCGCTATCTGTCAATAACGGCATTGAAGTACGCAACAAAATCTTAGTCGGTGTGATCACATTTTTGGTATTGTCAAAAACCTGATGAAATGCCTGGGCGGCTTACAAAGATGCACGAAAAATTTTACTCCGTCAAAATTGGCATAAATTTACAAGTTTCATCTCTAGCCTATATTAAAATATAATTCCTTTGTTTGGATATGGGCTAGAAGCAATGCATTTTCCGCGTTAGACAAAGTCAAAGATAAGGCTTCCGGCTTATTAGCGATGACATATCAATAGCAACTATTGATTCCCTAGAGCACCGGCGTAATGTCGGATGTCTGCCTCTCTTTTATTGATACTTCTTTACAACACATCGAAAACAAGCAATCAAAACAAACAAAACCCATGGCCCAGCTAATTCGTTTGACAAAGAGTTTTACAAAAAGTGGTCTATTAGGTACATTATAAGATCGGTGTATGGCATAACTCAAACAAGAGTTCGTTCGAAATTCGGACTACCAAATCAAAATCGTATCGCTATTTAGAATCGCAAAGATAATCGAAATCGTATTGGAATTCTCGAAATTGTATCTAATAAATGTTCATTCAAAATTACAAGCTTTGTTTATTCATTCTATTCCGACGGCATACAATTTTCATAGCGGTTATTGTGCTTCGCATACTCAAATGTTTCTATAAACACAAGAACATCAAGAATGTAAATATTTCTCAAACTAAATTATCAAAATCTGAGAAAATTATCAACTCATTAAAATCCCATAGATATCCTAGAAATAATACAGTTATTTAAGCATAGATCCAATTTAACACAAACTACGGGCTCGTTGAGAAAACATCACTTTGCTGTAATGAACATCTCGCTTTCTTCCTCAAGTGTGCCTTAACACTAACGAAATTCCCTCAGAATTTAGGAGGAAAGCAATTGCTGGAACTTTTCCTCAAAGCCATTTATCGCCTTATGTAAATTAATTTAGCTGAAGCATTTCGTCCATTTTGAAGTGCTTCTCTGCAAAGGAAGATTTTCTAGTGTCCCATGGGATATTTTCGTTTGTAAAGTTAAATTGAATTCTTGGCAAAAATTTGACTCTGAAATGAATGTTTTTATTGAGATTATTTAAAAGGGGGAAAAACAGTTTAAGAGAAATTTTTGTGAATAAATAAAAAAAAACCGATTAGGACTTATCGGAAGAAAGACGGCTTACAAGGTTTTTGTGACGTATAAATAGGTATTTTTCAATTGAGGAGCAAAAGAAAACCCAGCGAAATCTAAAAAAATTATTATTAATTTTAATTGTTTCCTTCATAGACTTCTCCTCCTTTCCCATTTTAAGGCTTATTTATCTTACATTTTGCCGTGATTCACCCAACACTGTTCAACTTACTTTTCTAAATATATTTTTCCGAAACCTCGAAGAATTTCCCTCATTACAAATGGAATTATAATAGATATTACTATAAAGCTAATTATAATAAAAGCATGTGCAGTTACAAGTACGTTATAAACGAGATCATCCCCAATTAGAGATCTTGGATGACCTAATTCAGTTAGAATTAAAATTCTTATTGAAATTATTCCTACGCATGAACCAAAAATAATGTAGAAAGTTCCAACACTTTTACCCTAGCCAAACTGTCTTCATAATGATTTCATTTTTAATTAAATGAGTCAAATATGCATTACGTCATACAAATGCAAGTGCATCATAGGCCAATTTGCAATTACAACATTTCGGTTTAATTTCAAATGTTGCAAGTTTTACTCCATATTAGTGAAATTGCAGTAAGAGAGCCAACATTAGAATGAACTGAATTTATTGGAAAGTGGATATATTTTCCAATGAAGTAAGCAGTAACAGCAATCAGCGGATCAGCGGAAATCTCTCCGCATCATATCTTCTCTTTTTTTCATCAACAACAAAAAATTACTTTGGTCTAAATGCTGCAACTTACAGAAAATACTCGCAAATTTTCGTGATTTATTTATTTAATTAAATTGTTTAACAATCCCATGATATTTACTCACAATAAAGAACTGTCAAGTGTCATTCAATAACATTTCAAATGAAGTGAAGTAGTGCCTTTTTGTTTATATATAAGTGATTTACATGGTATGAAGAGCAAGATCAGGATAGGTTAATAAAATCGAATCGTCGCTTTAAGTAAAAAGGATTTAAGTTGTGTCGGTGTTAGTTAAAATAAACATAAACCAAACACCAGTTGAAATTACATGCAGATAGAACAAGAAAGTTTTAAAAGTTAAGTAGAACAAAAATACTAAATATTAAATATAAATATAAAACTTGCTTAGAAACGTCAACAAATACTCAGCCAGATTATGAACAGTACTGCACATGTTCGTAGTTGCTGAAGTTAGAACTTGAGGAGAGGTAACATGCAACAGAGGTAGCCTTTTCAAATTGTGCCTACTATCACGAAAAGAGATTTTGTTAAACAACATCGAAGAATCAGTATTCGCGTTTAAGAACTGATACACAAAAGTTACATTGGCAACCATGCGTTTCTCAAGAGAATGCATAGTTAAAATCATCAAGCGATCCTCATAGGATGGAAGAATTAATGAATTATTCCAGGGTAGATGCCTAAGAGCAAATCGTAAAAAATTTATCTGAACAGATTCGATGCGGTTGATGTGTGTACCGTAAAATGGAGATCAGACCTGACTAGCGTATTTAAGAAGTGGTCTCCCAAAGCAAGTGTACAAATGCAATATTATAGTGGGATTCGAGAGTTCTCGGGACCAGCGATTTATAAAGCCCAGCATAGAACCTCACACTTGTCGACTTTGAGTACCAGATTATTGCTCTTACACCATTTGTAAAATTTTGCAAGGTCACCCTGTACCTGTTCACAATCGTTAACAGATTTAACATGAGCGAAAAGTAACATAGTCAGCATAAATCAATACCTTACAGTACCTCACAACAGAAGCAATGTCGTCAATAGATAGAATAAAGAACAACTGGTCCAAGTGACTCCCTTGAGGTGCGCCAGATGAAGCCTTCAAGACTCTATAGATGGAATGGCGGCATAGGATTTGGTATGTTCTGTTATCTGTCCATTTTAAAAATGTTAGGGGGAAACCCATACTTCTCAGTCATCGAGTATATCCTCTTCTGAAATTGAAGGGAGACTGAATGGAATGTTATTAGAGTCGTTCATATGACTTATCTGGTATTAATTAGAAATTACTTGCAATATAACTTAAAGATGGAATTGGACGGGCCTTCACATCACTCAAATGTAACACAATCACAAGTATCTACTTATTTCTTTCATGAACTGTCTCCCTTTCATAGTACCTCATACCATAACACAGTCCCCGGAAATTTTCATTTCCTTGAATTATGGAGTGAGTATGTCGAGGGTATAATATTGTGACTTGGGCCAACTGGCAGAACAGTCGAACATTTTTTTATTAGGTACCCTATAGGCAGCACAACTCATGAAATCTAGGACAAAACCAATTCAAGCTCAATTAAGAAACTATTAGGCTAAGAAATTCATTCTCACCAGGCTCCTTCTCTCTTTCTCCATTTAAATATATCAATTTCTGTCTCCACTTCTCTCTCTCCCACTGCCTATCTCTCTCCCTCGGATTCTCGTCCTCTATTTATCGTCCTGGGCTAATTTCTATCTAATTATATCCCTCAATTCCTTCTATCTAATTATCTCTTCCAAATTCTTATCTCTCTCGGTTTCTCTCCTCATTTATTTATCTTTCTCTGTTTCTCGGTCTCCTTCTTTCTTTTTGTCTCTTTTTCGCACTCACTTTAATCTCTCACTTTACCGTTATCTTTATGGTTTGCACGAGGAAAAAGGGTTATCATCATTAAGTTTTTTATTTATTTCGCTCCCTTCCTCCCTCTATCTATCTATAACTATTTCTTTATGTCTCTTCCTCCAGACATTTGCACAAGAAAAAAAAAGTAATTTTATCATTAAGTCAGTTCAATTCCGTGGACTGCCGATTCGTAGCATTTGTTGTTTTGTGAAAAAAACATCGATTTCTTTAGGACGATAGAACTTTCAGAATGCTCGAGATTTAACGTAAGTCGAGCTCGTTCATAACAATAATAATAATATATATATTTCCTGGTATATGACACTACAAAATTAATAATCTTTTACATAAGTATCTATTGAACATACGGGCAAATCAAAATTCAAATAAGGATAAGAATTTTAACCAAAATCAAGACTGACTTCAAAATCCAAACCACAGTTACATTAGTGATAAAAAAAAACAACCAACATCATAATTAACATAAAAATTAAAATTAAAAACAAAATCAAAAATTCAAAAACCAGATCACAATTAAATCTAAGAAAAGAGAAGAGAAAAAATAAAAGCAATAAAAATGTGTATTTGTGGCAGACAAAAAGAAGACTACTCTAGGAACCCAACAAGGAGCCGTCTGGATGTTCCAAATGAATTTGCCCGATGTAGCTTGTTCTAAAAAAGGAATTGCCTGAATTATGTCCGAAGCCTCATAGACTGATGTTTAGAATGACCTAGTTTAGACGGGTCAGTGTGTAAGTATGGTGATCCTTCACTCCTGCTGCAACAACCATCTTACCAGCAAGTTTTCGTGCGGCAAGGGTAGCATACTGACCCATCTAAACTGGGTCAATCTAGAAATTAAAAACTTACGTCCTCTGGCAGAGTTAAGAGAGACCAAGAGAGACCAAGTAAGCTAGGTATAGAGGTTTGGCATTTCTAACGAAACCGCCACGAGGGCATGTCCAAATCTTGATCAAATCAGAGACATTTGCGGGGACTGGAGACAGTATTCGAACAATACCTTACCTATCATACCCCATTCAAGTAATATTATTATAATTATAATATTATTATTTAGTAGGTATAATCAATGGATATATACGCTATGTAACAAAAAAAAATATTTATTATCAAAAACCAGAGCTGGGCAATACTTAAGTAAAAAAAGACTACTACTTAAAGTACATTTTCGTTACTTAAGACTTATTACTCAATTCTTTTGAAATGCCCCCACTTAGTACTTGAACATAAGTACTAGCGTCTATTTACTTGTACTTAATACTTAGTTTTGTCCGTAAGTTCCAAGATTTTTACATAACTATTTCTGAGTCTATTAAGTACCTACATATCTAACTCTTCGTAGAAAAAAAAACACAATCTCTAGCGCAACATGTACCGCATTCACGCACCAAGGCAAAACCTTAGGCAAATTAATAACATACAAATAAGACTGGGCAAGTAGAACAAAAACCAGTAACGTCTTGCTCGAATATAAAATCGACGATGCCTCGACTTGATGACATAACCACTGACATGTATAATATGGAGTGACTGCGTTCATAGAAATACACTGCAGAAAGTGGGCTCACTTCTATATGGCTGACTTTCGGTACCAACTGAAAGAGAACTGAAAACAACAAATAAATTAGTGGATTCGTCGAAATACAGGTTTTTAAATTAATCATTTAGGGATATTACTGCGATAAAAACTGTTTTACCAAAGACATTAGATCATTAGATATGCAGAAGAAATTCCAAATGTTTTATTAAAATCACTTTTTGAGCTGCGTACTCACTTTTTTAACTTCCCGCCAATGAGTTTTTCAATGTTGGCACCGATGTAAAAACTCTTCTTGACACAAGCAACTGTACCCACGTGAAATAGAAATGTCAGCAGGCCATATTATACTCGTCAGTGGACATATCCAAGGGTAAACAAGCAATGCCTCGCTCCAATATAAAATCAACGATGCCTCGACCTGATGTAGGCAAGGCCTAAATTTTTTCTAAGAAATTTACTGGAAATTTTTTCCTTAGAATTGTTATGCATTATTGGAGGATAATAGATATTAGGGCGGACCTCTAATAGTTTTTATGAGTGTGAAATTAGAGGTGAAAATTTTACTCTACTTGCAGCGCCGAAAGCTATAAAAAACTATAAATGGTAGCCACTGGTTAGTATACATATTATAGTTTTCAAAAGGTATTTATTTATTAATGTATATCAACTGAACTCGATAAACTTCATTATATTACTGCCAACGTACAAAGATTCTAAAAAGTACTTTAAAAAGTACTTCGAAAAGTACTCAATACTTTTTATAGACTTAGTACTTAGTTACAAGTACTTTTCATACAGGCGGTACTTGTACTTACGCTGAAGTACTCAGGCCTTCGGTACTTGTACTTGTACTTAAGAATTTTTTCTTTAGTACTTGCCCAGCTCTGGTCCTATATTTAAATTGCGCTCATGGATACCACACTTAGAACATTCTTTATAACCGCATTATACGTGAAATATTTTCGGTTGGATAAAAATATATTTAATAACTTCTAGCTACGCATTATCTTTGCATCAATGCAGAAATATTCAGACAGAAGCACAGAATTTACGTGGGAGACCTTTTTCTGTGCTGTTAGAGTGAAGTGAATTGCGACAATAATTTGCCTTAGAATTGATGCTCATAAAAACCTCTAGAAATAAATAAAATATAATGATGTCAATTGTGTTGTCAATTTGGGTAGGTCTCATAGAAAAAACAAAAGGTAAAATATATCAAATGTCATTGAATTTAATTAATACGCAATTTATATGAGAAAAAGATACTATACATATATGTGCGTACATACATTAGTACATTTCGTCCTGGTATTCTCGTTGGAACCTAACTAAAGTTTTTTCCATTCAATATTTATTTCTAGCTAACAATTCCGGCGAGTTGAAACAGGACTTATATTACCATTCACATCGCTACCTATCAAGCACTGAATTTCCTGCTCGTTTAACCCACATTTCTTTTGCCACCTGGCTGTGTCGTTGTATTTAAACCTAGGTACGCCCTATTCATGGTAACACAATCCCTTAATGAATCACAAATTACTCCATAAATGGTGTTAATTTCCATAATTTAAAATTAAATTGTTTGAAAGGGTTGTAGTACGACTTGCTATAATATACATTATATATTATAGTTAAACCACAGCACCTGTTGTAAGCCACTGTCGTCGGCATCCCCACTTCCGATGCTATAGTACAATCACTATATGTACATAGATTCAGTCCTTGAAAGGTAGACAGAAGTAAATAAGTAATAATTCCCCCCATTAATCCATGCAAAGATGGCAAGTGGAAACTACTCAATTTAATCCATTCTTTAAGTTCACTTTTCAAGTACCTACTTTTTCTCCATTGATTTCTAACTCCCGAGATGCTTTAGTGGATTTAGGAACTGTCGCAGTAAATGAAGCAGTTCAGGAAGTGCTTATAGAAAAGATAGATTTATGAAAGTATTAGGTACTATTGAAATGCAATTCAGGGATAGAATCAAGGATTGAAAAAGGAATTGTTTCCATGAGAATCAATTATGTAGAATGATATTCAAAACGATTTCTAAAACTTTGAAGATGGTTATAAGTTAGGATTTTTATCTCATTTACATGCGCTGCATTCACTGTCTCCCCCTTAAATCTACGGTTTCCAAGAGATTCCGCCGACGCAAACGTGCAACGCAAATGCGCAAGCGCAAGTGAGTTATCGTTTAACGATCGCGTGGTTTTCAAGGAAACAATATTTCAGTCGTGAATAATGTCTCAAATAGATGCAACTAAAATATAAACGTAAGAAAAATCTATCCGCTGTCTGTAACGTACTCGAATCGCAGCATGCATTTTTTTTAATGAAAAAAATGTTTAGAAAATAAAAAAAAATAAAATGATAAATAATCGGGTAAATAAAAAAAATAAAAAAAAAATAAACAAGTAAACAAGCTAGAATTGGTCTAAGAGGAATTCTTGTGATAACCTAGATGAATAGTCGTATGTAATTTCCTATCGTCACCCATCTGTGCAAGTTTAATTTTGAAGTGGTATTTGGCATATATTTCTAAAACGGTTCGTTGGACAGAAAAAATGATTACAACTAAACTTATAGGATTTCGTATTCTGAAGAAGTTTTTAGTACAATAAAAATGTTTAAGAATGATTGTTTTCACAGTATATGTAAGAACCTAAATTTTTATATGGCAACATCAAGAACGTGTTGCCCGATTTAGTCTATTTTTCAAATTATATTTACTATTTTTATGATTACGTTGTGTACAGAATTTCAGCCCTCTATGTTGACGCTTTCTTATAGGTGTCCAAATATGTAATGAAAAACGAAATTTTTGTATGGCAACCCTACGAAGAAGTTACCCGATTTGTCCCCTTTCGAACTTGATTTTTTGTAAAGCCTATATATAAAATTTCAGCTCTCTAAGTATATACGTTCTTAATACTATGCGCGGGTGTCCAATCCAATTTGCTCTACCATCATTATTTGTAAGTGTTACAAATGGAATGACAAACTAAGTATACCCTATGATTTTCTAAGTTATAAAAATAAGAAAAATAAAAGAACAGAAAAAAAATTAAAAAAGTAAAAAAATAATATAAGAAAATAAGTTTGAAAAAATTAAAAAAAAATTAAACTTTACAAACTTAAAAGGGAAGCTGCGGCTTGCACACTTTTCTTTAAAGGGATAAATGTATTTTTATTGAATCAATTAGTAATTCATAATCCTCCTTTGTAAAATTTACGCTCTTTACCATTACTGCGCGATCTGAACTGCAAACTTTGGTTAAATTCCTCGATGCATTAGCGTTTGTGGACGCGAGCGCAAATACGTCGGCAGCTATCTTGGGAGCTTTTTTTCATATACTAATATCCCCAACTAATACTTTTACCAGCTATTTGGTTACGAAAATTGGATCTGTGTTTTAAAAACGAATGGATTCACGTGGCTAAATTTTTTTATAAACGTTACAAGATCTGCTTTTGGTTTCTGACATGATTAACAAAGTGACCTTTTGTAATTTTAACCAATACAATAACGTCACAAATTCGAACAATAGGATTCTTGATTTGGTATGGTCAGACCTTCCTCAGAGTAATAATAGCGTTGTAACATCTGAATGTCCACTTTCTAAAATTGACCTCCATCATCAACCTTTAGATATAATTTTAAGTGTTTCATTTTCTGATCGAAATGAATTTACTAAGCAGATACATTTCGTTTTAGGTGATTATACTAGTCTAAATAATTACCTCAATGGTATTGATTTCTCCTCAGTCTTTACAACTGAAGTTTCTCTTTCTTTCGAGAGATTTTACGAAATACTAAATTTAGGTATTCGGGATCATGTACCAGTAAGAAAAAAGAAAAACAAACGTTTCCGATCCTGGTATAGTCATCAACTTATTAAAGTTCTAAATATGAAGGAAAAATAGCGTTGGTTATATAGAGTTAGTAGCCATCCGGAAATCCATAATACTTTCTCTTATCTTAGAAAATTATCTAAAACAGAATCTCAGAATGTTACAATAGGTATGTGGACTCGACTGAATTTTCGTTACAAGATAACCCTAAAGCCTTCTGGGCCTTTAGCAAAAATTTCAAGAGCTCGAATACGGTCTCAAAAGGGTTGGTATATAACGATGTCACCTTATCTTCTCCTACACATATTAGTAATTTATTTTCCGAATACTTCATGTTGGTTTTTCTCAGAGGGAATCTAACTTCGATTCGGAATCCTTTCAAAATTACAATAACTCACCTAATATTAGTGTAAACTTTGTTTCATCTGAAGAGGTGATTGATGTACCTACTAGATATAAACCAAATTGTG
>OZ005743.1:33766302-33821824 GCA_963930735.1 Dioctria linearis | reverse complement strand
ATTGTGATAAAAATTCAGGCCCTGATGGAATTCCAAACATTGTATATAATAGATGCTCTTATACATAGCTTAGCAAATCCTCTAAGTACTCTATTTAATCTATCCATCACACATAAAATATTTCCGTTAGAGCTAAAACGCGGATTTATTACTCCAATTTTTAAGTCAGGTGACCGGGATTAGTTACAAATTATCGTCCTATATCTATTTCAAATGCATTGGCTTTAATCTTTGAAACACTTGTCTACAATCAACTTTTTCATCAAACTGTACCTTATATATGTGATCAGCAACATGGTTTCCTTCCTGGACGTTCAACAATTACTAACTTAACTCTGTTTACCGACACCATCGCCTCTGCAAGCAAGTGGACTCCATTCACACTGATTTTTCGAAGGCGAAAATTGGTTTGAACATCGACACTGTTATTTAGTTTCTGTCCTATCTAGACGAGAGAAACATTGTAGTGGTTTTTAATGGCTCCCAATCAGACCCTTTCAAACAAACATCGTACGTTCCTCAGGGTACAATACTCGGACCTTTCATATTCCTAATTTATATAAATGACTTACCAATAGATATTACATCGCTTTCTTTACTTTATGCTGACGACGCAAAATTTTTTAGGGTAATTTATGATGCAAACGATTGTAAATGCCTTCAAGATGATGTTGTTAAGCTTGAAGATTGGTGTAGAGAAAATTATCTTGACCTAAATATCGATAAATGTAAAACTATAACGTTTTCTAGAAAGCGTGATACAATCTACTTCAACTACAAAATTAATAATATCTCGATTTCACGTGAAAATGCAATAAAGGATTTAGGGGTTACCTTTGATCACAAACTACTTTTCGCTTCTCATGTAAGCCTTATTACTAATAGAGCTTATCGCATGCTGGGCTTCATTTTTCGCGTGTGTAGATCCTTCAAAGGCAGTGCTGCTTTCATCTGTCTTTTAACCTCATTGGTAAGAAACACTCTTGAATACGCTTGTCAAATTTTTGGAGCCCCTTTTATTCAAGCTCCAATAGTCAAGTTGAATCTGTCCCAAGAAAGATTATCAGGATCCTGTTGTTTAAATTAAACATCAACGAGATAGAGTATACTCAGAGATTACCACTTTTTAATCTGCCATATTTAGAACACCGCCGTATGTGTTTAGACTGCTAATTTTTGTATAAACTTCTAAATGGCTAAGTGCTTTGTCTCGATTTACTTTTCAAGGTCTGCATAAATATCCCAACGAGATACTCAAGACTCCATGTTCCGTTCAGAGTACACTTCTGCAGAACCAACCTCCGAGTTAAGTCACCTTTGGTAAGAATGCAGAAAATGTTTAATTCTAATTTTACCAATACTGATGTCTTTTGTTCTGACCTTCTGACATTTAAAAGATCAGTTATAACGGAGATAAAACAATTTTCAGACTCTTAGCATATTAATGGTTTTCCAAATTAATATTTGTCGCTTTCTTTGGTTTTCTTTGCTTTGCTTCCAATCTCTAATTTCATTCCTTGTATAATTTGTCCTATTTGAATTTTTTGTAGCTTTAAAATTTTAGTTTATCATTGTTTTTTTTCTTTACATATTTTTTTTTACATTTATTTTTCTTTATTTGCTTCTCTTTTGTATATAGTTTATTTTTATATGAATTTTAGTATTATTTTGTATTTTCCTTTTTAGTTTTTACATTTCTAGCTTATTTTTTTTCACTTTAATTTTTAAATTTTGTGTATTATATTATTTTTTGGCTTTGGTTCTCATTTTGTTGTCTTAGATTATTCTGCTATTTTTCTATTATTATGATTTACTGCATTAACTATTCTAAAGTATTGCGTTATTGGATTCTGTCTGTGTAATACCTTCTTGACTTTTCGAAATAAATAAAAACATAAATAAACAAAATAATTCATAATGCAGTATTTGGACAGCTTTTCGAACGAGGTTTAAAACTGTTTGGGTTCGAGAACTACTTCGTCATATAATGGTCATATAGTTGTTTATAATGCCATTTATCTGAGAACTATTAAAATATTTTGGCTGTGGATTCCATTAAGTTTCACAAAGCTTTCATAAAGGATCAGGGAACCATTATAAAATAGTTTATTGTCGACGGCAAATCAGAAGCAAAAGGAGCAGTTATAACACAATTTAGCAATAACGATAAGCTAAATTAGATTCTTTATAAAACTTGGAAACTATACTGCTTTGAACAGTTTTTGAGGAGATCTTTATAAAACCATAGCAATATTTATGAAACTATTTCGCGTTTTATGTTACATTCTTCCCATCGCGTTCACGCTAAAAAGTGAAAGTTTTCTGGACAATAAGTTTTAGAAAGTGGAAAAAAGTGGAGGATTTCGCAGAAAAAAAGGAAAGTAATTTGCGAAATACACCGCATAACTCTCTTGACTATTCTGATAGTAATTCCAGAAGGACTTTCGACAATTCTGTTAATGATAAAGGCTTAGAAATAAGAGATAACTGTTCTGTGAAATCGATACGGACACAACCTCCTGCATGGGCAAAAATAATTTAACATTCAACAAGTAATGAGAACCTAGGAAACAACATTCAATAATCATTCAAAATATAATAATATATTGTTCTTTTGTAAGGACTTTGAGGAAGTTGATCAAAATGTTGAATAAACGTCTACCACACATATTGCCATGAACTTGATTGCAAACGTCAAAAACTCTAACAATTTTAAAAGTTGTTGAAGGTCAATAGTGGCATCAAGATTGGGAATCTTGTTTAAAGATTTTATTTCGGGACATTAATGAATCAAAAGCAATATCGTTATATAGCAATATTAATGGATTGCTAATATACAAGAGCTCTAAAGAAGAATTGTGTTGTCTACTTGTTGCATCGAAAATATTTTTTTATTTATTACAGATTTAGCAGACCTTATAACGTCGTTATTACCACTTAGCTCCTCTGTTCCAGTTTCATAAGAAACTTTCCTCGTTTTTTATGCAAGACTTTTGCGACCAGTCAGCCTGAGGCTGTGAATATTTATCTCTGATTAGCTTGTTAATATTGATTGCTTGAGCGTTTACTAGGACAATGCAATAGATTATCAGACTACCAAGCTGCAGGCGCTATACAGAGGCATGGGTTGGAATATCCTTTTTCAATTGTTTGCTCAATTTTAAACGATATCTTTCTTCAATATGACCGCTGCATTTTACTATTAAAGCAAACATCAGAGTTGGATATTAACGGTCGGGATTAGTATGTTTTTTGGAAGCTCTATAACATTTCTATAAGAAACAAACTATCTATATGGTTTTATAGATGTTATGAAGGAAGCTGAAGAATTTTATAAGGTTTCTAAAAACAACATAAGATCTGCACAATTTTATAAAGGTATTCAGAATAACTAAATAGTTCTATAAAGTTCTCCAGTGCGAAAATCTGATTTAATGGTTTTTTGGAAGTTATATATATAGAAAAAACTATTTTGTTTTGTTAGAGCTCTGGAAAGAGGTACATTGTTGTTTTAACATCGGCAATTTGTTTTAAAAGGATAGAGTTACGAATACCACCATTTTGCAAAAGCATACATTTAATTTTTCTTAATCCATAAATATGGAGCAAATATGAATGTTATGCTGAAAAAGAAATTAACAGTTTATTCTGAAAAATTCAAAAATACTTTTACAGTAAAATATCACAGTCCAAATTACATTGGACCTGAGAGCAGTGTTATAAATGTTCACAAATTCACAGGCGTGTTGTACTATTTCGAGATACATTTAAAATTTTTACGGCAAAATTTGATTGCATCTATTTAGCATTAATTTTATTAACATAAAGTAGTCAACAATTTCAATGCTAATTTATTTGCCATAAACAAATAAACTTTTAAGGAATAATACTTGGTCATTAATAGAATGATATCGCATATCATCAAAATTATTTGTATACATATTTTACATGAGGAGAAGAGAGTCACATATATTGGAAAAATTACAATCAATGTATATATACAATAATACAAATACAATTTAAACCTGTGAAATATATGTATGTATTTATATTCGGAGAACGTTTTCACAGCAATAATAAGTCAGTTTTATAAACGTTGCTAGAATGTTTACGCAACACGCTATGCCTTTTCAAAAACTTATTTTATAAGAAGTTTTATACTATGTGCTCCTAGAGTGTTCCTCGAAGGAACTTTAGTATTGTATAAAGGTTCTATAAAGTGGTTCCCGTTGCCATCACAGAGTGTGCTGAAATTGGCTTTATAGAGGATTTATAGAAACTGCAAAACCGTTGTAAGGCGTAAAGTTTTATTAAAAGCTGTGAGAATACTCTTGCAACTCTTGTTGAACTTTTTGTTGGGTTCTTTGTGTTTGACTACAGCGCACTTGCGCCAGCGTATTATCGTCCGACTATTTACGATGGCAGAAACTCTTAGAAACCGAGGCCTTAGTCTAAAATACAATTGCATTTGCGATGAATAGACCCAACACGGCGAACAAATCTATTACAGTCGAATGAACAATTTCTTTAATGAACATTGTATGGAACACTTATTGCATAGGAACTGCAATGGTAGGTCGTATATTGCTAAATTCGACGTAATTGAGTTTCAAGTGTATAATGATATGATGTAGTTGTGCCTTGTGTTTAGAAGAAGTAAAAAACAAAATAAATAAAAATTTTTTTAAAAATAATGTAGGAAATTTTTCGGAATTTATGATGCCACTCTCTTAAAGATAGAAGACATTTTAGCAGAATTGGGAGGAGGGTTACATAGAAAGCTCCCGGAAAAATAATTCAATCTATCAAATTAGGATCAAAAGAATATTCTATTTTTCTTTACTTTGTAACTTACATTCTGATATGGGTCAATCTATAGGAAAACAATGTATTTTATTATTTTATTTCAACACGTTGATCACCAAATACTTTTTTTTTGCTGAAAGTTAAGTAATTATGAGGTAAAAAAGCATAAGAAATATGTGTTATTCAATGAATACCCTTTGCTACTTTTTACAACAATCACGAGAGTCATATCTAATTAAACTAATTAACTAATTAAAGTAGCCAAAAATAACGGCCTTTTATAAGTGTCCTTTACACCTTCTGTAGTCACAAGCTTCAGCCTTTTGATATATATTTTTTTCGGGCCTTCAAAATCCGCTTTAATCAGGGAATGATTTTTTAACATCGACACGTTAAACAAGAAATCTTTCAAGCGAGTGACACTCACATGGACCAACAATTTCTCTCAAAACAAATATAATTAAACCTGAATATACTTGCCCTTATTCGAAATCAAAGCGTATCATCTAGCTTCTCGAAAAGGAAGAAAACGAGGAAATTTCGTGCCTGTAGAGGCTTTTGCCTAATTTAGATTTTCTCTCGATATAAGTGATTTTATAATAATAAAATTTCCTACTACGAAAACAACAGAACAGATGTGCCAAGTTTCGTCCAGAAGATGAGACCTGTGGTGACGGTAATATTAAATTTATTTTTAACTAATCACATTATGTTGTAATTGCTCAATTCTACTTTAATCGATAGCTCGTTCGTCAAAACTTTTACTTTGTTGGTTTATACTAAGTTACGTTTGCGAGGGATAATTTTAGGCAGGGCTCGATTTCGTAAATAATTATTTTTGGAAATAAAATGTAGGTCTCATTTCAGTTTTTGTCTTGTGACATAGTTGCACAAACATTAAAATCGTATAGAAAATAAAATAATACTAAAAATAAGTGTTTTTGGCGAGAATGTAAAAATATAGTTAAAAGATAGCTCAATCCAATAAAGAGTTTTAAAATACACCAAGTAAAAAATCTTAAAAAACAAAAAAATAATAATAATTGAAAGCGTGAAGCCTAGAGTAGAATTCCCTGAGGGATAGAAAGATAAAGTATCAAGAGGAGCCTCTAGCGGTTCCCCTTAGACCGCAATGGTTAAGCCTCCTATCAGGTTAAACTGCCGTCTTAGAAAGCCTGCTTAAAGCAGAGAACTGGGTACTGAAAAAAACTTATCTGGGAACCATTAAACAAAAATCTCAGCTCGTGAATTCCCGCGAATTATTCTTAAATGTCAATTTTGTCAATTCAAATTAAACGTCAGATTCGTGTTTTGCGCTGGGTTTTGTACAGGGTGGGCCAAAAGTCACCATGGGGTTTAAAAATTTAATAACTTTTTCGCTTATATATTTTTTTTATTTTTTTTTTTAGATTATATAAATAACATCTGGAGAATAAATAATGGAGAGATTCACAACTGAACAAAGAACCAGAATAATAGAATTTTATTACTTAAATCAGCGATCAATTATTTTAACGCAAAGAGCATATCGTCCCCATTTTAACGTCAGAATTTCGCCCTCGGAAGCCATGATTCGTTGCTTAGTTGATCGTCACCACCAACATGGCACCGTAAGTGATTTGCCTCGAACCGGTAGACCGCGTATAATTCACACTGCGGAAAATATTGAACGTGTAGAGCAAAGTGTTAACGAAACACCAGAAACATCTACCAGAAGGCGTTCTGCTCAGCTAGGGATGTCTCGTACGCCACTATGGCGCATTTTAAAAAAAGATTTACTGTTATTCCCATATAAGGTGCAATTGGTGCAAGAATTGAAACCCGCAGATCATCGGCAACGTCTAAATTTTGCAGTTAAATTTCAACAGTTGGCCAGAAATGAAATCAACTTTATTGAAAATCTGATTATGAGTGATGAAGCTCATTTTCATCTGAATGGCTTTGTTAATAAGCAGAACTGTAGGTTCTGGGGTTCTGAAAATCCAATAGCCAGTCATCAACGCCAATTGCACCCCATTAGGTGTACAATATGGTGTGGCATTACATCTGAAAATATCATTGGGCCTTACTTCTTCGAAAATGAAGATGGAAGTGCTGTAACCATAAATGGAGAGCGGTATCGGTTTATGATAGAAAATTTTTTACGTCCTGCTCTTGAAAACAAACCTGAGATGTGGTTTCAGCAGGATGGAGCCACTGCCCACACTGCCCGAGACACAATGGCACTTTTAAGGCAAATTTTTGGACAGCGAATAATTTCAAGAAATTCGGAAATTAATTGGCCAGCGCGTTCGCCAGATTTATCAGCACCCGACTATTTTCTTTGGGGTTATTTGAAGGAGCGAGTATATGTGAACAAGCCCGAGACAATCCTTGAACTCAAGGCCAACATTGTTGCAGAAATTCGAGCGCTACAGCCACAAATGTTGAAAGATGTTATGGAAAATGCTCTAAAAAGAGCCCATCATTGCGAAGCTAATAACGGCGGTCATTTAAGTGACATTATTTTCCATACTTAGCGTAAAAAATTTCCATTTTGTATATTTTATAATCTAAAAAAAAAAAATAAAAAAAAATATATAAACGAAAAAGTTATTAAATTTTTAAACCCCATGGTGACTTTTGGCCCACCCTGTATTTTGTGTGTTATTTACTTAACAAACGTTTAGTTCTTCCATTAATTGTGCTAATTTTAAATAAAATAAGTAAACAAGCAAGAAGTGGTCTAGGACCAATTCTTATGATACCCTAGATGAATACTCGTATGAAATTTCGTACGGTCACTCATTTGAACAATATTGATTTTTGCAGTGGTTTTTCGCATATATTTCTAGAACGGTTCGTCAGACAGGAGAAATGATTATAAATAATTTTATAGGATTTCATATTCTGAAGAAGTTTTTGGTACAATTAAAATGTCTAGGACTGATCGTTTTCACATTATCCGTAAAAAACCTGAATTTTTATATGGCAACACCAAGAGGGGGTTGCTCGATTTATTCCTTTTATGAAATTTTATTTGCTATTACTATGAAAACGCCATGTACCAAATTTCAACACTCTAAGTACACCCGTTCTCGAGTTATCGTGCGCACGGGCGGATAGACGGACATGCAAAAATCAAAATAACTTTTCATATCATGCGTGGGTGTCCAATCCATTTTGCTCGCCCATTATTATTTCCGTACGTTACAAACGGAATGACAAACTTAGTAAACCCATAGATTTCATCTAGGGTATAAACATTCGAAGTGATAATGATAATGATAATATTCGTCTTCTCCGATTAAACTCCATAATTCTTAATTCTAAATTCACAAGCATAGTTTGAGAATTAGGGAAAATGTGAGAGAAATGCGAAGAGAGAGATTGCAATTCCCACCGGTTAATTCTAAAATTCGTACGTTACCTTGGTTACCTATTTTCTCAGAATACAACAAAAATACACAATATGCTCAGTTGGGAATTCTTCCTCTTACTTTTCCACTTGCATAACATCGGAGAATTTTAACAAGTTGAGTAGAGAATTTAGTAGTTCTAAAAACAAATTCGTCAAGTTACAGAATTCCAAGTGGAGAGTTAAGTGTCAAATCAACTCTCATTTCCCAAATTCCACAATTCTCCGTATTATAGAATCCGGCCCCAGGAAGGCGCTTTCAGGCAACTTGAAGTCTTGAAATTAAACTAGAAAGTTTCTTTTCCGCAAGTACTTACAAAAGAAAGGTAAAACTGCTAACAGGAACAAAAATATCAAGATAAGCGTTCAAAATATTTCTTTGTTTACGTTTTTCTGTTCCCAACTTTTTAAATACTTTTCTATCAACTTACAGACTCCTGACTCATAAAGTTTGTGTCTGAGCGCCTGAGAGTGCCGTTCGTGACGAAAGCGTTTTAGGGTAGTACACGTGGATGGATTTACATGGAGTTTTTTTATGTAGAATGAGCGAATAGGTAGCTTTCCGATGGGATAAAATGTTCTTACGTGATGGGGGTTTTGGGGTGTGGGTGGTAACTATCACCCTTTGAGAGTGCCGTTCGTGACGAAAGAGTTCTAGGATAGTAAACGTGGATTGTTTCAGATGTGTGTTTTTTTTATTTACAATGACCAAATGGGGAGTTTGCCGATGGTATAAAATTTCCTTACGCGTTGGGGGGTTTTGGGGTGGGGTGGTAACGACCACACCTTGAGAGTGCCGTTCGTGACGAAAGAAAGAGTTTTACGGTAGTAAACGTTAATGGATTTACAAAGGGTGTTTGGATTTAGAATGGGTGAGTGGGGAGCTTTCCGATGTGGTAAAATGTCTCACGTGCTGGGGGTTTTGGGGTGGGGGTGGTAACTACCCCCCTTTAAGGGTGCCGTTTGTGACGGAATAGTCTTAGAATATTAAACGTGGATTTTTTTTATTTAGAATCAGTGTATGTGGAGCTTTACGACGGAGTTAAATTTTCTTACGTTTTGGGGGTTTTGTGGTGCAGGTGGTAACTACCACTCTTGGGGCCGTGTATGATATGAGTCGAGAGTTCAGTTCCAAGCGCCGATTTTTGAGAGTCAATTTTCGAGAGTCGTTTCGTGAGTCGTTTTTCGAGAGTTTAGCTTCGATAGGCGTTTTTAGAGAGTTTAGTTTCGAGAGTCGAGTTTGGAGAGTCGATTTTCGAGAGATGAGTTTCGAGAGTATGAGTAAAAAGTATAAAATGTAATATATTAAAACATTTGTAAATAAATATCTTTTGTAAATAAAATGTACTAAAAAGTAAAAAAAAATGTTTTTTCTCAGTGATATACACAAGAAGAGTTTAATTGCAAAAATAAAAAGTTTGAGCACGAATTGCAATTAGACAATTGTGATTATAGCTATGGATGCGCAAACTTTTAAGATTTAATCTGAGTTGTAGCATTTCGTATTTTGAAATTAAGCTTTTCGTGTGTATATCACTGAGAAAGAAAAAAATATTTTTTACTTGTTAGTACATTTTATTTACAAAAGTTATTAAATTTAATAGTTTTTTTAATATATTTTATTGTTGTTCAATTTGTCAGTGATAACCCAATATTCCGATTTATTTTAAATAATAACGGCCTTCAAAAATAGTTCAGATTTACTACTTTCAAGAGCATAACGAATACATAAACAGAATTCCACCAAATATTGGGAAATGCAGACATTGTTCGGGATTATTGCGGTTCCTTTAGTTATATGTTCTAATTGTTGAATTGCTGGGGTTGACATCAATTTTCTTTTATTTTCGTAGAAGCAACAAACTACCTAGCTTAGCCGTTTTACGTTCAGCAGAGTGTTACTAAATGCGAATTTGGAAAGTGGGTGGTAAATTGATCGAAATGCACGTCCGTCATAAACGCGCCGGCACAGATTTACTATGTGTGTAAAATAATTTGAGAGGATCATGAAGTTGGGAGTTCTATTACCTTCTAAACTATCATTTATATGGACAAACAATAAATACAATTCTCGATTATACGGCTCACCTAAGATCTTATGCTCAGAAATGTATAGTGATTAGTTTTAACTAAAATTTGTCTATAGCATTCGCAGATTTATTTAAACCAAGAGCAAATAATCTTAACCCAAGAGCGTATTAGTTACTTTAAGCTTAACCTAAGCACGAATAAATTTAACCCAAGCACAAATAAGTTCAACCCAGGAACAAATAAGTTCAACCCAGGAACAAATAGGTTTAACCCAAGCACAAATAAGTTTAACCCAAGAGAAAATAAGTTGAACCCAAGAGCAAATAAGTTTAACCCAAGCACAAATAAGTTTAACCCAAGAGCAAATAAATTTATCCTAAATTCTCAAGACATTTTAATACAACAGATTTCAATTTCAATTGAAATCAGCATTTTATTATTTCATTTTGTCATTAAAAACCATCATAAGCTTCAAACATTGGGAAAAATTTTAGAGCGAAATTCGTCGATGATAAAGCATCGCGAACCCAAAAATTGTCAGAATAAATAACATAGTAAAACCTTATCGCTAAGAAATGTAGTGATGCATTTTTCAATTAGTTTGTGCAGATTCCATCACTCATCACAGTGCTCAGTTTGTTTCAAGCAACAGTGTCGATTGCAGATTTAAAGTGGTTTTCTATAAGATTTTCCTTAATTCATTAGCATGAGCGGTGACAGAGATTTCAGCACAGGCAGTTCTGATGAATGGCAACCCAAGCTGTGCAAGATGTGGAGTTGGAGGTAGAAAAGAGATGTAAATCGTAATCAATCGAAGTTCAAAGAAAACTAAGAAGAAAGCAAAAATTACTCTAATATCGAACGCAGCAGGTACGTGATGGTTTACTTTTGCTCTAAAGGTCTTGCCTCCATATTCTCCTATGTTCAACCCAATGGAACAATCGTTCTATAAAATAAAGGCCTAATCACGACCAGTTTTAGGTGATGTAAGTAGTTTAGTTATTGAAGATAGTCTGCAACAATTTACACCGTTTAACTGCACCAATTACGTAATAGATATGGTTTAACTCATCCCTAAGCAATGGAAGGACAGCCCGTGAACTGACCATTTGTTCAGAAATTTTATCTATCTCATCTTTTACAATATCTTTCATATTAAGTGAGTAGTAGAGCTATGACAGTTCTGGCGCACTTTTTCGATACAAAATGTGTCCGGAAAATTCCAACTATTTTGGTGGTCCGGACCGGGCTCTGGGCCACTGGGGGATTCCGTCTAGTGGTCTACGTCAAAGGGCTTGCCTGGCGGAATTCCTTTCCTACTGTCTGGCTGGCCAGGGGATGACGTCATCTGGTTGGCTGAGCCCCCGTCAGCTGATCAAGCTCTGTCTTAGCTGATTTTTAATAAAATAATGCTGGCTTTTGCTGGAATAGAACCGAGAACGATTGGTTTTGTAAAATCCGAGGCGCTCTACCATCAGGCCATGGAGCTGTTGTGTGAATGTTCTTTAAACTTGCTATATACGCTTAGAGTTGTGGGGACAGAGACATCGGGACACTTTTGCGAGGCTGGACACATACGCACCCATACAACACACACCCATACAACACACGCACACACACACACACACACACATACACTACGTCATACCAAAATGTTTTCTACCAGGCGATATTCCGTATTGCAATTGAAATTGCCTAATTTTTGATCTTCAGGTGCAATGCTTCTAATTTGATTCATTGCATAAACAATTCGAATAATGTAAGCAAAATCGCAGTCGAATAATGTAAATAAAACTCGCACAGACCCAAGTAAAGTAAACAAATTGAACGATTTATGGAAGATTCCCAATTTCTTTAGCTGGAAAAAACAACTATGTTGTCTTAGATGAGTGGTGGAAGTTATAATTGAAAATTTCTTTTGCTGATAAAAAACCAGCAACAACTATGACGTGAGTTGTGGTCTGTATGTATCTTTTATAAACAGGAGTAATCATGATTTTCGATATCTGAAAAGAGATCACGGCTGCTTGGGATGGTAAGAATGGAAAATAAAGTCATATCAGAAAATTTTGGGTGTAGGGGTGTGTGTGTACTGAAAAGTCTTATCAGAAATCCTCTACGGGCTATGCTTTTTTTGATAGTAGCGATCATACCTTTTCTGATGTAATTCATATTACTAATAATTCAAGCCTAGGCTACTTTTGTAGGCATGCTTTAGTGAATACCGTTCTTTGAAACCATCTCGCTCTCTCAAAACATCTTTCTCTCTCTAGCACACCTGTTTGAGGTGGACTTGATCATATACATGCCAGCTTGGAGCTTGGTTGTCTGCTTTATATACTATGAGTATAGTATGGTTGCCTGGAATTATCAGGCTTGTTGTTCAACGGGACTATTAGCGGCGGGGTGAGGTCGCTTTACTGATCTAACTACTATTCATACCGAAATGTGGTGTTTTGATAATCCTAAGCGTACTTTCTTATCTTCCGAACCAAAATAAATTGTTTATACCTTTCTTAACAAAATTATTTTAAAAAATTTATCTTAACCAAATGACTACGATTCCTCAATCAAGAACTCTCTGTTGAGTAATCATTGTATATGGCGCTGTACCTTGGGCTGATGATATCGAATGTAGCTGGCTACAGATTCGGGCTCCGGCTGCAAATAGACACACATTCAGCTGGGAGTTAGTGGGCGTAATATGGTAAGGTTACATTTTAATCAAAACTATTTTACTATTTTGTTAAGTAAGGTATAGTGTAGCCTTTGGGAAGGTAAGGAACTAAGCTGTAAATTACTAGAAGACTATTTTCCTGTATGGATAGTAAGTTAGGCTCTATACCATATATAAGTTCAATGTTTGGCAGTTTTCTATAAGTATCAATATAGAATATTTTAGAAAGCGGACTCTCAATGCACACAAACAGATTTCTGTTTCATGGCTTGGGACGTATGTTCGGGGTTTTGGTATGAGGGATTGAATCGATGTATGTTGTACAATGGATTGAAGGTATATGTTTATATTTGATTGGAGCAAAGTATTCTTACGTCTTCATGATCCAAAGCTTAAATATAACTGAAATTCTTAAAAAATGTTGATTCGATGAGTAATGCTGCCGTAATATTGAGAAGGATTTAAGGGTTTAAGAAAAGAAGGTGGTAGTATGATATGTTGATTTGAGCAATATCTTAGATGAGTAGTGGTAGTTGTATGGGTGCAGTTAAAGCCTTATTAACAATTTTTTTTATGATCAGGTTTAATGGCATGGTCACTGTTGCCACTTGAAATCTTTCTAGAGTAGCTTTTTAGCGTAGTCCGAAAGTGGTATGCGTAGCCACACCTTATAGAAAATGTAAAATCTTACCAAATTAAAGCTTTGCAGGAAGTTATTGCTATGATATTAACATAGTACGATATATGGAAGTCGTATGGGTGAAGTAAAAACCTAATTTTTGGTGATCTAGTATAATGGAATGACCAGTGTTGCAATATGAAATCTTTCTAGAGTGTTTTTTTCGCAAAGTGATCCTTTTCTGGTTAGGCGATGAGAGTTCGACATCAAAAATCTCATGTTATTTCTTATGGATGTCAAAATTCACTTTTGCAATTATCTCGCTTTAACTCATCATATGTCTCTCTCTAATACATATGCTTGAGGTGGATTTGGTCATATACTTGCTTGCTTGGAGCTTGGTATTATCAGTTGTTTTTTTTTTATATGCTATGAGTATATATATATATAAATAAGTTGGCTTTAGGTTAAGAGTGGGTTAAATTAAAAGCTTTGATGATAGAAGATAGTGCTATGATATTAAGTAATGGAAGTTGTATGGGAGCAGTAAAAGAATAATTTTTGGTTGCCAGGTGTAATGACATGACTTAACAGGTAATTTGATATTAACTTTTGCCAAGATCGTGGCGGTAGAGATTGGGTTAAGTTTAGTGGTCCTCAAAGTTTATTTTATGAGTGGTGGGTGTGCATAATATAGTAGGAAGCTTTAGTGAATACCATTCTTTTCAACCATGTGACTCTATCAAAACATCTGTGTCGCTGTAACATTAATCTGTGTTCATACTTGAGGTGGTTATGATAGCTTGAAATTATCTTATTGATATTGGTCAATGAGGAATTCCACAGGTTTTGTTTACAATTCGTTATATTTTTTCAGGTCTGGGATTAACAAATATTTTGAGAATAAATTAAGTTTGGTGATGCTTGAAGTTTATTTTATGTGCGGCGGGTGCGCATAATCTAGTAGGAAGTTTTAGTGAATACCATACCTTTCAACCATCTCGCTCTAACACACAACATCTGCCTAGCTCTAACATACATGCTTGAGGTATATATGATCGCTTATATGCCAGCTTGGAGCTGTGTGTTATCAGTTGTTTGATTTATATGCTATGGCTGCCTGGAATTATCATGCTTGTGTTGGGCTGGTCTGTATACTTGGTGGATGAGAGCTTTAGCGACAATATGCAATCGTTTACTTGCCAGCTTGGAGCTTGTTGTTATCAGTTGTTTGCTTTATATGCTCTGGCTGTCAGGCGTCATCATGTGTTTAGCTGGGCTGGGTCAATATATATCTGAAAATAGATCACGTGAAACTGCTGCGATATTGGAGTACTTTCTTATCAGGTTGAGAGGGGGTTAAATTTAAAGCTTTGATGAAAGAATGCGATGTTCTAGATGGCAACAAAATGAAAGTTTATAAGAATTTGGTAACAGTATGTTCTATAAAAGAAATCTTATAAGCAGAAGAAAATTGTATGAAAATTTGGTAAGAGTATGTTCCATACAAAATCTAACAGGCAGAAGAAATTTTATAAAAAATCTGGGTGTCTCTATTGAACCACAGGAGACTTGATCTTTCACAGGTTTCCCTGGTAATCACTCTTTTTAAAATTTCGAATGGGATCCTCAAAATAAATGATAGTAGTGCAGAGTTATCCATTTGAGAACCTTTTTTCACATAGCTCATCAGCTGCTTCATTACTCTAGATATCCATATGTCCAGGAACCTAGAAGAAGATGACCTTATACTGTATGGATATAGGCTATAGCTTTACCCAAAACGAATTGCATGAGAATTTGGTTAGTGGTTAGTGTCTTCTTAAATGTGAGACTGTTGAGATGAATATTGAGGAGCTTATAAGAGAATATAATAACATTTTTCTCGATAAGCATAAGAAACAAATTCAAGAATGCTATAACTTTTTAATATTATATAAAAATATTAAGAAAGTCGAGTCAAAATGTTATGAGCACCTTGCAAGCTGGGCTTGGGCAAGAGATGATGCAACGGATGGATCAGTATGAGTTTGTGGCCGAAAATATAAACAAATTTGATACAAGTGATTACCCAGAAGATAATCAATTCAATTTACCGCTCATGAATAAAAACATTCCTGGTCTAATGAAGGATGAGTTGAATGGAAAAATCATGAGCGAATTTCTTGTCTTGCGCTCGAAAATGTACATTCTGCATATAAACGATGGTAAAACTGTAAAGAACGCAAAAGGAGTAAAGGCTAATGTAGTCCAGAGGCATATCAATTTCGAAGACTATGTCGAATGTTTGAATAACAAGCAAGTATTAACTGCTAATCAGAGCTCCATACGATCGCATAACCATAATGTCTACACCATCAACCAAAAGAAGATTGCATTGAGTCCATATGATAACAACCGGTATATTATGAGTGGGACAACGGATACTCTACCATGGGGATATTACTCTATTCTATGGTATTCTTTTGATTCAATTTCCCTACTAAATCCAGAGCTCCCGAATAATATTTGCCCACTAAAGCGAGCTCCTAATCGGGAGGTTGAGCGTTTTACCCAGAATGCTAGGGCGGCTTGAGAAAAAACATTTACACGTGGGCTCGACCTTGACCCTGATATCACGTTTGAAACCGGAAGGGCGTCAGGTCTTTGGCCGTCATCCGGAAGTATGTCTTGGAGGCTACAACCTTGATTCCCTATAATCAAGCACGTCACAGGGAACTCCGACTTGGCTGATGAAGAGGATTACGTCTGTCGATCAGACCAGTTTGAAAAGCTGTTTCTCTGTTATCTGGCCTGTTTTAAAAGCTGTTAAGCAGTTACCAGACCTATTTAAAAAGCTGTTAAGCTGTTATCAGACCTGTTTGAAAAGCTGTTAAGCTGTTATCAGACCTCTTTAAAAAGCTGTTAAGCTGTTATCAGACCTGTTTAAAAAGCTGTTAAGCTGTTATCAGACCTGTTTAAAAAGCTGCTAAGCTGTTATCAGACCTGTTTGAAAAGCTGCTAAGCTGTTATCAGACCTGTTTAAAAAGCTGTTAAGCTGCTATCAGACCTGTTTAAAAAGCTGTTAAGCTCTTATCAGACCTGTTTAAAAAGCTGTTAAGCTGTTATCAGACCTGTTTAAAAAGCTGTTAAGCTGTTATCAGACCTGTATAAAAAGCTGTTAAGCTGTTATGTGACCTATTTAAAAAGCTGTTAAGCTGTTATCAGACCTGTTTAAAAAGCTGTTAAGCTGTTATCAGACCTGTTTAAAAGCTGTTAAGCTGTCATCAGACCTATTTGAAAAGCTGTTAAGCTGTTATCAGACCTGTTTAAAATCTCCGGATGACGGCCAAAGACCTGACGCCCTTCCGGTTTCAAAGGTGATATCAGGGTCAAGGTCGAGCCCACGTGTAAATGTTTTTTCTCAAGCCGCCCTAGCATTCTGGGTAAAACGCTCAACCTCCCGATTAGGAGCTCGCTTTAGTGGGCAGATATTATTCGGGAGCTCTGGATTTAGTAGGGAAATTGAATCAAAAGAATACCATAGAATAGAGTAATGTCCCCATGGTAGAGTATCCGTTGTCCCACTCATAATATACCGCTTGTTATCATATGGACTCAATGCAATCTTCTTTTGGTTGATGGTGTAGACATTATGGTTATGCGATCGTATGGAGCTCTGATTAGCAGTTAATACTTGCTTGTTATTCAAACATTCGACATAGTCTTCGAAATTGATATGCCTCTGGACTACATTAGCCTTTACTCCTTTTGCGTTCTTTACAGTTTTACCATCGTTTATATGCAGACTGTACATTTTCGAGCGCAAGACAAGAAATTCGCTCATGATTTTTCCATTCGACTCATCCTTCATTAGACCAGGAATGTTTTTATTCATGAGCGGTAAATTGAATTGATTATCTTCTGGGTAATCACTTGTATCAAATTTGTTTATATTTTCGGCCACAAACTCATACTGATCCATCCGTTGCATCATCTCTTGCCCAAGCCCAGCTTGCAAGGTGCTCATAACATTTTGACTCGACTTTCTTAATATTTTTATATAATATTAAAAAGTTATAGCATTCTTGAATTTGTTTCTTATGCTTATCGAGAAAAATGTTATTATATTCTCTTATAAGCTCCTCAATATTCATCTCAACAGTCTCACATTTAAGAAGACACTAACCACTAACCAAATTCTCATGCAATTCGTTTTGGGTAAAGCTATAGCCTATATCCATACAGTATAAGGTCATCTTCTTCTAGGTTCCTGGACATATGGATATCTAGAGTAATGAAGCAGCTGATGAGCTATGTGAAAAAAGGTTCTCAAAAGGATAACTCTGCACTACTATCATTTATTTTGAGGATCCCATTCGAAATTTTAAAAAGAGTGATTACCAGGGAAACCTGTGAAAAATCAAGTCTGCTGTGGTTCAATAGAGACACCCAGATTTTTTATAAAATTTCTTCTGCCTGTTAGATTTTGTATGGAACATACTCTTACCAGATTCTTATACAATTTTCTTCTGCTTATTAGATTTCTTTTATAGAACATACTGTTACCAAATTCTTATAAACTTTCATTTTGTTGCCATCTAGAACATCGCATTCTTTCATCAAAGCTTTAAATTTAACCCCCTCTCAACCTGATAAGAAAGTACTCCAATATCGCAGCAGTTTCACGTGATCTATTTTCAGATATATATTGACCCAGCCCAGCTAAACACATGATGACGCCTGACAGCCAGAGCATATAAAGCAAACAACTGATAACAACAAGCTCCAAGCTGGCAAGTAAACGATTGCATATTGTCGCTAAAGCTCTCATCCACCAAGTATACAGACCAGCCCAACACAAGCATGATAATTCCAGGCAGCCATAGCATATAAATCAAACAACTGATAACACACAGCTCCAAGCTGGCATATAAGCGATCATATATACCTCAAGCATGTATGTTAGAGCTAGGCAGATGTTGTGTGTTAGAGCGAGATGGTTGAAAGGTATGGTATTCACTAAAACTTCCTACTAGATTATGCGCACCCGCCGCACATAAAATAAACTTCAAGCATCACCAAACTTAATTTATTCTCAAAATATTTGTTAATCCCAGACCTGAAAAAATATAACGAATTGTAAACAAAACCTGTGGAATTCCTCATTGACCAATATCAATAAGATAATTTCAAGCTATCATAACCACCTCAAGTATGAACACAGATTAATGTTACAGCGACACAGATGTTTTGATAGAGTCACATGGTTGAAAAGAATGGTATTCACTAAAGCTTCCTACTATATTATGCACACCCACCACCCATAAAATAAACTTTGAGGACCACTAAACTTAACCCAATCTCTACCGCCACGATCTTGGCAAAAGTTAATATCAAATTACCTGTTAAGTCATGTCATTACACCTGACAACCAAAAATTATTCTTTTACTGCTCCCATACAACTTCCATTACTTAATATCATAGCCCTATCTTCTATCATCAAAGCTTTTAATTTAACCCACTCTTAACCTAAAGCCAACTTATTTATATATATATATACTCATAGCATATAAAACAAACAACTGATAATACCAAGCTCCAAGCAAGCAAGTATATGACCAAATCCACCTCAAGCATATGTATTAGAGAGAGACATATGATGAGTTAAAGCGAGATTATTGCAAAAGTGAATTTTGACTTCCATAAGAAATAACATGAGATTTTTGATGTCGAACTCTCATCGCCTAACCAGAAAAGGATCACTTTGCGAAAAAAACACTCTAGAAAGATTTCATATTGCAACACTGGTCATTCCATTATACTAGATCACCAAAAATTAGGTTTTTACTTCACCCATACGACTTCCATATATCGTACTATGTTAATATCATAGCAATAACTTCCTGCAAAGCTTTAAATTGGTAAGATTTTACATTTTCTATAAGGTGTGGCTACGCATACCACTTTCGGACTACGCTAAAAAGCTACTCTAGAAAGATTTCAAGTGGCAACAGTGACCATGCCATTACACCTGATCATAAAAAAAATTGTTAATAAGGCTTTAACTGCACCCATACAACTACCACTACTCATCTAAGATATTGCTCAAATCAACATATCATACTACCACCTTCTTTTCTTAAACCCTTAAATCCTTCTCAATATTACGGCAGCATTACTCATCGAATCAACATTTTTTAAGAATTTCAGTTATATTTAAGCTTTGGATCATGAAGACGTAAGAATACTTTGCTCCAATCAAATATAAACATATACCTTCAATCCATTGTACAACATACATCGATTCAATCCCTCATACCAAAACCCCGAACATACGTCCCAAGCCATGAAACAGAAATCTGTTTGTGTGCATTGAGAGTCCGCTTTCTAAAATATTCTATATTGATACTTATAGAAAACTGCCAAACATTGAACTTATATATGGTATAGAGCCTAACTTACTATCCATACAGGAAAATAGTCTTCTAGTAATTTACAGCTTAGTTCCTTACCTTCCCAAAGGCTACACTATACCTTACTTAACAAAATAGTAAAATAGTTTTGATTAAAATGTAACCTTACCATATTACGCCCACTAACTCCCAGCTGAATGTGTGTCTATTTGCAGCCGGAGCCCGAATCTGTAGCCAGCTACATTCGATATCATCAGCCCAAGGTACAGCGCCATATACAATGATTACTCAACAGAGAGTTCTTGATTGAGGAATCGTAGTCATTTGGTTAAGATAAATTTTTTAAAATAATTTTGTTAAGAAAGGTATAAACAATTTATTTTGGTTCGGAAGATAAGAAAGTACGCTTAGGATTATCAAAACACCACATTTCGGTATGAATAGTAGTTAGATCAGTAAAGCGACCTCACCCCGCCGCTAATAGTCCCGTTGAACAACAAGCCTGATAATTCCAGGCAACCATACTATACTCATAGTATATAAAGCAGACAACCAAGCTCCAAGCTGGCATGTATATGATCAAGTCCACCTCAAACAGGTGTGCTAGAGAGAGAAAGATGTTTTGAGAGAGCGAGATGGTTTCAAAGAACGGTATTCACTAAAGCATGCCTACAAAAGTAGCCTAGGCTTGAATTATTAGTAATATGAATTACATCAGAAAAGGTATGATCGCTACTATCAAAAAAAGCATAGCCCGTAGAGGATTTCTGATAAGACTTTTCAGTACACACACACCCCTACACCCAAAATTTTCTGATATGACTTTATTTTCCATTCTTACCATCCCAAGCAGCCGTGATCTCTTTTCAGATATCGAAAATCATGATTACTCCTGTTTATAAAAGATACATACAGACCACAACTCACGTCATAGTTGTTGCTGGTTTTTTATCAGCAAAAGAAATTTTCAATTATAACTTCCACCACTCATCTAAGACAACATAGTTGTTTTTTCCAGCTAAAGAAATTGGGAATCTTCCATAAATCGTTCAATTTGTTTACTTTACTTGGGTCTGTGCGAGTTTTATTTACATTATTCGACTGCGATTTTGCTTACATTATTCGAATTGTTTATGCAATGAATCAAATTAGAAGCATTGCACCTGAAGATCAAAAATTAGGCAATTTCAATTGCAATACGGAATATCGCCTGGTAGAAAACATTTTGGTATGACGTAGTGTATGTGTGTGTGTGTGTGTGTGTGCGTGTGTTGTATGGGTGTGTGTTGTATGGGTGCGTATGTGTCCAGCCTCGCAAAAGTGTCCCGATGTCTCTGTCCCCACAACTCTAAGCGTATATAGCAAGTTTAAAGAACATTCACACAACAGCTCCATGGCCTGATGGTAGAGCGCCTCGGATTTTACAAAACCAATCGTTCTCGGTTCTATTCCAGCAAAAGCCAGCATTATTTTATTAAAAATCAGCTAAGACAGAGCTTGATCAGCTGACGGGGGCTCAGCCAACCAGATGACGTCATCCCCTGGCCAGCCAGACAGTAGGAAAGGAATTCCGCCAGGCAGGCCCTTTGACGTAGACCACTAGACGGAATCCCCCAGTGGCCCAGAGCCCGGTCCGGACCACCAAAATAGTTGGAATTTTCCGGACACTTTTTGTATGGAAAAAGTGCGCCAGAACTGTCATAGCTCTACTACTTAAGTGGTTGAAGAAGTTGTTTTTAATGACAAATTAATTTAATAAAGTAATAAAATTTGAAATGAAATTGAAGCTTTTTTGAATTAAAATGTCTTATTGAGAATGTAGGTTTAAATTTATTTGCTCTTGGGTTAAACTTATTTGTTCTTGATTTAAATAAATCTGCGAATGCTATATAATTTTATCAAGGAAGTATATATTTAAATTAAACCATCATTAAGAACCGGAGCCAAGTGCAATATTATCGTTCGCCCATTTTTCCGTAAGAACAAAAGTTTGGACGTTAAGGCGATTTAAAATTATTATGATCATTAGTCTCTTTTTGAAAAGACTCGGTTAAGAGCGAATCGGACTCATCATCGGTCTCCGTACCAGAACTCGATCGACCGAATTCAAGTATATTTAATTTTTGCGGAAACAATCTGAATAATATTCAACCAGACGAACGCAAGAGTAATTTGATAAGAGTTGGTCTTATTAAAAACATTTTCTTTTGTTAGCAACTATGAGACTGACAAAAAAGGGGAGATTTCCGGTTATCTTCGACTTGTGGCGACAGCTTGATTTCGGAATGTACAACCGATACTTCCACAAAAACATCTATAATCGCTGTAAAAAATATTTTGAAATGCCATGCTTAGTACAAAAGCGGAATTAGCTAGATAGGCTCTTGAACTTGTAAAAATGAGAAAAAAGATATAAAGAGTCTAATATTTTGGTTTGGAATGGTTGGTATGCAGATAACCTGTATTTTTCCAGAACCAACACATGTTTTAGGCCTGCACAAATGGACGGATAACCTGGTACCGAAAATACCAAACCCATTAGTAGCATCAGTTTCAGCTATTCCCTTTTCGACCATCACCAACATAAGATCGACTTGATTCACGGACCTCAGCCATTATCTCTAGATCGTGCGAGCTCAGGCTAACATAGGGACAGCCTGGGCTTCAGAAAAATATCTAATCTCAGAACGCTTACAGCCACCAGCAGCTTTCTTCTTTAAAACGTGCCAGTTACGCTGACATACGGACAGCCAGAGCTTAAGGTACCTATTTAATCTTAGAACGTTTACCGCCGCCAAGTCGTATAGAGAGACGACCAAGTTCTAGTCCAGGCTTTTTTAGGTATAGAAGTTTCCCAGCTCCATGTCAGCTGTTTAGGTAGCCAAAAAATTGGACCGTAACTACGTCAAACGCCCTGGGCGAATCAGTCATTGCAGTTCCACTTTCAAGACATTATCATTACAGGTATCAAGTATCTAGTTGTCTCCGATTCACAGATTATATTTGCAAGCGAACCGTTTCCTCTGTCAAGCAGTTCGGCTACCCTCATAGATTAGTTCTCGCTTCAAGTAATTTCATTTGAGCAGCTCGTAGTAATTTGAACGATTGGTCCTCATAAGCTTTCGCAACCTCTAAAACTTCAAACCATCAGCTCCCTGTGTCAAGCAGGTATTTCCAAACTGTCACACTACATTTTCCAGACAGACCTGGTAACACACAGGGCAAACATTTTTTTTTCTAGGGGGTCCAACTCACCTCCTTAAAAATTAAAAGAAAAAAATATTTCCTAATCTTTGACTATCGACTTATGTGCACGTCATAAAGATCTAACATTCTATCAAATTTCAAATTCCTACCTTACGTCGTTTTCCAGAAGACGGACAGGAGGACGCACGAGCGATCTTATAAGGAAGTTTTGCTATGAAGTAAATTCATAGCGAATTTAGTAAATATGAAATTGATCGAGTTTGTTGTCAAATTCAAATGAGGTCAGCTTGGCAGTTCACGGCACTGTCGACTTTTTTTGTTTTTTTTTTTGTCAAAGATTTGTCGTTTGTAAAAGAGTTTTCTCCAGTCTTATTACGCTTGTATTTTGAGTTGGAAATAATTTACGCTATTATAATTTTCAATGTTTTATGAAAACAAGCAGAGAAAAATCGGAAGGAATCTAATTCAATTTCTTCCCAACAATAACATCTTTTCCATCAGAAAAGGGACAAATTTAAGCAGAATTTATACTTTTTTTCACGTACTTTATATCGCTCAAAGCAGCAGTACCTACGTTTATTCTTGAATTTAATGCTCTTTTGTACTTAAATGTTTACTACAATACATTAATGTAATATGTAGGTATATAAGAATGTTCGCTATTTTTTTACATGACACATAATACACAGTAGCTATATTACATCATCTCCTCCCTTATTATTGCGATCTGAAAAAGTCGAATATCGTTGTAAAACGTGGGTAACCTACATATATGGTACTACCTATAAAAGTCTTGTTAGTATAGCAAAATCATTGCGTTCAGGCACCACAGTAATGGGATTTTCAAGGTACCAATTTCCGCTGGTATAAATTTTCGGTTATTTCTCTACTGTAATTTCAATGCTCTTTCAATTTAATTCATTTTCTAGATTGCGGAATAAATTGACTCAGAACGAATTCTATCAGCGACAAAATTGAAATGGAATTTCTTGGTATTAATGGCCGGATATTATGCACATTTCCTCGGGAAAGAATTTTCATTTTTAATCCATCTCAGGAATTCTGATTCTGGTAATGGAAACCTTTTTGTAAAGGAGAGAATTTAATTCATTAAAACGTGTAAAGCTACGAGTGTTATATGGACGTACCAAATGTAGGTATACCTTGGGTTAAATTTTGAATTTTACGATTTTATGAATCAAAGATATGTATGGAATTTTATGTATGGTTTAATTTTTTATATAGCCTTCCTCTGTCTGTTATAGTCAAATGATGTGATTGATTTTTAACCCAATTTCTTATGTTAAATCGACTTGAAACCTTGCATACTTATTTATTCTTGTGAACAATACAATATTCCATCAAATTTTAGTTATTAGTAAATTAGTAAATTTCCGCTATTGCCCAATTCTACTTACTTATTGTCCGAAAACTGTACCGAAAATAAGTGGATCAAAGAAAGGCCTTAGTGAGTGAAGTTCAAAAAACAATTTTTAAGTTCATTTCATTGTGTTAGAAATTTTCAGAAATATGGGTGAATCATTCGATGGGGAGATAAATTACAAAAAAAAAATAGAATTTGTTTCAGTCGTGCTTAGATTTCGCATTCAGTTTGTGTGTATTATTCAATAAAAGAGAAAAAAATAGGGATTAAAAGTCATAATCAAAGAAAATCTTTTAAGCATAACTTGATCCATCAATTTTTTCTTACCAATTTGTTTTACACTTAACTGTCCGGTCGAAAATTAATACCCGTTTAAAAACCTCACGTAAACGTCCAGTCGGGTACTAAAACCCATCAGAATCAGAGAGTGATGATGAAGATGTAATAAATTTTCAATGTTGGTCAAGTATTGATGCTGTAGAGCCCCTCTGGGTTACTCGGGAGTGAGAGTTGTTCCAAATTTATCAGATAATATTAATTAATAGACGAAAAAGAAAGGTACACTTTCGTCTATAGTAAAATAGCTTTTGTGGGTAACTAACCAATTGGCAACAGAGCGGTGCATTAAAAAAACCCTTGAGCCAGATATTTTTCTCGCAACGAATTAATACCCGTGTCATAAAACTGTGACAGATAAGCAGGATCTGCTGCCGGTCGATCGGAGCAGTTCTTCGCATCCCTTAGGTAGGAATCAGTTCTTAATGTACTGCGCAAGTTTAAGACGGAGATCATTGAGTAGTGCGTGATAAATCAGTTGTGTGAATTTAAGTTATTGGCTCCATATTGGGAGTTTTTAATAAATTAGTTATAGTAGAATTTTCTGTTTTTTTATGTATGTGTGATGTTATTAGAATAATGGGGAAGCATTTGCGGTCAGTGCTCGTCCTACGCAAGCGACGGAAATTGGCACTGGTTGATACGTCCACCTGCAAATGGAGGATATCCAGGCACATCTCGAAGTGACTGCGAGAGCCTGGACCCCAATCCGAGTCCGTATTCGTCCGGTTTAGAAATGTTAGATGTAATTGTCAGTGCGACTGAAGTAGTTAGGATCCCCATTGAGCCGTTGTAGCCATAAATACTTATCTTTCTCTTTCAGGCGGCCAGTGAGATATAAACAAAATATTTTCGGTCGGTATAGCACAAAGTTAGCAATAAAAATATTCTATAATTTTCGATTGAATTTAAATTTGATCTAACATAGTGATGTTGTTAACTTATTTATATGTTGGTGATGATTTGTTTACTTTTATGTTTGAAGAGTCAAATCGCTTTTACGAACGGAACCGTGAAAAATATAGAGCCGGTAACAAAACCTTAAAGTGGAAATCTATTACACTGTCGATATTGAATAAGTCTTGTGAATAATAATAATGGGAAAAGTGCGAAAAGACGTTAATTATGATTACTGGTCGACTGAGCCATTCATCGAAACCACTTATGTCGCAAGTGATGAGCAGAGAACGCAGTCATGTCACTTTAATAATTATCAAGACTACCTACTATTACTTATTATCGGGTAAACTTGATACTTGTTCAAGAAGGCTATTTTTGAATTCTGCGGTACAGCAGCAAAAGCGTACAAAAATTATATATTGTTTCATCATTCAATTTATTGATTTTTCGTGGCAAGTTTCAAGTCTTGGGTTTGACTTATCAACAGGTCCCAAATACGTATGTTATCGTGTCGGATATCTCCACACTTTCTGTCCTGTCTCTGAACATCCTGATGTAGCGGAAGCTACATAGTTCATTAAATTGAAGTTTTGCAATTACCTCTTTTTTTAAATTAAATACAATATTTTTTATGTATTCGCTTTTGTCAGACTAATATTTGCGGTGACTTTAAAGAAAAGAAAAATATTGGATTTGACGGGAAAAACACTTCAAAAAAATAAATTTTAAAATGCTTTAAACACAGATACATCACTGTATTAAATTTTGGGAAAATACACATCAAGACTGTTTGGAATGTATTGTTACGCGCTACCAAGCGACATCTGTTAGCAATGGAAACAACTTTAGATCAGTGACATCTTAGTAAACTTTGGGTTTGGAGAAGGGAATATTCAGGAAGGTTCTATGATAACTCGTAGAATATAAATACGGCGCTTCTCACATCCTGGAGCGAGTCTTATTTTAGACAGTGAAGTGAACGAAGTAAACTATTGTGATAATTAGAAGTACAGTACTAGTGTACTGCACGTAGTCAGAGCGTACATGCAATAAATGAAAGGTGTAGTGAAATTTATGCCACTGGTATAAAGCTAGTGGTTTTTATTTGTTTATTCACTGCACTAACTGTTTCAAGTTCAATAAATACTAAAACTTGAGAACTACAAGATATATATATATATATATATTATAATATAAAAAGCTGAAACCAATGTTTATTGACTTGTACTCACCTGATCGATAAATAGCAGCTGATTTAATTGACCTTTTATTTTACTGAGGTGTGGGATGATGATATTCTTTACTGCAGTCGATACCCGCAATAAAGTGGATTTGTTAGGAATTGTCTTATTACAGTCGAAACCCGCAATAAGACTCTTTATTACAGTCGACGCCCGCAATAAAGTGGTTTGAGTTAGTAAATTTCTTGTTACAGTCGAGACCCGCAATAAGAAACTTTATTACAGTCGAGACCCGCAATAAAGTTATTTGTTAGTAATATATTATCTCAGTCGAGATCCGAGATAATATTCTATAAGTCAGTCGAGACCTGACTTAAAGTGAATGTTAGTTTGTATCTTAACTTCAGTCGAGACCCGAAGAAAGATTCTTTATTTCCGTCGAGGCCAGAAATAAAGTGTATTGTTAGTACTATTTTTTATTGCAGTCGCTACCTACAATAAAAAACCTTTAATTTAATCGCTATCTAAAATAAAATCCTTAATCCAGTCGGTACCCAGAATAAGAATATTTTATTTTAGCCGTCAATTAAACAAAGTATTTAATTTAGTAATAAAATATAACACTAGGAAAAATCACTAGGAAAGAACACAAAGGAATAAATTGCCAAGTTAATCGCTGCACTGCTAAATCACAAAAGAGATCGAATCAAGTCAAACTGCTGTTTATATAGCCCTTGCTTGCACACGACACCAATGATGGAGTAGCAGAGGCGCATGATCACAAGAATTGGCCGTGATTCTGTAATTTTACGGTACTAGAGATAAAATATGCATAGCAACGAACAAAAATGCATAGTGACAAGAAATTTAAAGCAACCCATGCTGCTGTGTTAAATTGAATTCTGTATATTTGCAAAATATGTTATCTCTATCACGTAGAGAAGAAACTCCCGTTCGATAGTACTTATAATGATGATAGAGTTGCAAATTGATCTGCTTGATCTGATTGTATTTGTGCCACGCATTGTATGCTACATGACAACACATGCTTTGGTTAGATGCTGTACCTATTTTTGGGGAAAATTTGTAATTAGATTGAATTTGTTTTGTTTTTAGAACTTAATTTTAGCATGGTATTTTTGCATATGTTCTTTTTCAGCAATTGTTTTTAGCACGGATCTAATTGCTTCAATCATATGATAAGAATTTTAATTTGATCTGCTCAATGAGGCTATATTGTTGTATTGTATTTGTGCAATGTGTTATGTAGATGACAAATACATGGCTTTGTTAGGTTGTGTACCTGTTTTTTGATTAAGAGTAATCAAATTAGATTTAATTTTCTTAAAAATTTGATGCTTTGTTGAACTTGAAGTTTATAACTAAGATAAAACTCTTTTAATTTTAAAAGAGAGAAGAAACATAACATTTATGAAAAGGACCTATTTTAAATAAAGGAAACTGCCGATTTTTTTTAATGTGAAGTTATAGAAGGAAAACTGATTTTAGTACGATAAATGATCTTATATCATTAAAATTTTAGCCAGTTCACCCGCCCCGATATTTCTTTGGTATGTCGCGTTGAAATTCTCCGTATCTCCATGCTCAATTGTTGACGTTTGCGCGAAGTATCTCGTCTTAGCACTTTCCTTGGTACACCGTGTGAGAAATCCCCGTACCATCTGTCCTGGATATTCCCGAGTTTAGGTTAGCATGAGACATCCCGCCTCAACATTATGCTGGTACGCCGTGCAAGAAATGCCCGTATGATCCCCATTTTCCCCTGGGAATTGAAGTGAATTAATTTAAATTAGAATCAAACCGCTGTTACGCCGTGTGAGGAATCGTCGTACCATCCGCCATTTTCCCAATTACGCAATGTGAGAAATCCCCAGTACCTCCTCTAAACAGTGAGGCTTGCGAAAAATATCCCGCCTCGACAGTACTCTACTCTAGTACACTACCCATCTCTATCACAGGTTCTAGACGTAAGCCGTGTAAAGTTTCCCCTTACCGTTACATAATCTCCGAACAACACAAAGAATAGAATAAATGATGATTAGATCTAGTTTAGTGTATTATTGTAAGAGTTAGGATTTTAAATATTAAAATACAGAATTATTATTGTACCTGAAGGAGTTTCATTTTAAGAAACCGTGGTAAGACGAATTATCTGCAACCATCCAAGTTTGGTATGAATATTGTTTTTCGTAGTCCGATTATGCACGAACCAACTGAACCTTCTCCTTGTACGTACCAAACACAAGACTGACTATTTTAATTCATCTCTCGATTTGTCTTATAATGGTTAAGGCAACGAGTTGGTTATACAAATCGAATTTAATATTCATATTTCGCTCATCTTTTTATTTTCTTCACAAAGGTGAATCGTAAGTGGAATTTACTTGAACCACACACGATCCTGCAACGAAAACAAGCACAACACTTATTTAAATTAATTTCTCAGTATTCATGATTTTTTTTTTTTATAATTAGCATAAATTCTACCTCATTATCCTCGTTTAAGTGTTTTTTTTTATACATAACAAATGTGAAATATGTCAATATTTCCACGCGTACAGATTTGCTCTATAAACCCATATTCCAATCTCATTAAAAAAAATAAAAATAAAAAAAAATATTTAACAATTCCGCCTAAGGCAAAAGCTGCTGCTATGCTATACAAACTCCTTTGCGGAAAAGGATACTTATACTGAACGTACCAAATTCTTTGAACTCACTTTTACTCTCTGGGGGTATGAGTATATGAACGATCTTAAAAATTATTTTACTTCTCCTTGCAGGTCATGTGATGCATATATTCTGTTTTCGTTATTGCAATGCCAGACTTTCCATTTCCGCCTGCTCACCCTGGAACGAAGGAATTAACATGGGAACTGAGTTCTATTGCTGGGGTATGCACAAACTTAAAGCATCTATGTACACCGATAGCATTGGCAATGAAGAGAAGACACTAAAGCTGAATGGTAGAAAATATGCACAGACAATAGTCAATAAAAAAAAATTAACTGCTCTGAAAGAAGTAGGTCGGAGCCTTGGTTGGCAAAGGACTGAAAGAAGTAGTGCAAAGTACTTTTCATACATATCATCATACATTTAATATAATTTATGTGAAAATGCATGAGAAAATTATTTCAAGAATGACTCTGTAGGAGATCATATCATTCAGGAGGGAGCAGGTATTGTTTTTATATAACTTAAATAGTTGAGTGAAGGTTGAACTTGTATGTATAATATGAAAGCCTGTTGATTACAAAGAAAACGTAGTAGTTATCCAAGTATATGGTCTACAGTTGGTCTCTACTAACATGTTTTACATTCTTTGCTCGGTCAATGGAAACACTATGGAAATGGCTATGATGAAAAGCCCAAAAGATATTATAATTGATGTAATTTATTTAATCCATTTCTTAACAACGCTTATGTCTAAGTATAAAGGTAACTAGTTACTATTCGAAAGTTGGATCGAGACTAACTCTACTAAAGAGAAGAAGATGTTGCCCGAATCCATATACACATCTTAATATATAAAAATCACGTGTCCCTGGGTTTGTACACGATAATCTCCGGAGCCGCTCAAGCGATTTTAATGAAATTTTGTGAATGTGTTTGGTTGATTTCAGCTTGAAAAATAGGATAGTTTTGGACATCATAGCTGGCGCTGTTGTCGAGATCTAAAAAACTGCCTGAGAACGCTACGACGTGGACAGCTGAAATTTTGTACACGTCGTTTACATAAAAATATTAAATACAAGTTCAAAAATGGACTGAATCGGGGCAACTCCTTTGTAAGGCTGCCATACAAATATTTCGTTTTTTTAGTATATATTTGGACATTGCTTAACAACGCGTACACGTAGAGAGTTGAAATTTGGTACGTGGTATTTTCATAGCAATATTAAAAAAATTTAAAAATGGTTTGAATCGGGAACCCTTCTTGATGTTGCCATACAAAACCTTGGGTTTTCACTATATATTTGGAAACTGTCTGAGAACGCGCCGACGACGTGGAGAGCTCAAATTGTATACACGGATCTTTTCATGAAAATTGCAAATACAAGTTCAAAAATGAACCAAATCGGGCGACCTTTTTTGTGTTGCTGAAATTTTTTACAGGGGTCGTTTAAAAAAAAAAAGTTAAGTTAAAAAATGGGATCAATCGGGTAACTCCTTCGTAGGAGGTATTGCAAGTACGTGTTGATCATAGCAATGGTAAATAAAATTTAAAAAATGGACTAAATCGGGGTATCCTTTCGTGGTGTTGCGATACAAAACTTTTGGTTTTCACTATACACTTGGTAGCTGCATGAGAAGGCATCGAGGTAGAGAGATTATATTTTGTACATGGCGTTTTCATAAAAATTGCCGATCAATCTGGCACCTCCTTGTAGAATTGCCGAACCAAAATTTCGTGTTTTACTATATATTTTGGAACTGCCTGAGATCGCGTCGACATAGAGGGCAACACTCTCCCGCACATATGAATGTATGCACACATACTAATACATGCACACACACTCGCGCTTACACTCGCATTCAGAGACAGAGTGAAACCCTAGAGTAAGGAATCGCGCGAGGGATCAGAGAATACCTTAGATATTATGCGTCTCTCAGCACCCCACCCCCACCCATCAAGGTATCTATATTATCGCCGGGCAACGCCGACAGGCTCCCCGTAGTATAGTATATATATATATATACATATATTTAAATACATTATTTGCAATGCGTTCGTACACAACAACATGATCCTCGAACTTTGTCAAAATTGTTGTAACCTCATATTAACCAGTTTCATCAGTTTTATTTCCAAACGCAATCAATCTGTAATTTTATATGAGTCTAATCGGGCTTAGCATTTTAAAGAAGCTTATAAAAATGTGAATCGCATTTTAATGAAACTCGAAAATTTAAAATAAATTAAAAACTTCCAAAATCAATTGAACTGTTTAATTTTTTTTATATTCTCTCAAAAACTTTCAACTCCACCGCATTCACATTCGAGTTAACCCATCTGCTATTCAAATTCCAAATTCTCTGGAGTACAAGAATATGGTTTTCACATATTTCCAAATTTTTCATAACTCTTATCTAAGTGTGAATATAATGCCAATCCAACTGATTCCATTTATCTTCATTTTAATTATCTCAAAGGAAATATCTCTTTCAAAATTTAACTTTGTGGAAATTTCATGAACGCATCTTGTTGTAGTTCCGAATCTATTTGTTGAGAATTCTTGAAACCTTTGAATGTATTCTGCCTTTGCAAACTTAAATATGAAAACTGAAATGGAATTTGTATACCCCGGTATGAGATGTGAAAGGTTTTATAAAACTTTTGACTATTTCAGCACAAAAGTTTATCTCAAGTATGTAGTAGGTACAACTGAATAACGAGAAGATTATAAAAATCCCTTTTACTTTGATTGTAATGAACTTTTGATCTAAAAATTGTTTGTTATTTACTTTAAGTTACACCACCGTGAAAAATATAAAAAGAAAAATTGAAAAACAATTTCTGTTTGCGAAACTGGAGTGCAAAAAATAAGCATGCGAATATTATTTACCACTGACATAGTCTTGTAAAGCATATACCACCCAAAGAAATTTTAGAGACACTATTTCAATGAATTGTAGCATAATCTTCTCATGAAAACTTGCATTTAAGAAATTAGAGTAATATTACACAGTACAATTGTAGTAAAATTACAATATGTGACAAGTTTTATGTAGAAAAAAATAGTAAACTATTATACTTTTGCTTGATTAATTCTCGTGCCCCTCGAGCAATTAAAAGACGTTTTTTACGATAATTACCTTTACTTCTTTATTAACTGATTGTTTTAAACTGCCCTATCTCAACAATGTTACATATATTCACGACCCGCACTCTTTACTTGTAGTATAACTTAGAACTTCACGCTAACTTAGACAAAACGCGACTCTGAACTGAACGCTTAACGGCGAGAATACTACGGGCTAAAAAATACTACAGGCACTCGACAGACCAGTCATTGGTCTTTTATGAACCTATACTCGGAAGTAAACTTTCTTTGCTCACAACGCGGATGTAAACAAACGACAACAACTTTGTCGTTTGTTCTACCGGTTGCAGCACCTGAGTCGCTTAGTAGTAAACAATCGCCTTACATAATAATTACCATGCGAAGTTAATTATTATTGTAATCGTAGATTGCTCCACTAAGCGCTCATCGCAGCCAGCTGTTGGGCTAATCAGCAAAATAACCGACAGTTGCAGAACAATATCATGCGAGGTTATTGTTTAGCAATTGCTGTATTTCGCTAGAATGCGCCCTTGGCTGCTGGAAGAAGAATCTTCCTTATATTGGGCCATAACATCCCTCCTCCCTTGGAAAACTAGATCTGAAGAGTGCAACAATCTTAAAATTGAAAATATTTTGGTTCGCGTTCAGTTCAGATTCTTTTCCATACTTACTAATTATACTCTCTTATTTTTCTTCGCTTTACATTTTTTCTTTTTTTTCTGACATCTTTACTTTTTGATTTCTTAAAGTTTCCATTTTTACAACTTTTCTTTTTCATTTTAATTTCTTTATTTTCTTCTGATATATAAATACTTTATTAAAATATCGAATTTCATGAAAATAATCTTAGTTTATGCACTTTAATATATAATCTTACTTATTTCTTCTTAATGCGTTTTTCACGTCATACATATTTCTTTACACCATAAACATTACATATTCTTTTCATATCTGTTTATGTCCTTTTTGACAATCATCTTTACGTAACACATTTCATTATATCTTATATTCCCATTTTTCTTCATTTACTTTTCTAAACAATATAAATCTATCCTTTATACTAACAAATGTATTTATTTTTCCTCTCTTTCTTTTTTTACTACTTTATAACATATTCATTTCTTTTAATTTTTAGTGCATTTTTAATTTATTTTTTAGTTACTTGAATGTATTAACAAATGTTTTTTGTTTTGGTTTTGTATTCTATATGCTTTTCAATTCTCAACTATTGGCAAGTTATAATATGCTTGACTTATCACATAAACTAAAGACTTATTTCTTTCCAAAAACAAATGTTCCTTTCTTTTTTATTGAATTAATAATTTATAATTACATTTTCACGTTTTTATATATTTTTCTGAAATTTTTTTTATATATATATATATATATTTTTTTATTCTACTATTGTGCGGGTCTCACAAACATACTATACTTATATTATATATAGAGTTACATACACTAGTTGCGAATATACCTAAGCTTGCCGTATATTTACACAAGTTACATTATTTTTACATCTACCGTAGCTATTCTAACTGAACTAACTGCTTCCCAACGGCGGTTGGTAGGTGAGTTGTGGGCAAGTTGGCTGTTATGGGGATGACCAGTTCAATGCCGTTGTCAATTTCTTTATCCTCTTACTCCAGCTGTACCATTTTCGACTTTCTGGTTGATTTCAGTGTCGTAGGTAAAGTCGACCGCCTTCTAGCGCTTATTCGATGTTGGTTCTTTTTCCACCGTCTCAAGTGCATGAAGACTCCTATGATAAGTGTCAAACTAATTATACCCAAACCTCCTGTGATGGATGTGGCCACTATATGAATATGGTGAGGCCGGATTTGATGTCTGTTGCTCTCCTCTTCCTCGATATTACTCTGAACTCTCTTAATGTTGACTTCTTGTGCTTTCCACGCCTGATTAAAATTATGCGCCGCCAATAAGCGTATCTCGTGCTTTTCTGGCTTCAACGTATCTGTTTTCTTCGATCCTGATTGAGGTGTTATGTTGTCCCAAGCTGGTAGCTCCGACCGTACTGGTTGCCAGAGAGCTTGATTACTGCGAGATTCATCTTCAGAGTTTATCAGCAAGTCTCCCATTTGCAAATGACAGTGTTCTCCGATCGTCAGTACACCCGTTGACGTAAGTTCTCCTATCGCGGTTGGCGAGTTCCGGCAGTTCACTTCTAATTTTGCTTTGCCGGACATCACAAAAAGCCAATGATTTCTTGTCACCATTTTTGACTCAGCTGTCCCATTTGGCCACGACCTTCTCCTTGCATGCTCCTGCGTTGATGTTGAAGCTGCGAAATAAGCTGAGGACGCAGTTGTCACCAATAGCTATGATGACGGGACCTAGCTGAGGGCACAGTATCTGTTTATGATCTGCTAAAGTTATAAGCTGCTGGCATTCATGATATTGCTGGTAGTTTAGCAAGGTATACTGTCGCTCGTGGTTGTTTGCTGCAACGAATTCGGCGTCCAGATCATATATATGGCAGCCCTTCTGGTCCATTGCTGTCGGAATTGTATAGATTTTGTACAAGTCGAATAAAACTCTTTGTGGTTGGGGGATTTCCACCCTGACCATAATTTTTTGATCTGCCTGAATAGCTTGAACCTTTGCAATCTGGATCAATAACTGGAAATCTTGGAATTTTTCGTCTAAATCAAATTCTCTAGTAACGTTTGCCATTATCTCAGACATTTCTCGAGCGTGAATTATAGCGGGGTGTAATTTTCCTGCATTCAACGACACCACAATATTGGACATACATAATTCTCTGCTTAGGCTGCTGCAATTTTTTGCAAACTCCAACTCTTTTGTTAAATCCGGCATTTCCAGTTTAGTTAGAATCATTCAATGCTTGCTGCAGAAGTTCACCTTTCCCACATTCTCGAATAGTACCCCCGTTTGTGTTATGGGTTTGATGCTGTAGTCGGCATTCTCTGCATACAGTGATGTCACACTAACTAATATTATTACCATAAGCCTTTCCATGTTGGTTCTCCTACTTCTTATCTGTATTCCTTAATCTACTGGCAACCTTCGTAATATCTAAAATAAAAGCTTCTCCTATTTCTTCTTATTATTTATTTGTCTTAATTAGTTATTTATTCTTTACCTCTTTTCTTCTTTAGTACAAATCTAGATTTCTTTATGCTTTATTTCTTTAAAAACTTCTTATTCTTTATTTATCGCGAACTTCTTTAACATATTAATTCTTTATTTATACATCTCTTATTAATTGTTTCCTTTTTTTTTTAACTCTTACTGTGTCGTTAAAAAAAAAATTTACCAAACCTTACCTCATTTAAGATACCCTTCTTTGCCTTTTATTGCATCCGAATACCTGACCCCTTATCTGAATGCTTCTGTTTACATTATGACACCTGTAAAACAACAGAGGTTAATAAGTAATCAAATAAGTAGGGTGAAGTGAAATTGATCATTCAACAAATTTTCTTAAACGGTTAGTGTGAATCCCTGAAGAATCGTTACATTCTCCGGACTGTGTACATGTTTGGCCTCATAGGGTCCTTTAAAAATTGCTGATAATTTTCCTGCGCGGGCTGGATCTTTGACCAAAACCTTATCGCCGACATGTAACAGCTCTGCCCTGGTCTTCTTATCATAATAATTCTTTGACGTAGCCTTACTCTTTTGCAGATTCTCCCTTGCCAGCTCAAATGACTTTTGCAGCTTAAAACGTAGTACTGCATGATATCTGTCGGCATTGGATAATGGTTCTGGTTTGGTTTGTAACCTGCTGGGAATTCTCGATGCAAACCCGAAAAGTGTCCATCGGTGTAAGTTTAGTGCCTGTATGTATTGTATTGTTATACGCATGAGCCGCCGTTCTTAAATATTCGTCCCATGCTTGTGGTTCCTATCCACGAAACTCCTCAAATAGTTTGCCAAAGTAGAATGGTGTCTCTCTACAGCATTCGACTGAGGATGATATGCCGTGGTTTGCAATTTTTTTACCTTTAACATCTTGCAGAGGGCTTTCATAATTTCTCCTGTGAAATTCGCCCACTGATCGGTTACCAGTTGTTTCGGCAGCGAGTAACGACTCAGAATCTGTTCAAACAAAGCTCGGGCAACGGTATTCGCCTCTTGATCTGGTATAGCCACGAAGTCAACAAATCTCGTAAGATCATCCATTAATGATAGGATATATTTGTTGCCATTGTGACATACGGGTAGAGGTCCCACAAAATCGACGTAAACCTTGTCAAACGGTTTCTCTGAAATTTCCGTCACTACCATAGGCATCTTAATGGTTCGCGCGTGCTTGCTTTTCTGACATTTTACACACTGTCGAACATATCTTGCGATCTCACCCTTCATCCCCCTCCAGCGGTACAAACGCTTAATTCTGTCGAACGTTTTAGTTCGTCCAAAATGTCCTCCGAACCTAGAGTCATGATAATCTTTCAAGATCAGCTGTACTTCCTTCAGGTCCGAAATTAATGTTGGCTCTGGCTGTCTTATCGTTCTTCCGGCAATCAACTCACACTCGCTCATCACGTCCCAGTCGTCTTCGGATTCCCGATTTTGACTTTCGTTTACTGCCATTTTCCTTCGGGCTTGGGCTCGAGTTACTGCAAAACATGGAAACTCTGTAGTATTTTCTTCGTCTTTATCATTAGAGATTTGGGGAATTCGGCTCAATGCATCCGCATTACTATTCTGCTTGCCAGTTTTATATATAATCTCAAAGTCATATTCAGACAATTTCTGATGAAATTTCACCATACGGGATGTGGTATGCTTTACTTTAAAAATTCCGCGTAAAGGCTGGTGGTCGGATATAACTTTGAAATGTCTACCTAACAGATAACATTTGTAATTCCGCACAGCCCAAACGATGGCCAACATCTCTCGTTCGGTGGTAGAATAATTCCTCTCAGCAGGATTTAAAGTACGGCTGGCATAGCTTAGCGGCTTTCCCTCTTGTTCTAGGACTGCCCCTAAAGACTCTCCACTTGCATCTGTAATTAATGTGAATTCCTTACTAAAATCAGGGTAACACAAGACAGGTGGCGTAGTTAAAGCCTCTTTTATAGTCCCAATTAAATTTTACCCCTTTTCTGAGCAATTTCGTAATGGGGGCCATGATTTTAGAAAAGTTCGGGACGAACTTTCGGTAATAGTTAGCTAGTGCCAAAAATGACTGTACTTGATGCATAGTTCGTGGTCTTGGAAAATCACGCACTACTTTAACTAACCGTTCGTCCGGCCTTACTCCCTTTTCTGAGCACACATGGCCTAAGCAAACACCTTCCTTCTTCAAAAATTGGCATTTCGAAGGCTGAAGTCTTAAATTGTGTTCCCTAAAAGCTGGAATACCGCCCGTAGCTTCTCGTGGTGTTCATCCAAATTTTTTGCAAAGATGACCACATCATCTAGATAAACGAAGCCTTTTATACCTTGAAGCCCTGTCAAAATCCCATTCAATAACGACTGAAAGAATGGGGGCGCAGGTTTTAGTCCAAATGGCAATCGCTTATACTGAACGTGATTGAAATTGGTACTGAATGCTATTTTTACCCTATCTGCTGGATCAATTAGTACTTGGTGGTACCCGTTAGCTAGATCTAACGTGGAGAAGTACCTGGAGTGACCCAATCTGTCCAATATATCTTCTATTCGTGGGAGAGGATATGCGTAAGGGATGCACACTTTGTTCAGTTCTCGAAAGTCTACGCACAGTTTAAACTTCCGATTACCATCTTCATCCATTCCCTTTTTAGGGATAAGTAGAACTGGAAAATTGAATGGGCTTTTACTGGGTTCTATGATATCTTCTTCTAGAAGTTTTGCTAGATGTTTCTGGCATTCTTCGCTGTGAGCTTCTGGCATCCTGTACTGTTTTTTATTTATTGGGCCTGCGTTAGCTATAAGTGGCTATAAGTTTATCTCCCGATAAATAAAAAATATCGCTATATTCATAGCAAAGTTGAGCAACGGACTCTTTTTCTTCTGCATTAAGACTTTCCTCCAGCACTAACGAGTCCCTCATGAGGTTAAGCCGGTGTTGGCTGGCGTGGGTGTTACTTCTAGGGTGTGAGAATGGGTATATTAGAAACTCGTTTAATAATATTTCATAATTTCAACCGGTTCTGATCGGGCTTAATAACACCCACAAAGGACTGTCCATTCCTAGGTTTAATTTTAGTGTTCCCACAATATACTCCTGGTCTCATTTCCGCCGCCATGCATACCAACTCTTCTTGACTGGCCACATCTATCTTTACCAGTTGTTCTGTCCTGGCTTCTAGCCTGAAAGTTGAACCTGAATTATGTCTGGAACATGGTGGATTCCTCATCTGTGGGTGGTTCCGCTGGTCCTCCGGTATCTTGGGTCCAAAGTTAAGAAGTCCCACCTCCTTGCGAGGAGGTTTGGATTCCCTATCTTCACCATCGCCCTCTGCCATGTGTGACTCACCCCACATTTCCTGAGCCTACCTTAAGGATGCTTCTGTTTTAACACTTTTAACCCTTTGTTCAGTTCCCATGCGAGGGGCTGTTGGCAAAGTGCTTCCTTCACATCCGCCTAACTGTGGCTCTATACTTGTGTGATTTACCTGCATCATTTCTTCTATCTTGGTGTTCCACTTATCTAATTCAGTCTCGTTTTCAGCTGGATTCGTATTCTCTTTTTTACTTCTACTATTCACCCTACCTAGGTACCTGTTTATACTATCCACAGCTCCATTTGCTTTACTCACAATATCTTTCAATGCTGACATCCGATCTTGAAGCCTATTTTTTACCTCCTTAGCTGAGGTAACTAAGACTTTATTAATGCTCGGTATACTTGTGCTTTTTTCCGTACCCTTCTTCAAGACGATTGTCTCGACACGTTCATTTCCTGTTATGTTTCGGAAGAGTGGATTTTCTTCCACAGGTCTTGCTTCGCCTTGTATTGCCACCTTTTCATCTATAGAATCGATGATGGCCTTGCCTTTAAGAAAGTCCATCCCCAGTATCCCATCGGTTGGTATTGAGTCTATGTCTTCAATCGTGTGAAATTCACAGGACCGAATGACTGAACCGATGCGTAAATGGGCCTTGTAAGTTCCAATCGAGCTGTTTTGAGCTCCAAATAATCCCCCTATCATTATTCGCTGTTGAGTCTGTATGGGTGTATTTTTTTTTATTCGACTTATCTTAATTATGCTACAAGTCGCTCCAGTATCTACAAGTAATCTTAATCTATCTTCCACTCATATGTCTGAACCTACTGTAATTATGTTATTATTTAACGGGCTTAATTCTAGTGTACTGGTTTCCTTTATTTGAGTATTCAAAAATTCTGATTTTGTCAATGGAAGGCAGCTGTGGATGAATTCCCCAGCTGCCGCTCTCCGTTTCCCAACTGCCGACTGTTTTGCTCTGCTGAGTACGTCCGCAGACAGTTTTCAGTGTAATGATCGCAAGTTCTGCAAAACTGGCAGTATAAAACTTCCCTTTCCTCTCGAGATTCATTTCTTCCGCTTGTGGCTACATTCGCGAATCTCACTTGCTGCTTCCTACATTCCATCGCTACATGACCATAGACTCGGCATCTGGTGCAGAATGGAGGCTGTCGTTCCTCACCACATTCCTTTGCGAAGTGTCCCTCCTTTCCACATCGAAAGCATTGCTTAAAACCTCGCTGACTGTTTCTGGGCGGGGTTCCTCGGTATTCTCTTACATTTGACTGAGATGACCTCCCTGGATCTTTCTTGGCCAACCTGAGCTCCCATGTATTCTGAGGGGCTCCGCCGTTACTCTTAAACATATCCCCTACTCCTGATGGCCGAAGTTGAAGACGTTTTGCATCCTTCTCGAAGTAAGTCGCTTCCTCACACACTGCCTCCAGAGACTCGAACTTCCTTCCCGTCAGAAGTACCTGAGTGGCATGATTATGCACACCACCCTTGAAGGTTGCTACTTCACCAGACTCTAACCCCGCTATTAGTCCTCCGTCTTTGTCCGGGTACTTTGCTGATACGGCTGTCTTGATCTGGCTCAACAGTTCCTTCAATCGGTCCGCACATTCTCGGATGTCTTCACCTGGTCTTTGTCTGCAGGCCACCATCTCCGTTCGCAACTCACTAAATGACTTCTTCGGCATATAAGCTGTTTTAATTATCAATTGCAGAGCTTCAAAATCTTTTGGTTCCTCTGAACTTACAAGATAGTAAGCATCATCCGTCAACCGATACTTCACACATTTCATAAAAATGTTTTGCTCCTCAGGCTTCAGTCGGTCGTACAAATCCTTGCCGCAGCTTAAGAATCTGTACAGCTCTTTCACCAGTTTTGGAGATCGATCTCCGGAAAACATGGGTACGTACTTGACGACCATATCCATCACTTTATCGTGTATATCCACCATTTTTATGTGATCTTCGCTTGATTTTCCACTTTCCTTAAGTCTTATTTCCTTATTTTCCTTTACGCTAATTACACTGCCGCGTGCGATCGAATTTTGTTTTGGCTCCGACTGATGGTCCCAAAATACTAATTTTCTTGGTGACCACTTTTTGCTGTTTCCTTGGTTGCTATTGCATTGGTGGTTGACTGACGTTCCTGCAATTCTATCGGCAATTCCCGTTCGAGTTCGGCCGTAGTCTGCTCTGCTTCCTTCAATTGAACGTTTAAGGTATCTAGCTTCTTGACCAGAGCTTCAATTTCCTCGCGGCTATCCTTTAGTGCCTTTTATATTGTCCCTTCTTCTTTTTGAATAATGTCGAAAGTTATAGTCACCAAAAGATCCACAACTTCTCCTTTCGTGCTTGTTTGAGTTGCTGTCTCTAGTTCCTGTAGAATATTCTTGAGATCTCCACTCGCCACACGATTTTTCAATTCTCCTGTTAAATGATCTGGATATATTGCCAGTTTCTCTCATAAAACTGAAGCTTTGTTTGGCACTGCTTTAATTCTTCTGATTTACTTTCCAGATCCTGCTCCTGTGACTGGAATTACAATAATTGCTCCCTGGTCAACACATTAGACCTCCCCACTGACATAGATGTTTCTTGAACCCTATCGATATCTACTATTGCAAACGCGAGGAAACTTTAACACATTTAACGCAACGAAAAATCATTACATCACAAAACATGAAGGCCCACAATGAGAATAATATGTATACTATATGCGACAAAAATGGTCACTAACAAAACGAAACCCCAAATAATTAAAAACCGATGACTTTAACCGATACTTTAAATTTTTCACCAAACACACGAGAAAACTTCCAAGCGGCCCTAACTATTACCGGTTAACCCAGCAACGCACACTAAGCATTACAATAGTATCACTATTAAATTGAACACAATCACCTCAAACGAAAATTCTGAATTAATAACTTAACCTATACTCGAAATTTAAATTATGAGTCTAGACCACACGGAGATGAGAGAAAAGTTTTTAAATTACCTTATCTAACACAGATAAATTTATCAAAATCTAAATTACACTCAACACTTAATATTATTCTATAATCACTCAATCAATTAATCAATCACTTTAGGCTGAAAAGTAAATGAAGCAGCTAAAAAAGCATAACTCCCCAAAAATAAAAAAAATGGAGCAGCTAAGAAAGCAGAACTCCCAAAAAATAAAAAAAAATGGAGCAGGTAAAAAAGCATAACTCCCAATAAATAAAAAAAATGGAGCAGCTAAAATAGCATAACTCCCAAAAAAATAAAAAAAACACAATACCTTTTTAAACCGGCTGCGCCAAATATGTCGTGCCCCTCGAGCAATTAAAAGACGTTCTTACGATAATTACCTTTACTTCTTTATTGACTAGTATAACTTAGTACTTCACACTAACTTGGACAAAACGCGACTCTGAACTGAACGCTTAACGGCGAGAATGCTACGGGCTAAAAAATACTACAGGCACTCGACAGACCCGTCATTGGTCTTTTATGAACCTATACTCGGAAGTAAACTTTCTTTGCTCACAACGCGGATGTAAACAAACGACAACAACCTTGTCGTTTGTTCTACCGGTTGCAGCACCTGAGTCGCTTAGTAGTAAACAATCGCCTTACATAATAATTACCATACGAAGTTAATTATTATTGTAATCGTAGATTGCTCCACTAAGCGCTCATCGCAGCCAGCTGTTGGGCTAATCAGCAAAATAACCGACAGTTGCGGAACAATATCATGCGAGTTTATTGTTTAGCAATTGCTGTATTTCGCCTTAATCAAGTTTGTAAAATACTAAAATTTTTACTAAACTCATCGCACAACTCAAGCAGTCAGTCCGCTAAATCATTGAGTTCACTTAACATTTGAGCGCTAGTTAAACGGTGGAAATTTGAGTGGACTGTCTGCTGGAGCGAGCCCTCTGCTCGAATTCTTCTGAATTCCTCATACCGACAAGTTTTTAGGGCACCTGTCGTACAAACCATTTATTGTGTAACTCCCACATCAGATGTACATTGGTAATGTAACGAAAGTTTGCCGTCTTATCTGTTACTATACGAAGGTTGTCTGAAAAGTTTCCGACCTCAACATGTAGATGGCAGCACTCGTAAACAAAAGTTGGGGGTATGTATTTTCGCATACTTTGAAAGGTAACGACTAAAATTTCAGGCATTTTGGTACCCGAAGCTGTTGTGTGACAGTCGTTTGAGTGAGTCGATGCGAGTGTTTTTGTAAAAATGAAAAAGGTTGAGCATCGAAATGTCATTAAATATTTGCTTTTGGAAGGCAATACGTCTACGTAATCAAAGACGAGTTGGACACTGTGTACGGAACCTTGCACCATCATTTACCATCGTTAAATTATGGGCAGCTGAATTTAAACCTGGCCGTAACAGCTTGTGTGACGATGAACGTTCCGGACGACCAAATTCACCATATTGTCTAGAGAACCGTCGAATTAAAGTTAGAGGTATAGCGGAGGATTGAACACGTGTCTGTCACATATTGCATCAATATTTAGACATTAGAAAGCTATCCGCGCTTTGGGCGCCGCGTTTGCTCAATTTATTCCGAAAACGCTGTCTCACACCTTAGCTGTTGTCATGGCGAAAATGCACGAATTACGGTTTGAAATGCATGACCATCTTCCTTACTCACCAGATCTAGCCCCAACCGATTTTTTTATTCCCTAAGCAAAAAGTTGCGCTGGGAGGACAGAGATTTTTGTCGAATGAGAAGGTCATAAACTTCGTAAACAACTATTTTGTAGAAAAAGACGCCGAGCACTATTTGGACGGGTTGAAGAGATCGGAGCATAGCTGGGAGAAATGTATAGAAATATAAAAATTGATTTGAAGACAAAATTTCTTGTATCTTTGTTAGGTCGGAAACTTTCCAGACAACCCTCCTATATTTTGCATTGTAAGAAATACTGCACAGTTTTAAAATAGCATCAATTTGTTCCGCTAGTACATCAAATGTACGTGAATGGTATATGACTGTATCCTTTTGCAAGAAAAAATACGAAATTATCTTTGAATTTCTTCGTTTATCAAATGGAATGTAGCACCTAGATACGATTGATGATAAGAAGTCTAGCAATCCATTATCAGACATAGATGAGATCGTTTTTTTAAAGTCTACTTCATATAGTCGACCATTACTTAAAACAGTGATTTTTCTTTGAGCGGTAACACATTTTAAATTTTGTACACTATTTACACAGTCACACAGTATTAAATGGTAGAAGATCATTAATTATGTAATCATGTGTTTATATCTTTGCTGTTTTCAGTAGCATATGTCGACGTTACCATATACTACTATGCAGGACTTGAAGAAGAAATGACATGAAATTAGAAATTATATTTTATTTTCAGTTATAAATAAAAATATATATAAATGTAAATTAATTATTATGCATGAAGATTAGTGCGTTTCCCTAAGCTCTCTCAAAGCCTCGTTGGATCTGTCAGACCTTATATGCAAATATCTAATGAAACTTATGCTATATCGTGTATACTAAGAAATCGACAAATTGTCTACTTAACATACATATATCAGATCACATCCAACGAAGTTAATCAATTTATTTGCAAAAGGGAAAAAAGTCATAATTGGTCTAAGACCAATTCTTATGGTAGCCTAGATGAATACCCGTATGTAATTTGGTATGGCCACCTCTCTGTACTTGTTTGCTTATTCAAGGGGGTTTTCACATCAATTGTCGAATAATAGAAAAGATTATAACCAATTTCATAGCATTTTCTATTCTGAACTTGGTATATAGCGGCGCCAAAAAGGGGTTGCCCGATTTCGTCCATTTTTGAGATTTTTTTTACTAATTTGAGGAAGGCGCCTTGTACAAAGCTCTAAGTTCTTTGTCGACACGTTCTCAGGCAGTTTCAAAATATATAGTAAAAAAAACGGAATTTTAGTATGACAACCCTACGAAGGAGTTATCCGATTTGCCCATTTAGATTTACAATTCAAAAAAAAAAAATAATACGTGTGATAATTTTTAGCTTCTACATAAGTACACAAGCTCTCGAGTTATCGTTTGTAAGCAGACAAAATTGAAAAAATCAAAATAACTTTTAATAATACGCCGTAACAAACTTAATATACCCTATAGATTTCATCCCGGTATGACAATTGGAACTCAAATTTAACTAGATATATCCTGCATGTTTTGTAACATAAATATTAGCTGTGTTCTTTTGTGTACCTTGTTCTAGAACTCCAATCTACTGAAGCGAACTATTTGTACTATTCGCTTCGTTTAAATCTTCTATGAAAATGTGTGATACGTTCTTTTGTGTATCTTTTGTTCTGCTTTGTTCTGCGGACATAAAAGAACACAGCTATAAATATCATAATGAATTAAAAATTTTACTTACTCGTAAATACCGCAGTATATTATAGACAGTTTTAATGGTCACAGAAGAAATGGACTATCGTCTACGGCAAGCAAGTACTAGCCGTACTGATTATACAAAACGCGTTATTTCTTGCCATCTGCGTCAACTGCAGGCTTTGAGCCAAATTAGCTATAATTAATTCTTTTTTTTTTTAATTGATAACAGTTTTGTAAAATCCTTCATTACTTTTACTCTTGAACTTGGCTGGTCCCACCTAGGGGCTAAAATGGCTAAGCGCTAAAATAAATACTCAGTATTTCGCTTCTTCTGATTCAGACTCCGAATTTAAAATGAGATTATATATGGGGTCAGGTTGATCTTTTTCTTCTGGCATCTACGGCAGGCAGGAACTAGCCGTTCTGATGAGTATTGGTTGTTGATGATACGAAATGCCTTATTTCTTGAAATCGACTATATTTTTTTCGGGCACTTGAATTTGCATTTGACGCTAAAAGTATAAATTACGCTGTTACGTTTACCACCCGAAATTCTATCAATATTTTCAACGATTTCAATGGTAAGGTGCCGCAAGAGTGCGCGGTTGGCAAGAGTACGCAGTTAATTTTCTTCTTCGCACATGTATGATATTCACAAACTTCAGGTGTGTTTTGATAGCTCCGGGCAAGACACAAACTGTGCAACATCCATAAAAAAGAAACAGTAAAAAGTGAACAAAAAAAGTACGAAAATCGTTTTTAGGTACTTTTCTTAAAATATATTTATGTTTTTCGACATGGACAAATTAACGAAAATACTCCTACACATGTCTGCGGTTGCCATACTTCGTCAATGTAGTTGCGAGATGGCGATATATCATAGGTTTTGTTTCACTATTCCGTGGCTCTCAAGAGTGCGCATAGCAAGATTGCGCGTGCGTACAGCAAGAGTGCGCATGCGTACTCTTGCGAACCAACTGCAAGCGAAGCGCACAGAATGGTGGCACGACAAGTGCACTTCTTAGGGATAGGACACTATTTGTGTGATTTATGTCAATATAGAATAAGTAAAAACCGAGTTTTCAAAACAAATCTGAGGCCAAACCGCATGAAAAAGTAGAAAATGAACTTTCCTTCACACACAGAGGTGGACTCCGATTTTTTGATTGGGACATTTCTCTTGAATATTCTTTCTCTTCATGAATCAAAGCACTTATTACCTCTGATTGATCATAATGAAATATATCGGGGATTGTCAGCGAATAAAATCTGAGTCCACCTCTGTGTGTGAAGGAAAGTTTATTATCTACTTTTTCATGCGGCTTGGCCTCAGATTTGTTTGAAAACTCGTTTTTTACTTATTTTATTTTCTACCTTTTTCACGTTAACTAAATTGTTATTACGTGCTGCATGGAGATATATTAAAACAATTTTATGACGTCTGCAAAGACACTGCTTTACCAGTTTTTCAAAAATATTATGCGACTAAAAAATATTGTGCAACGCATTTCGCTCTACAACTTTGTCTTAGGTTGCAAAACGCTCTAACGCTTCCTTGGTCGGAAAAACTCCGGAAAAGCGTTTTTACATGAATTTTCCTCGATTTTTTCTGCAAGTTTTCACCATTGTCGGAGAGAAAGTAATGATGCCAGTTGATAGGGAACTTGATCCTGCATAATTTAGAAAACTTTTTTATCGGAAAATTTTCCGGAAAAATCGGAAAATTCCGGAAAATTTTTCCGAAAAATCGGAAAACTCTGCATTTTTCCTGAAACGGATTTATCACTAATCAAATTTGCACCAAATTTTCAAATGATTTTGTCCCGATTTTCCGGGTTTTCCATGGAAATTTCCGGTTCAAGTTTTGATAGATTCAATTGTCACGCGACATGAACCTGTGTGCCAAATTTCAGCTCGCTGTGATGACGAAAAGTGGGTCTACGAGAGTGTCGAAAATAGTAAAGAAATAGACAAATTCGTCTACGAGTTAAAGGAATGGTTGGCCTCAAAAAATACCGTGTGCACTCTTGATTATTTGCGCGTACTCTTGGGGTACCGCCCATGCGCACTCTTGAGGACTGGATATGACAAGAGTGCGCAAAAATATTATGTTATCTTTTTCCATTTTATTTGAAGAAAAACTATAGTTACGTTTTTTTTCCTTATTTTCCTGTATAGTTTAATAAATAACGTTCTGATAAAAGTAGTTTGTAAAGTATTGAGTCGTTTTATTTTCAAATTATACATGTTTCCTTGAAAACTGCGCACTCTTGGAATGATACTTTAAAATAAAAACCCATTTTAAAATCATCTTAAAATGCTCGAGCAATTTGGAAGAAAATGTGACTTTGTCACAGTGTGAACATTGAATTTAGTAACTCACGTTTTTCGATAATATTAAGAAACAAATGGAAAAATACATGTTGGCACTCATGATATTCAAGTAGAAAATTTGCGAATTTTAACTAATTAACAAAAAAATATTGCAATCAAGACAATAGATGAAAAGTAAGTGAGTGAGCGATGATAAGTATGATAACGAGCTATCAAGATTAAGAGAATTAACGACGAATGGATGAGAGCTGCGTAAATCCCCGATTTACAATTTGATCGAAATATTTCTGGAAAATTAAGTTGGAAAAGACTATAGATTTTCAAAATTGCTGCCAAATCATAGGGCAAAAAATTCTCGTGATTGATCTCATTGTAATTATGTGTGCCAACAATTCTTATTCATGTACATTTTGTATAGACGATGAAGACAATTAATCTTCTGCATCATCATCGTAAGACAAGGAGGATGACGAGCAGGCTCAGGTAACGAAAAAATAATGACGCAAGGCGTATGTTCTACGTTCAATACAAAATAATGTCAATGCATTTAAAAGCTGTACAATGAGTTGAAAAAGTTATTAATAAATGATGATTGGTTGTTAAAAAAAGAGGTGTTTTATTTTTTTATTGAATAAAAATCAGACAATGGGAGCAATTGCAATGATCATGGCAATCTGAACTGAACAGTTATGTTTTTATATAAAATTTAAATAAAATTCAAAAACTAAGTTCCCAGCAAACCAAATTTTCTGATTTCTTATCGAATTCGTATCGTAATATCGGAAAAACCTTCCGATATCTGGAATCGATTTCACGCCAAGTTCTTTTCGAAAAATGTATGAAGCGGTTGACGCGGCTTCGTAATTAAAATTAGTTACGACTTCGGTAAAAAAAACGGCTGAATAATTTTGGAAAAAGCTTTTTTTCCCTTCAAAAGCTTACATAAATCTGCCAGTGGTGTTGTGGGAGCTCATTTCTGGGTGCCGCTGTCATATTGGTAGACGAAAACGAAAACGCTTAACCGAAAAACTCATTTCCGATCTTTTAATACCTTTAAGTTTAATTTGCAATATGCGGTGTTGCAGGGTAGCAAAAATGAGTTTTTTCGTTTTCGTCTATCAATGTGACAACGGCACCCTGAAATTAGCTTCTACCTGCAAGGTAGAAATCCTAGTTTATTTTATAAAAATATGTATACCTACTTCAACATTATTTAAAAAAATTTAGATCTTTTATAATGTTTTTGTTCTCCATATAGGTATGCCACTTTAATAATTCTTTATTTATTTACTCTCAACGTTTTCCGTCAGAGGTGTCGATAAACTTTTTTGTCTGACGAAGTCCTTCTAACCTCTCGAAATAAAGGGATTTTGCATTGTTCTCCTAGCTATTTAGAGTAGCTTTGAGGTAACACTTTGAAGTGCGACAAAATGGCTCTGGTCTAGTGATGTAAAAATGAGCGCTGAGCGCTGAGTTTTGAGCGCCGACTCGGTGCTTACGAGCCTTAACGCTCGAGCGTTTAATGCTCGCTATAGAGCGCTCGAGGCTAAGCCATTAAAAAAAAGTACAAATTGAAATATATTCTATATTTTTAAACATTTATTAGGTTTTAAATTATTCATTTAGAAAACATGATTTAATACTAAATTTTTTTCAACCAAGAGGATAAACACATGGAAGCACCACTATTATTATTAGTTTCAGATTCATACGACATTGTAAAAAAAATACAGTAATATACACACTTGACACTGCCGATAATATGAGTAGAACGATTCGTAAAATTGCACTGAATTGAATTTTTTTAAGGTCGGTATCGGATACTATCTGGTCTACCCGTGGAACTAATCTGGAAAATCTTGGAATCGGCGTGTTTGTTCATGTCAAAACCATGCGACTCGACCGCTTATTAAAACGGTCGAGCCATGCTCGAGCTTTTCACAAATTACTCAAGCTGCATTTAAAGCGTTTTTATAATGCTCGAGCCGCAACTCGAGCGTTTTAGCGCCGACTCGAGCGATTTCACAACACTACTCTGGTCCGACAATGGAGGTTTCCGCTCCTCTTTATTCTAGAACGTCAGCAATTTCACTGCCATTATAGCCGACATGTCTACGTACCCACATGGGGATACTTTGTTTCTGCTTGATAATATTTTAAGGGTTTTGCAGACACTACCCAATCCTTGACTTGATAGTGTAGGACTTTAAGGCCTTGAGAGCGGCTTGACTGTCCGAAAGGATATTAATGGTTCAGCCATTTATGGCTCTTTAAATGCATTTATTGTCAAATTTTTCTATTACGCTTAGGAGCTTTAACCTTCAACTAATAGGATCACATTCCAATCTGCACTTTACAACTGTCGTATAGGAGCTTCATAATCTTTATATTTTGCCTAAAATTAGTTTGACAGCGACGACGAAATATTACTCATTACATACTTTGGGACGATCATTTTCTGTCCACAAGTAAGTAAGTCAAAGTGAAACAGTCCTGTCTAATTTTATTCCTAGATGATATAGATGTCCTTAAAAGATGAAAGGTACTCCGTTAAATTCAATTTATTTATTTTGTGGGTACTTGCGGATTAATTTAAGATTTTTTTTTAATCGTGTTCACACATATGCAATAATGCCCTTTCTTCCAATCATCATTTTTAATAGTATTTTCTCATTCTCTAGTGTACTATATTACTAAAAATTTGAAAATACTTATAAGTTCCTTCATGATGTTTTGATTGGGTAATTGCAGTTCTTAGCAATAAAGAATGTGTTAAATCACCATGAAGAGCTTTAACAACTTTAGCTTTCAGTTGATTATATTTATTTATTTGTTCAGAGGCATGCGCTTAAAACCAGAGACCAAAAATAATTGGTATTTTGGAAATTATAAAAAAAAACAAGAAAAAAAAACAACAAAAAACCGGGATAAATTATAATCGTGCAATTTAGTGGAGTATATCAAAATAATTATCGTGGGACTCGTTTCGATTCCTGTGAAGCTTTTGAGGCCTTACTTTTTTCTAACAAAAAGTTTTCTAAAATTGTTATTTGTATGATATACATTAAATTAAAATAAAAAAAATAAGCTGGAAAGGCTTATTATTTTTTTCTGGCAAAAATAAAAAGTCAGCTTGGCTTTTTATACTTTCGAGCTGGAAGTAACAGGTTTTGAAGCTGGTTATTTTTTCAAGAAAATTAATTATTATATTTTCAAGCTGAGTTGCACTTTTTGGTTAGAAAAAATACATTTCTTTTCTATTAAAAATAATTCGGATATGAAAACCCTATTCGATTTTCAAACATTTTTTCGGCATTATGGCGCAGCAACGGCATAAGGTAATTCATCAGATGTGCAAATGGCCTCATTGTTTCACTGTAGTTGTGCTTTGACATCGTGTTTCGACATCGATGCCGATCTTTTTAAGTACTAGAAATCCCAGAAGTATTCATTTCCTGTTCTACGAAATTTGGTCTATATTGTCGATGCCGCGTCGTCATCCCAACACAAGTCAGCGTTGAGAGCGCTTCTATTACGTAAAATTTTGAAAACTGCACATTGCGCTATTACGATATATGTAGTACGGTAAAAATACACGAAACTTCAATTTCTTCACGAATTCGTAACGAAAGTTCGTAAAATATTGTGGCGTGAATATTACGAATATTCGCACATCCGCCATCTTCACAAATTCGTAAAGAGCCAACGGAAGCGATTTTTTTTTTCTTTTTTCAGTTTTCCAAAACTTTCAGATCTGTCTGCTGGTACAAAGAACTATTTTCATTCCCATTATAAATACAGTAATCGTAATTAAAAAAAAAATTTAATGCCAATTATAATTACCGTGATAATTTTACAAGTATGCATATATATATATTATTTTTTTTTTATATTATTAAGCCAAGCTCAGGGGATACCCTATGATGCAAAGCACAGCATGGCAGGAAGGAGATAGGGGAAAGGAGTAGGGGATGTGAGGAGAGTGTCGGAGGTGCCGATTGTATGCCGGAGGAAAAACAGAAGATGGTAAGCTGTTCCACATTCGCATTGTTCGGGATAAAAAAGCATCTCGGAATTTTACTGTACGGCCGAAAGTAATTTGAAGGGTTAAAGGATGTGCGCGGATTGCAGCGCGAGTATTGCGTGCAGGAATCATTCTACAGTGGTTCGATGGAAAGATTATGCATAGGAAAACGGTAGTTTCCCAAATAAATAAATTTCGCCTTAGTTATGCTAACTTTGAAAGGACAATGATATTACATATGAATTGCAAAATTATACAGTAAAGCGCTGATTCTATGAACAAATGTAAGTAGTTTTTCCATAAATTGAATTATAAGATTTACAAGTCTTCTATCTGAAGAAGTAAAGTTATATCAAAAGTAAATTTATATTTTTCCTATGGGTTTAAGCTAAAATTAAATGGCATAATTAATTCAATCATTATAGAAATACTTTCAGAGTAGAATAGAAGTGTGACTACACAGTAAAAAAGTTTTTCCTAAAGTGAGTGGCAACCATTTTTGTGACACAGCTCCCCTTTGGAAAATTCTTTGAATTTTCCCGTTAATAGAAGAAATTTTATTCACCACACTATTACAATATTATAATGCGAACTAACAATTTTCCGCTGATATATATTAATTTTATTGTGAACATTTCCCTATTTACTTTTCTGTTATATAATTTCACTCACTTTCACTACTACATCAAACTAACTAAACTATTCTTGAAAACTTTTCCAGTAATTTCACAACCAAACATTCCAAAATGTTTGATTCTAATGTTTATCCTTGTAGAACTATATCTATTTCTTAGAGTTTTGCTGTTAAATGACCGCAGAGGTTACCTACCAATGATGTTCTTGATATGAGTTTTGGGCTCAATACCCAGCTACAAAAGATTTGAAAGTTTTAATAATCATAACATACCGAATTGGGATAATGATTTAAATATTGATGTAAAATGAGCATATTTCTGGAGTCGTTTTATTTCGAACCCTCTAAAAAGTCCTGCATTTAACCGAAATTGAGAGTAACTTATTCGCTTCCTAGTGTTTTTTATACCCTAGATGAAATCTATAGGGTATACTAAGTTTTTCATTCCGTTTGTAACACCTCAAAATAATGATGGTAGAGCAAAATGAATTGGACACCCACGCATAATATTAAAAGTTATTTTGATTTTTGCATGTCCGTCCGTCCGTCCGTCCGTCTATCCGTCTGTGCGCACGATACCTCGAGAACGCGTATACTTAGAGAGCTGAAATTGTACACGGACTTTAAAAAAAAAAGTAAAATTGAGTTCGAAAATGACACAAATCGGGGAACTCCTTCGTGGGGTTGCCATACAAAGCTTTCATTTTCCACTATATATTTGGACACTGCCTGAGAACGCATCGATATAGAGAGCTGAAATTTGGTACATGATGTTTTTATTGTACTAGCAAATAAAGCTTGAAAATGGATTAAATCGGGCAACACCTTCTTGGTGTTGCCATATAAAAATTTAGGTTTTTTACGTATACAGTAAAAACGATCAGTCCTAGACTTTTTTATCGCACTAAAAACTTCTTCAGAATACGAAATGCTATAAAATTGGTTATACAAATTTCTTCTGTCCGACAAACCGTTTTAGAAATATATGCGAAAAACCAGTTCAAAAATCAAACTTGTACAGAAGGGTTACAATACGAAATTTTATAAGGGTATTCATCTAGGGTATCATAAGAATTGGTCTTAGACCAATTCTAGCTTTTTTACTTGTTGTTTTAATCAAATTTTTCATATTTCAAGACATTTCCTTTTCGCTTTGTTTGATTTTACAAGTCCGTGCCCTAATTTCACAGACAACAGTCAAAAAAGCAGATGTGTAATGATCTTAACTGGGAAAGCCTATATGGTGAGAGTAGTTACAGAACGTTGTAAAATTATAGAAATGGGCAGACAAGTAATAATTAGTAAAGAAAACCTATTAGTGAGTTTACTATTTGAAATTCTAGTGCAGTGAAGTTTGCAGTAGCGTTTGGTGCTGCAAAGGGTAGAATCATTGGTAACGGATCGCTTACTACTAAATAACATTTAAGGAAATAAAATGTCCTGTAAATCACCGTTCCTGTCAAATGCTAGTAAAACGAGTGCATTTGTGCAATACTCCTATGTTCATAGAAGAAAAGTTTAATGTGAGAAATAAACGGACGGGGTTACCGATGATTGTGCTTTGTTTGCGTATTTTGCCTGCGTCATATGCAAATGGCATTCTTGAATTATTGCTCGCCGTTTTGGAATTTCACACGCCTTCATCAATTTTCTTGCTTTGAGGATCTTATTGGTAGCATAAATGAGCAGAAAGACCACAAAGCATTATTTAGTTACCTGGTTTCAAGGATAATGAAAATTGTACAGTATAAATACATATATTAGAGATGAGTGAGTAGTAGTAAAGTACAGTACGAGTGCATCAACATTGCCAAATAAATTTAAATTTTTTCATGAAGATAATTACTAACATAAATAATATTATTCTCTGAGGACGACAGTGATACTTTTTTGGTAGGAAGTGATGAGTGGGAGGAAATAACGCCTTTCCGGGGAAAACGACTTCGAAGGATTCAATCAATTGGAAGAAAAATGAACTCTAAAATTGCATCTTTTGGAGGAAGAGAATGGCTAGAAATTGTTTAGAGCTAATATTAAGATTTCTACATTTCAATTATAATGAAGAGCAAATTGATGAGATTAATTCCGTATCCCAACACTTCAACGTAACTATAGATCGCATTTATAAGCCGGGGAGAAAATTCTGTAGTGATGAAGTGATAGTTCTTTCTTAAGAAAAGTTGGTTTTTCACCAATATATAAAAACAAACGGTATAAGGACGGCGTGAAACCTTATGAACTTTGCGAACTTGGAGGAATAGTGTTGAGAGTAAAACTTTATTCGGGGAAATATGATGACTTAAGAGAAGGAAGTCGTGGTTGAAATGTTGTTTCAGTCTGATGGGTGGTGCTCTGAATCGTGGTTATGAGCTTTATATGGACAATTATTATAATTCAGTTGGGCTCGAGAAAAGCCTTACGAGTAGGTAAGTCAACATAAGTATTTGATCGAAAGGGTAATCCAACAAATTTGGTCAACAAGAAACAGAAACGAGGAGAATATGTATGGCTTAGCTCGGAATCCGTTATGGTTAATAAATGGAAAGATAACCGAAATGTCTTAACTATATCCAACATGCATACAGGTGAAATGGTGCAAATGGTTTTAAAATGGAAAAATTTCTACCAAACAGCATATAGTCAGAGATTACATTTTGGGAATGCCAGGTATTGATCGCGCTGACCAAGGTTTATCCTACTACTGATTCCTTAATAGGCCTGCTCTCTATGTTCTTTTTTCTTTATTTTATTATAAGCTTATCATTCACAACCACGATAAGCCACATATAATTTTAATAATACTTGTATGTACTTATAAGCTATTATATTGATAATAAAAAGTTAGGTTTATTAAATAAGTATATTATTACATACAATTTTCATTTATCCTTTCTAATAACTTCCAACTCCAATGGCAATAAACTTATTCTCTGACTAATTGCAATTAATCTAAACTTGAAGCGCAAACATCGAAATATATCGTAGTCAACAGT
>OZ005743.1:33618948-33766102 GCA_963930735.1 Dioctria linearis | reverse complement strand
GGTTTCAATTCACTCTCGTAATTAATATTACTTATCTGTTGAAAAACCGGTCAAAACTTTTTCAGCATCATTAAATACAGGGGCGCTTCAACAGAAAGGAACAAATAAATCAGCCAAATATACGAATTCCGTTCGTACATCGTATGTTTACTGTGAAAATTATTCGTTATGTTTCGATAGTTTCAAGTTAGTCAGTCATGCAGACCCTATAGTTCTAATATCACAGTAGTAAGCCTATAAAAGGTTCATAGATGGAGGGAATAATGGAAAAATTTGGATGATACAGGAAATGCCATTTAATTTATGACTTTTAGTTCAGATAGACCTGAATTGCAAATATTGTGTTATATATATGTGTGAACATGGCAAACAAGCCTTCAGTTCAGCCTGTAGGCTTTGACTCTTAATCAAAAGCTCGTGCTGGAAATTTTACAAAAACCGGAAGTGAATTGAAGTTTTAGCAGAAATGCACGTATCCTGGAATCCGAAATGTGTTTACGAGCATCAATTAACTATATGATAGAATTTCTGTTTATGTGTTCACATACAAAAGAGGTCGAGAACTAGAAAGAAAGGTAGGACGAGCATTAATTTGGGAGAACTAATCAGGCTTATACGATCTACTTAAGCTACTTGAAAGTACCACAAAATTATTGAACTTGCAACCACTACCATCTGTTTTCATGTCCAATAATGTTTTTGGAATATGGTGTATTTCTATCTTATATATATATTGCTCGAGGGCTATATACCTGATGTTCGATGAATTCCAGGCAGTTTGAGCTGGTTCTTTTGATAAAATTATGTTTTTGTACAGTTTAATTACAAAATTTGTAATTGATTGGTTAAAATTCAATTTAGTTATGATTACATAACCTAAAGGATATCAATATGTGTGGTATAGTCGTGTAAATGACAGTATTTTAGACTGCCTCCTTCATATCATTCGGGGTTGAATCTCTTATTTGGATGTATTAACTTTTGGTGGCTTGGTGCAAAATCCTCGAGAATACTTCACAAGTCATGAAACAGACTCCCTCCCTACCACATCCGAAGCCCACATTCTAACATATTTGCAGTGTTATCATGTAAAACTAAGCTACGAAACTACTACTACGAAACTACTATTCATACAGAAAAATGGTGTTCTGATAATCCTAAGCTTGCTTTCTTATCTACCGAACCGTAATAAAATTGTTACACCTTTCCTAACAAAATTATTTAAAAACAAGTATTTGAACCGCATGACTCCGATTCCTCAAACAAAAACTCTCAACTGAGTAATCATTGTAATGACGCTGTGCCATGGGATACCGTGGGCTGATTATATCGAATGCAGATGCCTACAGATTCAAACTCCGGCTGCACACACACACATGCAATTATCACTTATCTGTGAGGAATTGATCGTAAAATGGTAGGGTTACTTTGTAATCAAAACTATTTTATTATTTTGTTAAGTAAGATATATTGCAAGTATAGCCTTTGGGAAGGTAAGGAACCAAGCTTTCAATTACTATAAGACTATTTTCCTGTATGGATAGTAGTTTAGGCTCTATAGAAGGCGATTATTTGAATTCTCCGGCACAACAGCAAAGCAAAAAAAAAGTTTTTACTACACAACCCATTTGATTTTGTGTGTTACGTTTCAAGCCTTGATTTTGACGCATCAGCAGGTCCTAAATATCGAAATTGAGTCACTCGAAAAAAGATATGAAAAATGAGAAAATAGGAAGGATCGAAAAATGAAAAAATTGAAAAAAATGGATAAAAGTTGTTTAGTTACAAATAAAAAAAAATCAGATTAATTCGTAATGAATCGAATTTGTGTAAGCCAGCAATTGGCTGAAAAAAGAAAAAATAAGTGTTTGGTATCGGCAGATGTCTTGTATTTTTTAGCACGGTATGGATTCTACCTGCCGTAGGATGCTCGAAAAAGATCAAAGTTATCTCATCTGATATAAACTCAGAATAAATTCTGGGTGTGAATTATATAAGGCAATTCTCCTAAATTCCACCAAGGAGGAAGAAACAAATATAAAGTTTACCCGGTAATAAATCATAGTAATCTTGATATAAAAAGAAAGCCTCTCTTTAGAATCATCTCGCGTTGATTTAAGATTGACCAAAACATCCTCAAATCTACGTCAAAATTCCCTGCTCAATCTCATCAAACCTGACACTCGAGTCCTGCGCAATATCATTAGGTTTTGTGTCCAAACTGGCAACAGTCCATCACTAGCACAGTAAGTATTTGGCAGAAGTGTTCACAGATAACTAATGGTTGACGTCGTCTCTGGCGGAACATGAACTGCATCGATATGCCTTGACTATCACGGAAGAGGAAGGATTGCACTGGTAATTTTTAGCTGGTCGATGGAAGACAGACGTACTGTAGAGGTACTTTTGTCTGCGTGTCCTGCTACGCTTGCCAAATTGGAAAACAACATAACTTCCCTATGCAAAAAGAAAAAAAAATTATACGCTTTTCAAAATGTTTGTGTCGCATACAAAATTTAAGTAAACTCGCGCCGTCCGATTTACTTGGTATAGCGATTAGAATAGAACTGGATTGGAATAAAGAATTTTTGATTTAACATAAACCTTGCCGTATTAAGGAGAAGTTTATTAATTTATACAAAAGCCATCACAAAGCATTACGTCAGAAATGGATAAAATTCAAACAATTCAATTTCCACTACATATCAAGGCATAAATTTTAACGAAAATTTGTAAAAATCCAGAAATGTTGCAATCACATCCACGCTGTCATGACCTCACTTCTCTCTTTCAATACAACTTTTTAAATCGCACAGCGCTGAAAGTCTTGTTGAATAATTTATGATCGCACGAAACATGTGGCAGTTGAATTATTCATGAAATTTAAAGAGTCTTGGCTTGATAGTTACAAGATGATAAAGTACACAAATACACATATGTAAATATGGCCATCCCATCAGAACTTCCCACGGTGCCATTAGTGTTTCGGAAATATTATGAATGATTTGTACATTAAATCTTATAAATTGTTGATGCTATTAAGATTTTGATTCACATATGAATATACTATCTGCGTAACACTACAATTATCAAACTGTTATGTTAATATTATGAAAGCAGGCGGATATAAAAAAATTCGATACAGAAGTATTTCAGTCCTGCAAGTGTTGCAACATATCACCAAATAGTTTGACATGCATTAAAATGACAAAATTGATATCAAAGTTAACCAACTCCGGGATTAATCCTCCACTATCAACATTTGTTATCTCAATTAGGTAAATAAACAAATTTTCAATTTCTTTTAAGGGATGAAAATTGACGAAAAGCTAAAAAAATATGTTATGGGAAGTCTGCTCCATGGTATGGAATGGTTCTGTTGTTACGTGGTTGTAAACTAATCCCAAAACTTTTACACGTCCCTGTACATCTAATGACACGAGACATATACAAAAACGAGACATATATAAAACACGAGACAACTGAACGAACTCTCGTCGCATATTCTTTATCGCTCTCTATTCTTAGCCACGGTAAAAGACAGACGTCTAAGGGATTACTTTGCTCACGTGCCATTCTGGAATCGGTCAACTTATTATAATAACATTTGTCAGTATTATTAAACCCGGTTACGTTAATGATAAAATTTTTATATATATTGTTTTATATGTGTTATCATTGTAAAACTCCCTTGGGCATAACTAAGTAATGGCGACAGCATAAATGCTGCGTCTGACCCCATTACAGTTCCTTGAATTTTATTGTAGTCGTATAAGCAAGAAAGATTCTGAGCGTCTGGGCTGCCCGAGAAAGGTTACAATACAAGGTAAAACAGAAATCCATTGATACTGTATCCTAACGACCGTCGAATTAAGATAGTAGACATATCAACGAACGTATTCTTATAAATATTTGAACATGAGAAAACATTCGACAAGATTATAGGTGACACGTTTCCATAGTTCACCAAAACCGGAATCAACTATTTCGAAGCAGTGTTTAGATCTATTCAAGAGAAATCTATATGAATTTTTGTGGAGTTATATTGTAATGTTGATTAAACACGGATCCATCATTACCCCCCAGAAATAAAAGAGCAATGAAAATAATACACTTCTCCTGGGGAATACACTCTGAAGAATTGTTAAAGTTTTACACCTCTTTTGCTTCTGTTATTTATTTGGTGTTGTCTTCCACAAATAAACATATAAAAATGCTTTACTTATATCTATACCGCGGTTTCGGCTGTTTGTGCCTTCCTCAGTACCCTAATGTAATTTCTACAGACTAACCTCTTAATGGTAATAGCAATGGAAAGTTATATGGCATGCATTCGTTAAGTGTATGTGTATAATTTAATTTAGCTCTCTCTATCTCTAGGTTTTCTAAGCAATATAACAACTTCCCCTTCTATTCTATGTGTAAAATTTCGAACTCTTCATTTGAACTATGTTTGTGTTCTCTTAAATGTATTATAAAATTAGATGTCTAGTTATTCATATTAAAATGGTACTTAATTCTTTCCGTAAACTTACGGCCTGTTTGACCTATGTAAACACCTTCACATATCATACATTTTAATTTATAAACTCTATTCTTCTCTAGAACCTCAGTTTCGTCCGTTACTTTAATTATTTTACTTCCTAAACTCACTGGGTTTTTGAAGCCTATCTTAATATTATGTTTTCCCAACTCCCTCGCAATTTTTTTTGATAGTTTTCTAGTGTATGCTAAAGACACCTATCTGGCTTGGGTATCTTTAGTATCCGGTATGAAACTTGTTTTGTTTCTGATTGTATGTATGTTTTGGTTCGTTTTTCTTTGTGTGTTTGTGAATTTATTTTCAAGATAACCGTTACTAATTGCTATTTGCTTAATTATATCTATTTCCACTTTTTTACCCCTTTGATTCATCGGTATCTGAAGCATTCTATATATCATACTATTCAAAACCGCGTATATGTGTCCATTAAAAGCAAATGATGTTTTAGGGATAACCGTATCTGTGTGAGTTTCTATACTATACACAGAAAATACATGTTTGTTCTTTTTGTTTTTTATTGTTAAATCTAAGTAATTTATAGCATTGTCGGTTTCAAGTTCTTATGTAAACTGTACCTTATGGTGTATCTTGTTTATGAGTGTGAAAAATATCTCTAGCGTATTATGCCTTTCAAAAGACACATGACATCATCTACATATCTGTACTAATAACCTACATTTTTTACTAAACTGGAGTAATATTTTACAATTTTGGTTTCTATAAAATTCATAAATATGTCAGCCAGCAATGGAGAGAGTGGATTTCCCATCGCCAAACCTTCGTCCTGTTTATAAAATTCTCCATTAAATTCAAAATTAAATCAATCAATCTTTTTAATTCAATTTTTTCTATTGTGGTTAGATCTGTCTTATCAATAATATCACAGACATGCGCGTAGCTATAGGTAGGCGCACGGATGGGCACGGCCCACCCCAGTGAACCTGAAACGGTACCGGTGCACCCCTACCCAGAAAATTACGATCCAAAATTATTAAATTTCAATTAATCAATCAATTATATTTCAGTTTCAACCATGAGGACATGACATTGAAAGCATAACCAAACTGTATAACAGTGAGCTGTGCGTACATCTGTAGTTGATCCAAAATTTATGAAAAGTGATTTTGTAATGAAGCGCCACTTAATAATAGGCATTCATTACTCATAATAAACCGCAAACATACATCTATTAAAGCGCCATCTAATTAATAAAACGCATCTATGCTGCAGGTATACATACATATGTGAAGATATGTCCATTTTCATACAAGTATCTCTCACATTTCCCAAGTCATTCATTCGTTTAAGAATACTAAAATTACAAAACATTTTCTTCTCAAGTCAAATTCCCAATATGTATCTAAAGCTTAGCTTACACTTATTAGTCACTTGTATCGGGATTTTTATGGGGCTAATTATATACAATTGTTCAATCATTTGGTTGTGCCTGGCACAAATGCTCATACAGTTTGTATAGGTTTATATTGCTTGTGGTTTTACTTTTCGCTATACTTTTGCGTTTAGTTCGGAAGTGCAGTTTATCTTGTGTTTAGTTCTGTAAAGCGGGCGGTTGAATTAAATTAAAAATCATGTCATTGTGTTCAAAAGAAAAGACCTTACCTACCTCTAATAGAAAACTAAGAAAATGTATTATAATATATGGGATATCAGGTCAAAACCATTTAACGACTTTAATGAAAACAAGTGAAAAAGCTAGAATTGGTCTAAGACCAATTCTTATGATACCCTAGATGAATGCCCGTATGAAATTTCGTATGGGTACCCATTTGAGCAATTTTGATTTTTGCAGTGGTTTTTCGCATATATTTCTAGAACGGTTCGTCGGAATGAAAAAATGATTATAACCAATTTTATAGGATCTCATATTCTGAAGAAGTTTTTAGTACAATAAAAATGTCTTGGACTGATCGTTTTCACAGTATACATAAAAAACTTAATTTTTTATATGGCAACACCAAGAATGGGTTGCCCGATTTAGTCCATTTTTGATATTTTATTTGCTAGTACAATGAAAACACCACGTACCAAATTTCAGCTCTCTAAGGCGACTCATTCTCAGGCAGTGTTCAAATATATAACGGAAAACGAAATTTTTGTATGGCAACCCCACGAAGGAGTTGCCCGATTTGTCTCATTTTCGAACTTAATTTTACTTTTTTTTTGTGAAGTCCGTGTACAAAATTTCAGCTCTCTAAGTGTACGCGTTCTCGAGTTATCGTGCGCACGGACGGACAGACGGACGGACGGACGGACGGACGGACGGACGGACATGCAATAATCAAAATAACTTTTAATATTATGCATGGGTGTCCAATTCATTTTGCTCTACCATCATTATTTCGAGGTGTTACAAATGGAATGACAAACTTAGTATACCCCTTTAGATTTCATCTAGGGTATAAAAATGATAAGCTACAAGAAATCGCTCATGACTTAAAGTCTACGAAAAAGAAATTGATGATAAGTGACATAATATAAAAAGTCAATTTAACAGAGAACTCGGGAAAATTAATGTTAGCAAAAATCCGGCTGGGGAACTGATGAAATATATACCTCATCATTGGATGCATACAACCATTAGAACTCTTGCAGACTAGTAATTAAAGTATATCGACAAGTTCCCGTCTAATGTAAACAGAGGACAAGAAATTTCTCAATACAAATATACAAGTCGAAAGCGTGGCTATATAAGTGTCGATAGCACTCCAGATACTTGTATTTCGACCGACTGATAATAAATCCATCAGAATTATTGCCAACTTAACATTTTTCCATTCTAAAGCCTTGCTTTCCAACAGAGTTCGGCGGTGCAATTGCAATTGTGCCGCATTCTCTTGAAAACCAAGGGTCTAGCATAATGCAACAACGCACTACACTGTTTACGTAAAAACAAACCCTTCAACACCACACTGATTCTCGCCATGTAGTGGCACTGGGCTGTCTCTGACTTACTATACAGCCAGTGTATGCTTGTTTTAACCATATGTGAAGAAATATATCCAATGTGCCAGTATCTGACCCACAAATTGGGCTCTGTATATTGTTCTTCGTTCTTTTTTATTTTCGCTCGCTTTGCTCATACATAGAAAATACTATGCGCAATATGTATGATGCTTGACCCATATACTGGCACTACATGATCTTTTTGGTTATTGGTCATGCTAGCAAATAGCTTGCGTTTAATTTTTTTATGCGTAGGGGGAAAATGTTCCATTTCGCTTGTATAAGCTAAATAGACTATTTCCAATATTCAATTAATATAAATAAATCGGAACGCGTACCCAAAATAATACACTTACGTTAATTTATAAATATTCGCCCCTTTACTAAATCTTGCTAGATCACCAATTATCGAAGAAAACCGATCGATGATCATAAGTAAAAAGCCGGCGCGTCGCTGTAACTAAGGCAGTAGTTTTTAAAACTAAATCAAAAACGAGCTAAGAGACCCCCGACCTATGGTAAGGTCTCTTGTTCCTCTAATAAAGAACTGAAAGGAAAATTAAGAAGTAACTAAACACGTGTTAAGTCAATAAGTCAAAATTAAAAAGCGTAATAAGAAAAATTTGAGTTCTGAGTTTAGATAGTGAAAATGTCAAAAAAGAGGTCTATAATCGAGGCTGGTGAGCTCCTTGCTTAAAACAACCCCCAGTCCTTGCTGTAATTGGAAAATGTAACCTCACAGCAGCTTTAACAACTTGAAAAAATTAGTAGAGGTAGAGGTAATATCTTGAAAATTCTTTAATTTTCTTGTAAATATGATGACAAATTTCTTAAATTCATCAGTAATTATAAAAAAAATTTAAAAATTGATACAGCCTTGAAAGCTGAAGTGATGGTCATGTAAAACATCCTTATTCTAAAAAATTATTAGATAAATACTGAAAATTTGAGAAAAAATATTTAAGAAAAGTATAAACTTTCGAAAGCGACAATATTACTCCCAGTGAACTCCGCCGGCTGTGAGAGAAGTTTTTCTGCTATGAGGCCGATGAAAACGTTGCTTAGAAACACAATGCGTCAAGAACGATTCTTTCGCATGTCACGCATTTTTACTACTCAACACAGAGAATGCCATGGTTAAAAAAAATGAAATGTCAGCTGAAAAGGTTTTGAGCAGATTTGTAGAAAAAAATAGTAAACTAAAGCTTACTTAATTACTTTTTGGCGATATCTGTTATGATTATGACGATATTAATTTAGAAGCTAGTGATGTATGGTGACGAATTCAAATTAAACGATAATCCAGTGAGAGAAATTTTCGCTGAGAATAAGCTCTGTTTCATGTGTATCAAGGAAGGTTACGCGCGATTTTAAGCTTAGCAGCCATTTCCTGGATGTAAGAAAACAAATTGTTTCGCTTTATTCAAATTAATATAGAAAATTTAGATTAATAGTAGTAAATATATTTTCTAAATTATCTCCGATTATGATAATAGCAGTAAACTCTCTTACAGAAAATGAGAAAATATTTTAGTAGGTATATATTATGTTGACTTCACATAAAATGTTCTTTGTTGTAGCAAGTCAGTTTCTTTGTATAAGCGATAATTTTTTTATAATAAGAAGAATTTTTCTCGTTTTTCTACGCATATTAATTAAATTTGGTTTCTATTAGATCTACGGTTTTATTGCGGTTTAAAGGAGTTTTCCTCTTTCTGTGAAATTTTTCTCACTTCAGTAGAAATCATATGCTAGCAGATATAAAAAAATCATATGTATTTTGTATTCGATCTAAAAAACAACGGTAATCAATAAAATAGTTGTTTGATGTAAGGAAACTTGGTGTTGGTGTTAACACTGATTAACGTCTTAGAAATTTTACACATTTTTGAAAAACAATACTTGATTGAAGAATATTCTTTTTCAATTTTTATGTGATCACAGACTATAGAGAAACATTCAGATACCGATCAGACAGAACAAAAATTACTCAACAAAGGTTTAAGGTACAATCCTCACAGAAAAATAAAACAGATGATCTCGAATACTTAGCAGCGCAGACAAAAGTTGCAATTAGAGCAATAGGCAATAGGAATGATGCAGAATTAACGAGGTTACAATGCAGAGAAACACCAAATAAATAAAATAAGCAAAAGAGGTAGAAAACTTGTGTTTCTGGTTTAATATTGCTTCTTAAACGTTTTAAAAATGAGTGCATAACACAAAAACTTTTCCAAAACCACAAATTATGTACCTACTCCTAAGAAGTCGAAAACAGTTCCATTGGATTGATTTGACACTGAATGAAATTACGGAAAGCAACTCCGTTTGGCGAGAAAAATTCTCTTCTACTACAATAATGCGCACCACCCGCTCACGTGTCTGGAATTTCCGTTCTCAAAATTGTCGAATCGCACTACGAACTGTTCTCCCATTCACCCTATTTTCACGATTTCGCGCACTTGAAATATCTTTTATTCTTCTTTTTGAAAAAATGAAAAAATAGCACGTTATAGCTCACCGCTGAAACAAATGCTGATTTTGAAGATTTAATACTAAAGTACTTAGTACTTATTGGAAGACTTAAAAAAATGGAAAACCGTGGGGTTAAAGTGGAGGAGCCTATGCCCAAAAATAAATCGACTCTTGGTAAAATATAGAAATCCATCGTTTCATGGTGACTTATCAAACATATGTAACAAGTACATATTATACATCTATTTACTACGACTTGAAAGAATGGTCTGAATTAAACTTTTTATTCTCCAGAAACTTATGAAAAGCATTTCAGATGCATTCATGGCTGGTGATATTGGGATCTTAGTTTCTAAAAAGTATTCCAGTTCTGACGATCAAGTGGATTTTCTCGGTCAGCATGATTCAGATGCATTATTCGTGACTTCTCTCTTTCTCTCCTTAGAGAACTGCATTTTCAGTGAAACTACACCAACAAATGAAATTTGGACAAAGTCAATGTACGAAAACGCAGTATACGTAAACTCATTCCAATCCTAGAATGCAAAAATTCTCTTTCTTTCATAAAGATACATGGGCCTTCTAGTCTGTACTAAATTGAATAGGAAGATTAATGTATTTCGTTTTAAATAAGATTGAGTTGAGCATCCCAGTAACAAGAACCTAACGGGAGTAATATTGGCAGGTCTGTGTAGGTTAAAACTGAATTGCAAAAAATTATTAAAAGCAACTTCCACCTTACGTTTGCACAGGGAGTCAAGCATTGGGTAGACTGCCGTACATAAAATCAAGCAACAACAGAGTCTTAACCAATCTCAAACGTGAGCTCGTAGGTAAGTTATTAGCGAACAGCCAAAGCGTTTGCAAGCCACCATAAATTTTACCTATGTAACATACCCTTAACGTGATCACAACACTCCAAACGACAGTTGAACTTCACTCGCAGATTAGATACTGACTCAATAAAAGATGCACAACGTTATTGAGCATAACTGAGGGTATACCATCAAAGACAGGACATAAGTTACACAAAACTAAACATTGCGACTTATTAGGACTGAAAGAAAGCTTATTATCAATTGATCATCTCTTAATTGGAGCCAGATCATTGATTCTACAAATACGTAGGAGGTTAACTGATTCAATATGTCAACCTTGTCTAGAATAGAAGGATATACATATAAGAGAACAAAAGTCTCCCGAAAAATGCACTTTTGTCCTCATCAAATAACATGATTAAGTTGAATTAATTTCAATTTAATTAGCTAAAAAGTAAAATATTTACACACTAAAAAAATATATTATATGCATAAATATAGTATTGTAAAAATAATGAAGAGTGAAAACTTTTGAGTTTGATAGAAGGAATATAATTTCACCAGCCAACTTTTAAAATAAATGAAAGAAAGTTGTGCTTCTGAAGGCTAAAATCTAAAGATAAATATAGCATGAAATTTCAATAAGATTGATATTTTACATATTTGCAATTAAAATATCAAAATGCTTTTGTCTAAAAAAAAAAAAACAAATGCGTTTCTCTAATAACTTTGTTTTTATTATTTAGATTTGATCAGCAATAAGGTAAGGATAATGAGTACCACCCATCTGCATACCTACCTGCTGAGTTCAGAATAAAAACTCTATTGAACGATGGATTTTAGTTTTAACTGAAGGAATTTATTGCTACTAATTAAAAAAAAAACTAATTGATGATCATATCTAGGTCTATCGATTGTGTTGTGCAAATTAATTTCTGAATTTCTCGTCATAGTGTTGCAGCCTTGATAAATTTCTGATGGGTTTTGGAAAAACCCTCGGGAAATAGATAATTCCAAGTCCATGAAATGTCCATGTGTGAGTGCTGTTACGATTTTCTAAAATGTTCTACATTCAAACTTATGGAAAAGTGACGTGACATTCCTTTTATATGTGATACATATGTATGTATAAAGCCTAAACTACTATCCGTACGAGGAATTAGTGTTCTTACCTTCCCAAAGCCTAAACTTTTTCTTTTTTTTATTTTTTTCAAAAGGTCATCTCACGTGCAGAGGCGTATCTCGGTTTAAACATTTGCGGGAGCGAGCATATTAAGGAAAGACGCCACTACATAAAAATAGTTTTTATTTTATGTTTTGAAAAAAAAAAAGAAAAACTCAAAAGCTTAAAAGTTCAAATATAAGTATATTCATAGATTTTATTAAATGGAAGCATAACAAAAATCTATTATTTCAAAATAAAATTTCAAAATGAAAAAAAAAGAAAAGCTCAAAAGCTCAAAGGTTCAAGTATAAGTATATTCATAGATTTTATTAAATGGAAGCATAACAAAATTATATTATTTCAAAGTAAAATTAACATAAGTATCTACATATGAAGTATTAACATTTGAGGCAACTACAACAGCCTTCTTCCTCGAGAGATCGCTCCGCAACCTACATTCCTTATTGTTAAAATCAAAAATATTTTTATATAAAATCCAGAGGCTAGGGTGAGTAGAGCCCATGTTATTGACAATGATGAATTTTAATACATTGTTTATGGACAGTTCCTCGATATTTGAATTATTTTTAATACATGTGCCCATTACCTATCTGTATCTCTTTAAATGAATCAAGCTGTAGAACAAGCTCGGCTTTGTTGTCGATTATACGTTTGAGTACATGTTTGCCAAAAATTCCATTTTTCCCGCATTAGCTGCGTTTTTGTGATTCTTTGGATCTAAGCAACTAATTTAGCCGTCACATTTTTAAAATGCTAGAATCTTTTATTGCGCCCGCGCCCCATTTCATACAACAAATTTTTTGTTTCTAAACACTTTTTTTTTGCACAGCTCTTTTTGGCAAAAATTACTCGGAAAGGGTTTTTTTTGTCTTTGATCGCACGTTGGAAAGATTCCATTTGTCAAATCAACTTTTTGTAATACGTCCTTTTAGCAAACGTCCTTAAGGGAATTGAATAGAATAAATTAGATTCTGTCATATGAATCTATTTTAAGTAGCGAATTATTGCGAATGGTAGGTATACAATCCTTACAATTTTACTGGTGTCGTAAACTGACCATTATTTCGATAAATCGTAGTGGTTTCATATCTTTTCTATATACAAGACTGATTTCTTTACATAACAAGTCATTTTGCAATTTATGGTCGAAATTTGCTATAGAGGCGCAATTGACATAATGTATTTATGCATAAATTTAGATGTAAAGAAATTAAATATAAAATGCAAACCTGCTTACATTTTACCTTTCACAATAGTTTTTCAATATTTAATGGCTTATACTTTATACTCACAGAAATATATGTATAACATAACTGATAACTGATACATGTATTTCTTGCAAAATAATTTTTAATTTTAATAAACCACAGTTATCAGCAGACATTTTTTCCATCTGCTGAATAGATGATTTTTGGAAGGATATGCACAAAAGAGAAAATGTGATAACAAAATTAATTCTATTCCCAATTTCTGTTTTCGGAAATGTTGGCTATGCCATAGCTAGTGCATCCAAATCAAGAGAAAAAATATTGTCATAAAGGTTCCTAGGAAAAAATAATCTGTGTTCATAAAAATGAGTAACCAATCGAATCAATTCAACTTTTTTTTCTGGTACTGGCTGCCAAGCGCATAAAATTTCTGAAGGAAATTTTTTAAGAAAATTCGCAGGAAAAACTTGTTTTAAATAAAGCCCGACTATGTGAGTCACATATATCTATGTGGATTTCTTTTCCATGAAGTGGATGCAATTTGTAAGGGAGGCAAACTAAAAACGGTCAAAACATCGTTGTAATGTTTGTTACTTTATCTTCCATATTATTACAAAACATATACAGACACAAATTATGCAGCATTGCAAAGCCCTTCTGCAGCAAATACTGTTAAAATTATAACGAAATAAATATGCGTTGTTTTTAGATACTTTTATGTTTCAGCATATTAATGTTTAAATTCGTACAATCTGAATTTTGTTGTTAGGAAAGCGCCACATTTTGATAATGTTATCCAGGGGGAGCTATCGCTACCCCTGCTTCCGCTTAGATACGGTTCTGCTCACGTGGTCATTTTGGTGGTTAAGTGTCTCATCAAAGCGACTATTCACATGAAGCATCACCAGCAATGGTTGAACCTGAGCAATTGCAGGTGTACAAAACTTTTTCTTGATGGGCCTGCTAGGTATTTCTGTGGCTTTTATAGGGATTCGGAGGAAAACAATGCAGACCTGTGTTTGACCAGATCACTGGCGAGGGCTACAGCTCGCTTCACGCTCATCTCACAAATATTGGAGTTTTTGATAATCCTGAGTATCTGCCTTAGCTAAAAAGAGACCCTGAGACAACTGAATACTTTCTGTACCTTTTGTTTGGTTTTTGCCTATCGCAGTTTTGATACACTTGAGTCTGCTCTCATATCTGCGGATAAGCTCAAAAGGTTACCGCACCTAGACCTGATGGGCTTCGTTAAGAGATCAGAACAGTTTTGATGAGAGCTCCTTTTTTTAACTAGTTAAAATAGGTATCTTTTGTAACCACGCCTAAAAAAATAATAAAATGAAATAGAAGACAGTTAAAACTAGGTAGCGAAAATAACAACCGGATCTTGGTTTTAATTTACGGTGATTTTAAAGATTCAGGCTTCAAAATAAAAATATTTAAAAAAAGTGCTATAGAGCTCTTCAATAGTAAGAAATACTATTTGAAAAAAAAACAAATATTACTTACAACAACAAAATATTCGCTTGTTGCCACTGTATTTTTGTGTGAAAAATATAAAGTATTAAGCTTGATTTGACATATGAATAAAACAATCGATTGCTTCATTCTCAAGATACAATTTTCTGAAAATGGAGTTTCATCGTAAAATCCAAGGTAGTTTTTATATAGTATTTGCTGTATAAAGGCTGTTCAATGAAAAAGTCGGATGAAGTGAGCCAATGGATTCCTTGCAGTGTTTTAATCGCATTTTCCTCCCACATAAGATCCCACCTTCCTCCTCAAATTTATATTGGAAAATGTTTCGTTTTTAATTCAAATACTCATAAGGTCTTTCAAGGATATCGCAGGAACATATTCGAGAAATTTTTCCAAAGAATATATATCACCATATCAAATGTTATCATTATGATATCGAGCGTTAAAATTGAATTTTTGAAACGTATTCATACAAATTTGTTCAATTATCCTTGATATCGTAAAATTATTAAATCAACGACATAATTTTTTTTTATTAAATGGACGGATTTAGAGTGCTTTGAAAAACGGATTACCGGAATATCTGATTCCATTTAAAACTTCTTAATTTTTTATGTTTTGCGAAAAGTGAAACAAGTATAGAAGTCATAGCATAATAAGTGTACCACGCGATGCGCCTGTCTAACAAAACGCACACTTCTTGATATCTTTTTTGGGGTTCTTATAATTTTTGAAAAGTTTAAATTAAATAAATATGTAAGAGGAAAATTCATAGAGTTATGTTTGTGTTTTTTATTTATTTATTAAAAATAAAATAGCACTTACCAATGTCATAACTAAGACTCGAACGCACGTCTTGCTGCAGCTAAAATCATAGAGAAAAGGCCCTGAGCTAAAACTGTATTTGAAATAATTATAGTTAATTGAAGAGCATATTGGCAGTTGGTAGCACATATAGAATTATTGAAAACTCTAATTTTAATCCGTCTATCCGTACGTTTGTCTGCCTGTCACCGGGCTGTATCTCATGAACCGAAGTAGGTAGACAGTTGAAATTTTCATAGAGTGTGTATTTCTATTGCCGCTATAACAGCAAATAATAAAAATAAAATAAAATGAAAAATTAAGGGGGCCCCCATGCAAGAAACTTGATTTTTTCGACGTTTTTTCCTCGTTTTATCCTCATTCACTATTTTTATCATAAGTTGGCATTATTTTTTCAAATGACAGCATTATTTTTTTTCAAATGACGCCTACTCTCATTTGGAAAAATAAATAAAAAGTACATAGTGTTAAATCTTGTACGATGATACGGAACCCTTCGTGCACGAGTCCGACTCGCACTTGGCCAGGCTTTTGTTTTTAATTAAGATAACCAGGCATTGGTAATACCCAAATTTGGCTAAACTCGTCGGGATTATGTAATTTAACGCAAGAATATTGCAACGATCGAAATCGATTGGAAATTATATTTCAATTCCACAAAATATTTAGTGCGTAAATATGTCGAGAAAACGTGGACCAATGGAAAACCATATTTTTCAAAAAGTATTTAGTTTCTTAATCGTTATCTCAAAATTAGCATTTTTAATAAATGGAAAAAAATTACGTCGATAGCGGTGTATCCACTGTATCTTTATGTATGCTAAATGGTTTAATATGTTCCGAAATACCTCACAGTTCTATCTTCAGGGTAACATACTTGGGAAGCAATTATTATCGGCAAGCCCAATGTCGTAAAAATGTACCCATACACGATGATAAGATAAGGATTCCATCCTCATTACCAATAAAAATGGTCATTGGCAGCACCCTAATACGTGGGTAACACCATTCGCGGTACCAGGCCGGTGTAGCGGAAACTACATACAAAATAATTTTTATTTTTGTTTATAATTAAAAATAGAATAAAATATAATTTTTGTTTGTCAGAGGAATATTTGCGCTAACTGTAAATAAAATATTGTCAGAGTAATATTTGCGCTGAATGTAAATAAAATAAAAAAATTCAAATTTGACTTTTAAAGGAAAACACTTTGAAGAAAAAACCTTTGAACTCAGATACACACTACTGTATACTTTTTGAGAAAATACACATCAAGACTTTTTGGAATGTATTGTTTTTAAAAATATAGAATTTGTGTCAAAGATATTTTAGTTATAAGTGAATCGCCAGAGGGCAAACTTGAATATTAATAATTTAAACGCCAGAGGGCAAACTTAAAAATAGTATTATTTTAAATGCCAGAAAGCAAATTTATAAAGTTTTAATTTAAACGCCAGAGGGCAAAGCTGTTAAATAATATTTTAAAACGTTTGCTATTACACTTAACAAAAATATAAAAAATATTATAAAGAATTTAAAATAACGAATAAAATTTTAAAACAAAAATTATTATCATTTTATCAATTTTTATCCTACCAAGAATTTGGGATACATATAGATGTATATATATATATTTATATATTCATTCAAATAAAGAACTGTTGAACTGCAACATATTCATTTTGTTGCCACATCAATCAAACCAATCCACATAACCAGTTCAATTGGCAATCTACCAACAGTTCAATTGGTGACCCCGGACAACTGGACAACCCGTTGACCCCGAACAACTGGACAAATCGTTGACCCCGAACAATAGGACAGCACGTTTAACGCGAACAACAGGTCAACCCATTAACTTCGAACAACAAGACAACCCGTCGATTCAACGATTCTAATATTCTAGTTAAGGTTTCTCCCCACCAGTGGTAAGGTACCTCTTTCTAGAATAATAGAATAATTAAAGACGAAAAGAACTTAAAGAAGACCTCAAGAAAATTTAAAAAAAAAGTAAACAGAAGAAAAGAAAATAAATAAGAAAAACAGTAGAAAGAATAAAGAATCCATTAAAGAAGAAAGAAGATTAAAGATTAAAGAAGAAAGAATAAAGAATCAATTAAAGAAGAAAGAAGATTAAATATAGAAGAAAGAACAATTCATATCTGTCAACTACAGAATAAGAAGAAAAGAACATAGTAAGTTTAAATTTAGACTTAAATAAGATTTTGTGAGTTCCTAGCTTTAACTGATAGGATATTTTAAAAATATTTTTTTTCCTATATTACATTTAATATTTTTAATATTTGTGAAAATAATTGTACACGAAGACACAATTACAACATAGTAAAACATAACAAAAGTACAAATTTGGTACAAAATATATCGGCGTTTAAAGTTTGCACGTTTCAGAGTGTTTTTGGTCCCATGAAATAAAAATATTTTAGATCTTAGTATCGCGAGTGATATTGTAAATTAGTGAAATTTTCTTTTTCATAAGATATTTATATTTTTTTTTGTGGTCTAAAGCCATAGTCAAAAAATGCCAGGAGACGAATTAAATACTCGAGAACAGAGTTATGTCGCAGAAGCTTCTATCAAACTACCAACCTTTTGGACACCATGTCCAGAAGCTTGGTTTATACGAGCAGAAGCTGAATTCCAAGATAAAGGAATTAGAGCTGACGAAACGAAATACGCCTGTATAATAATTAAAAAGACTCCTTTTGATGTTTTAAAAATACTGAATATTTATTCCCCAAATCTCGTCAATTTATATAAAAATTTAAAATAAAAATTTGCTGGGAAAATAATCTTTCTCATGAGAACTGCAAGAACTCATAAGAATTTGCAAGCTTGCATTTCCCAGGCGCAGGCAAGTGATATTTGATTACTTGCGCATGAAAAGTATTCCCCAGACGCAATGTGAGATTTTGAAGCTTAACTGTGAGAAATGAATTATTTTCTTTCTGTAGGTATGGATGTATATATGTACATGCCATGCATCTAATTCGTTGGTAATTATTCATCCTGCCCCCTTGGGTTGCTATGCAACACAAAATCTTCGTTGATCGTCATATGGGAGCATGCTGCTGGTATTGGAGGAGATATGGACAACTGGTTTCGGGTATGCTTGCATCTCAATTAGGTATAGTAGCTGCATCCTGCAAGTAGTGCGCATAGAAGAACGTAACTGATGGTGTAATGATGAACGTCATGTAGTGTTGCTCCTGGTTGAAAAATTTCCCTTTCCTTCAGGTTTTGTATTTGGTTGATCAGGACATCGAATTCGCGATCATTGGATTGCAGATGAAGCTCTGGAGTGCCATGTTTTTCTGGCATGTCTTTGTGGCTCTTTGAGAAATCGCTTAGGTTCATTTGTGGAATGAATGATGACACTACCTTACTCAGATAGCGGCCATGACCAGTAATCGTCATGGATGATTGTTTTATTGAGCAGTCTGGTCGGAGCTGTAGAACACCGCTTCCTTTGAGGGTTATTTGCATCACTTGTGTTCCACATACGATATTGAATGTCGTCTCCGAATCCATGCAGTACAACCAATTGTTGTGGGTGTGAAGTTGTGTCCACACACTCGATCGATTGGAGGATCGCAGTTGACAATTTGATAGTGATTTTTGATGATTTAACAAGCTCATCTCACATTGGCTTATGTTTGCCTTTAAGTTAAAAATCGGATGATTCTGGTAGCATAAGTATTTCTCCTCGTTTAGCTGTTTACAGCTATCCAATTCTCTTTGCGTGAGGGGATAATATCTGTCTCTGGGCAAGCTTACAATTAGATATTCCGACGAAGGTTTGATTAGGAGAAATCCGTTTTCATGTGGAATTGGAACCGGAATTAACTTAAATAGTTGGAAATATTCGTTGTGTTGTAACGGTATCTTGATATCGAACAGTATATATGACTCCGTCACCCTAGTTGCGGCTGACATTATATTGTACACCATTAATGCGTCATCCGGGTTATTTCCAGGTAGTAGGTAAAGTAGATGGAAGGTGTTGTTTTATTATTGTAAGTTGCTCCCGTAGCTGTGTTGGAGTAATGAGCAAGGGGCTGATTTTACTGTGGTGAAGATCTATGAGAACGCTTAGTAAAGCATCTTGCATTCGCTGATAGTTTTGTAGAACTAAGCTGCTCAGCAGGGAAAGTGCAGTAAGGGCTTGCGTTGCTTCCTTCTCATGTTGTAGGTTATCTATATAGTTGCTATATGCCTGAATGTGGTCTTGTATCGCCTTAAATTGACGTTGGATTGCTTCTTCTTTCCGCTTTAGGATGTTGGTTGTGGATTCCAGTATAGATGTTTGGTTTCTTAATAAGTAAAGCAAGTGGTTTTCATTCGTACGAGACCTTTCAATTTCATTTTCAATATGCTCGGCATAAGATGCATCGAGAATTCCAAAAAGTGTGTTTGCGACACTTCCCACTATTTCAAGGGGTGCCCTTCTTCCGCGTTCACTGCTTCGTTTATGTAGGATCTCATTGGATTCCTCGATGTGCGTAAGCTGATGTTGAAATTGCGAAAGTATTTCCAAGCAATGGTTTCTTCGAATGGTTGTAGTATTACAGAAATTGCCTATTTCACCTATACATTTCCTGATCCCTTTTAACTCGTTCCAATAGTTGTCGAGGTTATAATAGGTTATTAGATTCCATTCACTATTCACTAATTGTGCTTGTCCTATTTTTTCGAAAAAAATGCCTGGGTGACTAGTGAATGGGTCTGCCTTCACAGGTTCTTTCATAGGATGCCCTAGTATGGGAAGGATGAGTGAAGTCAACATCAGCAGCCTTAGACTAGTGGATGTTTTGACTGGACTCGTGCTATGCTTATTATCATCTGACGTTTCGACAGCTTTAGTTGTCCTTTTCCTCTTCACAAAATCTGAGTTTGCCCAATTGGAATTAATTGGCAAAAATCTTCCTCGGAGGGGATGATAAGGTCGCTTTGAGCTCTTTGGAGTTTGTTTGCTCTCGAAGTCTCTTGAGGTCTTGACCAAGCTTTGTTTGGAGCTAAAGAGACATGTTATTGATTCGGTTGATTTATCGGTAGGAGAATTTGAGCTTCTTTCTTCAATGTTGCTGCATTCGGAATAATGTTCTTCTTCTGGTAAGGGACAAAGGTTGTGAATCGATCTTTTAAGAACTCCGGAGGCTGTTTTAACATTCACGACTCTTGTAACATTGTCCGTGCCATCGAAAGTTTCTATCACTCTGCCTAAGGGCCATTTTAATGGTGGTAGGTTTTTGTCCCTCATTAACACTAGAGTTCCTGGCTTCAGGTTCGGTTTTGCTCCCTTCCACTTATTTCGTGTCTGAAGTTCTTGAAGGTATTCTGCTGACCATCGATGCCAAAATGTTTGCTGGATGTGTTGTATTTGCCTATATCTGGTCAAATTGTTGAATTTCTGGTCGCTGATGTCTGTTTCCCCAAATGTTGTCAGTGGTTTGCCTGTCAAGAAATGCCCTGGTGTTAGCGCTTCAAAATCGTTAGGGTCTGCTGACATGGGTGTTAATGGCCTGGAATTAAGAATGGCTTCGATTTGCACGATGATAGTGTGGAGTTCCTCGTAAGTTAGATTTGCATTTCCTACTTGGCGGGTTAAGTTATTTTTTGCAGATTTCACTGCCGCTTCCCAGAGACCCCCGAAGTGAGGTGATCGTGGAGGAATCGGCTTCCATTCAATATGGTTCTGGGCACATAGCTGCGACAGGGATGACTGCAATTTTTGTGAAGTGAACATGTCCTTTAATTCCTTTAATTGTGTTCTTGCACCTAAAAAGTTTGTTGCGTTATCACAGAAGATAGTGGCGCATAAACCTCTTCGAGCTATGAATCTCTTTAGGGCATTGAGGAAGGCTTCAGCGCTGAGATCGCTAACTAGTTCCATGTGGACTGCCTTTGTAGTGAAACAAACAAACACGGCAATGTAAGCCTTTGTCGGGGATTTTCCGCGTACCTTGAAGTGAATCATTATAGGGCCACAAAAATCGACGCCTGTGGTGTGAAATGGTGTTGAGGTCCTCACTCGTTCCTTTGGTGGGTCTCCCATTATATGTTCTAGAACCTTTGGCTTACACCGAAAGCATCTTATGCACTTGTGAACCGTTTTCTGGGCAAGTCTTCTGGCGTCTATGACCCAGTATCGTTGTCTTGCAATTGCGATTAATGTTTGAGGAGCCGCATGCATGTGTTGTTTATGCAAATGATCGAACAACAACTCATTAAACTTGTGTCCCTTGGGCAACAGTATTTGGTTTTTTGCTTCTAGCGCAAGATCAGAGTGTTTTAGTCGACCTCCTACTTTGATGATCTGGGTAGTTTGGTCTAGGTATGGAGTCAAGTGTTGAATGGGGTTACTCGGATCTAATGCTTTATTTTTCTTTAACTCCAAATATTGACGGTAAAGTGCAGATCTCTGTACATTCTTGATGACTCCGCTTAAAGCCTTATCCAACTCTGTGATTGAAAGTTCTCCCGTTTTCCTAGACTCCTTTGATGTTTTACAATTCTGTGTAAACCTGATACAGTAGGCAAATGTTCTTTGCATCTTTAGAAATGAGTTTGAATGGTTCACTAATTGTAGCATATCGGTGTATTCATGCTCCTTTATTCCTGTAGATAGTACCGATTTCTTCGGTTTTGTCTCTGGAACCCTGTCAGGCAATTTGAATGAAGGTTTGGGCCAACTTACTTCGGGATTGCCTAAAAATGCTGGTCCTTTAAACCATAGTCCTGACTGCACTAAGGAATCAGGCAGCATGCCTCGAGAAATGATGTCGGCAGGATTTTGAACTCCATCTATGTGCCTCCACTGGTTCGTTTGAGTCAGTTGTTGTATTTTCTCTACCCGATTTGCCACAAACGTAGTCCATGTGTATGACGGCGAGGAGATCCATGAGAGTACAATAGTGGAGTCAGTGTAATAAACGATTTTTGATAACTTGACTGATAAACACTGACACACTCTTTCAGCTAGTTCTGCCATCAGTAGTGCTGCACAGAGTTCCAATCTAGCAAGTGTCATGGTCTTCAGTGGTGCTATCCTTGATTTTGCACACAAGAGCCTAACCCTAGTTTGCCCGTGATGATCTGATGATCTGAGGTAACAGCAGGCTCCATATGCGTATTCGCTGCTGTCAGAAAATGCGTGAAGTTGCACATCAATTGGTTTGGACAATATTACATGTCGAGGAATTTTTAAGGTTTTTAGTTCAGACAAGCGTTTTTTAAATTTGTGCCACTTCTCTTTATATTGTGCGGGCAATTCTTCATCCCAGGTGCATTTGTCCTTAAATAATTCTTGCACAAATAGCTTCCCTAGCACTGTGACGGGTCCTATCAATCCAAGAGGGTCGAAAATACGAGTTATGTCGGACAGTACTGTGCGCTTGGTTAGTTTATCTGGCTTATATTCTGCGATTTGATATTGAAATGTATCTCTGTTTGGCTCCCAGACTAATCCTAGTGCCTTAGTTACCTCAGTTTCATTGATGAGAATCATTTTCTCTTTGTGATCTTCTGGTACAGTTTGCAATATCTCGGTGAGATTGGTGCTGAATTTTCTTAATTCGAAGCCTTCAGATCGTAGTAGTCGTATTAGATCGTCCTTAAGGTTTATTAACTCTTTTGTTGAATTAGATCCTGTCAAGATGTCGTCTACGTAGGTGCTTCCAAGAATGACATTTGCTGCTTCTGGAGCTGAGTTGTATTCAGCCAGAGCTAACTGGTTTAAACTTCTGGTTGCAAGGAAAGGATCCGCGGCGGTTCCGTAGGTAACAGTGTTTAATTGGTACGTTTGAAGTGGTTTCTCTTTGGAATCACGCCACAATATGAGCTGAAACCTTTTGTCGTTTGGATGTATTTCAATCTGACGATACATTTTGCAAATGTCTGCCGTCATCACGTACTTGTGAATCCTGAATTTGCTTAAGATGGAAAATAAGTCCGGCTGAACTGTTGGCCCTACCATCAAAATGTCGTTGAGCGATTTCCCTGATGTTGTTTTAGCTGATGCATCAAATACCACCCGAAACTTAGTGGTGGTGCTGTCAGCCTTCGTGACGCAGTGGTGTGGCATATAATAATGTATATGAGAAATGAGTTCCCTTGCGATGGGCTGCATGTGACCAAGAGCTTCATATTCTTTCATAAACTCTATATACTGTATTCTAGTGTTTTCGTTCTTATACAGTTTTCTCTCTAAGGCGAAAAATTGCTTAGCTGCGACGTCAAAGGATGACCCAAGGTTTGACGGTTTTTCCCGGAATGGGAGTTTTACGGTATATCGTCCCGAAGTTGATCGTTGAGCGGTGGTTTGAAAGTGTTCTTCACATTCTAATTCCTCTCTTGACATGTACCTAGGAGGCGAGTCGTGATTTTCTATTTCCCAAAATTGTTGGAGCTGCCTTTCCAATGCTGTGACTGAAGGTTGAGTTGCGATATAGCAACTCTGGTTGCTCCTTGTTTCTTCTTGTATTCTTCCCGAAAGTATCCATCCAAACCTAGTATTCTGGAGCAACGGCAGGTCATTATGTAATCTGATTTGCCCGTCTTCCAGTAACTGAAGAAATAACTCTGCCCCCAACAACATATCAATAGACTGAGGTTTGTGGAATGCAGGGTCTGCTAATTGTATATTGTTGGGAATATTCCAGCTAGTTGTTTTGATATTCATTGAAGGTTGTTGTTCCGTGATAGTTTTTAAAATCACTGCGTTTATGTCAGTCGAAAAGTCATTTAGCCTCGAATGAATCGTGAGGTTAGTTTCGTACCGTGCGTTTGTTTCGAGACCTCCAATTCCACTTATGGGTAGAGAAATTCGACGGCGTTGCAGACCTAGCGTTTGTACTAATCGTTCACAAACGAAGTGAAGTTGCGAGCCTGAGTCTAACAGTACTCTGCAGTTCACAAGAATCCCTGAAGCGCTGCTAACTCATAACAGCGGTTGCTAGCATAACTTGAGACCCGTTTGTAGACATTTGACTCATATTTGTTGCATTGGATACTGATTGTATAGTACTCTGTGTTATTTCATTGGGTTGAAGGTTGCTGACAGGTTTCCTTCCATGTGGTAAGGTTGACCTGCGTGGGTCATTTGAGCTGGCAGAGCTGGTGATATTAGCATGCCGTGGTGCAGACTTGGCCCTTTCTAATTCCGAATCATGAATTAATGTATTATGATTTTTGTTACATTTCCTGCAGCTGCTTGATGAGCATTCTTTAACCTTGTGACCCACTCTCAGACAGTTTGGACATAAGTGCAATTGTCTGACAAGTCGAATTCGATTCTCTAAGGGCAAGTAGAGGAACTTGGTGCACTTGTAGATTTTGTGTTCTGCTTTGCAAACAGGACACTGGGGTGCTTGAGCTGAAGCTGTAAATGTGGATATCTTCTTGCGCTCTTCCCTCGTGTGAACTGCTTCTAACATTTGAAATCTTGACTCTAAGAACTTTAAGAAGTCGCTTATATCTTGCAGCTTTCGAGGAGACTTCAGCGATTGTTCATAAAGTCTCCTCGAATCTTTGTCTATCTTCTGTAATAGTAGGTGCAGCAATATAGGACTCCAATCGTTAATATGAATGCCCAGTTTCTCGAGGGCTAATAGACATTCTTTGGTGCAGTCATGTAGTCTCTTGATTCCTGAAGTCGTCTCTGTGGTGAGACATGGCTGGCTTAACAGGTCATTCAGAATTGCCGTTACGATAGTTCTTGGATTGTCGTAGCGTTCTATGAGGATTTTCCATGCCATAGCATAGTTGTCTTCTGTGGCTTGAAGATGTTTTATTAGTCGATTGGGCTCAGCTATTAGGTTTGCCTTTAGGTAGAACATTTTTTCTGCTCCACTCAATGGTCGGTTATGTATTAGTTGCGTAAACAGTTCTTTGAATAGAGTCCACTTGGTGTAACTTCCATCAAATGTAGGAAGGGTAATTTTTGGCAGCTTGACATTGCTGTTACCGCCGAGAGAAGTGCTTTGCTCTTCCAGCCTTTCCTGTAATTTTATGGCGATTGTCTGGAAGCGGTCTTCAATTATGGAATATGCGCTTACGTCGCAAGGTTTATCGCTAACATCTGCCATGATTTGTCTGTGTAACAATGATATTTGCTCCCAAAACTGGTTGGCAAATTTAAGGTTTTGGATGTAGTATGCCTTTGATTGTGGGTTTGTCATTTCTGTCTCGATTCTATTAATGACTCGATCTAATGCTGAAATTGTGCCCTCTAGTTGGTTCTTTAGCTTGAGTTGCTCGAGATTCTCTTTAATCGATTCATATTGGTCTGCTGTATGTGTACCTTCACTCGGTTTGTAGGTTGAGACTATTGGTGCGTTCGTGATTTGCGACGTACGTTCCTCTATCTTGAACATAAGCTCTTCACATTCCTTGTGGACTTGTTCATAATAATTTTGAGCGAAGTAAGGATGGTCTCTGTTGCTTCCCTCTTTTCCTCTAGTTGCTCATGTGTTTCCTCAAATTTAGCCCATGAATTTTTGAGCCTTTCTAGGTAGCTCTTGGTACCCTCAAGTGTTCTTCGTTCACTTCTCTCCTTCCTGAAATTTTCATATAATTGGGTTATTTCCTTACCAATATCTGTTTGGATGGTTGTCAGCCTTTTGAAATCGGCCATTGTAGCTTCGTGGACCTTTCGAATATTCTTATTTGCGAATAATGCTGATGTACAGTTGTTGATGGTAGTGTTACTTTGTAAACACTCCTGCTTGACTGAATGGATGTCTACTGCTGCTCAAATTGAATAGATAGCCACTGCTGATTGACTGAGTGAGTAGCTACTGCTTCTTGTTTGAATAGTTGCTATTGCCGCTGCAATGAATTGATGGCCAGTACTTCTTGTTTGAATTACTAGCCACTGCTGCTTGGCTGAATGAGTAGCTACTGCTTCTTGTTTGAATAGTTGCTACTGCTGATTAACTGAGTGAGTAGCTACTGCTTTTTGCTTGTATGTACCTGCCTATGCAGATGAAGTAGATAGCTGTTGGTATGTTCTTGTGTTGGTGATGTACTGAAACATTCAATACATCACGTCGGGGTCACCAATGTATTATAATTAAAAAGACTCCTTTTGATGTTTTAAAAATACTGAATATTTATTCCCCAAATCTCGTCAATTTATATAAAAATTTAAAATAAAAATTTGCTGGGAAAATAATCTTTCTCATGAGAACTGCAGACGGCAATTTCACGTAAGAATTTGCAAGCTTGCATTTCCCAGGCGCAGGCAAGTGATATTTGATTACTTGCGCATGAAAAGTATTCCCCAGACGCAATGTGAGATTTTGAAGCTTAACTGTGAGAAATGAATTATTTTCTTTCTGTAGGTATGCATGTATATATGTACATGCATCTAATTCGTAGGTAATTATTCAACGCCCATATAGTGCAAGCCCTTCCGTTTGAGACGATTATAAACGTTTTGGATATTCTTCAAGTACCCCCAACAACAGACAAATTCGTGAAGCTAAAAAAACTCTAATTCAAAGATTCAGCGATTCAGAGGAGAAAAGATTAAAACAACTTCATGTGCCTCAGAAATAGGAGATAAAAGACCTTCAGAATTCTACAGGTTTATGAAAACCCTTGCTGGTACTTCCACAACATTTGGAGCAGAATTAATTAAGAAAACTTCCTGCAAACATAAACATAGCTTTGGTTGCTTCAAGCAAAGAAAATATAGAAGATTTATTGGAACTTGTAGATAAAATATTTGACGTTACGAAGTTACAATATTTTTCATCAATAAATAAAACTTTCGATTTACCATTACCCCAACAAAAATTTTCCGTAATAAATATAATAAAGAACGATGTACAATTATTAAATAAAATAACTATTTGAGAAAACAAATTACAGAATTTAGAAAATTTATTTCGCAATTTTACAATGAGTAATAAAAATAACAAAAATTTTTCTAAAAATGATTTCAGATACAGATCACGAAGTCGTTCACAAAGTAATTCAAAACTTGATAACAATAAACAACTTTGTTGGTACCAGTTTAAGTTTGGAGAAAGAGCTACCAAATGTATATCTCCATGCGCTTTCATTAACAAATTTAATCCAAAAAACTAATTGTCCCCTCAGCGTCCAGTATGTCAAATAATATTATTTCAAAAAGACTTTTTCTTTTAGACAGAGAAAATAAATTCAAATTTTTAATTGACACTGGGGTGGACCTTTCAGTATTACCTAACGCATATTTTAGTAAATTCAAAAATAATCCAAATCTAATTTTAACAGCAGCAAACGGTTCAACAATTAATACATATGGCACAAAATTGTTGAAAGTAGATTTCGGATTAAGACGAGACCTAACGTATCCGTTCATTATAGCGGGAGTAAATAAACCCATTATTGGGGCAGACTTTCTCGAAAGATTCAATTTATTAGTTGATATTAAAAATAAAAAATTAATTGATGGAAACACGTCAATCGTTTTAAATGGAATTACGATAAACTCAAATACCCCTTCACCACGTCATTACGCCTTCGATAATGAATACGTCAAAATTTTACAAAAATTTCCATCATTAACTCAAGCACCTTGTTACGATGCTCCTGTACGTCATAAAATAGTACATCACATTTCTACAAAAGGACAACTTCCTTTCTCGAGACCAAGAAGAGTCGATATACAAAAATTAAAAATCGCAAAATTAGAATTCGAGCATATGGTTAAATTAGGTTTATGTCGCCCTTCTTCATCACCAGTTTCTTCTCCATTACATATGGTACCGAAGAAAGATTCAACAGAGTGGCGACCTTGCGGGGATTACAGACGCTTAAATACAAATACTACACCCGATAGATACCCGATCCCACACATTCAAAATTTTACATTGATTTTAAATGGTTCTTCAATTTTCTAAAAAATTGATTTAGAAAGGGCATATCACCACATTTCAGTAGCCCCTGCTGACATTTTCAAAACAGCCATTACTACACCTTTCGGTTTATTCGAATTCACTAAAATGCTTTTTGGTCTTAGAAACGCAGCACAGACATTCCAGCGTTTCACGGACCACGTGTTAAAGGAACTAGATTTTGTTTTCATGTACATAGATGATATTTTAATAGAAAGGAAAAATAAAAAGGAGCATGAATCACACTTAGAGAAAGTTTTTACACGGTTAGAAGAGTTCGGTATAAAGATCAGTCCCGCAAAATGCATTTTTGGAGAAAATTCTTTAGATTTTTTGAGCCATAAAATCACTAAAGAAGGAATTCTCCCATCTGAGAACAGAATTAAAATAATTCAAGATTTTCCTTCTCCTAATTCAATCAGACAAATTCAGCAATTCATAGGAATGGTAAACTACTACCATAGCTTCATTCCACATCTATCTGAATTGTTAAATCCAATATATATAAATTTAACAAAATTACTAAAAAAACCCAAAAATAATAAACATTTTAATTGGCCTGAAATTGCGAAACCAATTTTAAAAAAATTAAGGAAGCTTTTTCTACCTCCACACTTTTAGTACACCCACTAGAAAACGCCAAGTTTATTTTAACAGTCGACGCCTCAGACGTAGCAACAGGGGGAGTTTTAGAACAATGCAATGAAAACCATTGGGAACCTTTAGCTTTTTCCTCGAAGAAATTAACTCCAGCTGAAACAAGGTATTCAACCTTTGACAAAGAACTTTTAGCAATCTATTTAGCCATTAAGCACTTCAGACATTTTTTAGAAGGTCCAGATTTCACTATTCTGACCGACCACCAACCATTAACGTCCGCAATCTGGACCAAGGCAGAGAGAAGTCCCAGACAAGCCAGGCAGTTAGATTTCATAACACAATTCACTTCAGATATCAAACATATTAAAGGAAAATCAAACGTTATAGCGAATTCATTATCACGAGAAGTAGTCACTGATGATAATGATGAAAATATCTACGAAATAAATAAAGATAAAATAGTCTTCGAAATCATCACCAAAAACCAAGAAAGCGATGAAGAATTAAAACACTTAATTTCCATTCAAGGAACTATTACAAATTCTAAGTTTAAATTAATAGAAACGGAATTAGAGGTTTCCAAAAACAAAATTTGGTGCGATATTTCGCTAAATACCTCTCGACCATTTATTCCTAAGCTTCTAAGACGAAATATTTTCGAAATTATTCATACTCTATCACATCCTGGTATAAGACCAACTAGAAAATTAATTGCAGCAAGATACTTTTGGCTAAATATGAATAAGGACGTAAATTTGTGGGCAAAATCATGTTTATCTTGCCAGAAGTCAAAAATTTACAAACATTCGAAATCAGAAAATGGCCAATTCAAAATACCAAAAGGCAGATTTGAACACACTCACGTGGATATAATCGGCCCATTACCGCCTCCAGAAGGATTTACTCACGTATTAACTATCATAGACAGACTCACAAGATGGACCGAAGCATACCCGTTAACGGATACTACAGCTATTACAATAGTTAAAACATTACACACAATACATTTCACGATTCGGAATCCATCTTGAAATAACGACGGATCAAGGTGATCAATTCGAATCAAAATTATTTGATGAATTTTCAAAATTATTAGGAGCTCACAGAATCCGTTCTACACCTTATCATCCACAATCCAATGGAATGATAGAGCGTATCCATAGGCAACTGAAAGCATCATTAAGAGCAAAAATGACTCACAATAACTGGGTTTTGCAAATACCAGCGATTCTTTTAGGTTTTAGAACCACCATAAAAGAGGATCTCAATTGTTGTCCAGCTGATTTAGTGTATGGACAACCACTGCGCATCCCAGGGGAATTTTTTATAGATACTCCAAAACCAACATTGGATCCATCAAATTTTATCAATACACATTCAAAATTTTGTACCAACTAGTACTAGAAAACAAAATAACAAGATATTTGTACCTAAAGATCTAAAAGATTGTGCATTTTTATTTCGTGACGATAGATCGTTCAAGACCATCATTAAGTAACCTATACGAGGGACCTTTGAAGGTTATTAAAGAAATGACAAAACGTTTCTGGTCGACTACTGTTATATATCTTTTCCGACAGTGCTTGATAATTAATTGTTCTTCCACTTTTAAGAGCTCGTGTTATATTAAACACTACACAAGGGTTTATAACGATGGGCTTATGATTTATTGAAATCCGTTATATTTTTCTACTTTATATTTATTTGTTTTTGTAAATTTATTTACGTAAAGGTTTATAGTTAATCCTATTACTACGTTTACCTATTAAGTCTGTTATGCATCACCATATATCCTATTTTCCGTCACTTCACTTTTGCTAATAACTCTAACTGGCTAAATAATTATCAAACACTTAAATGCATTCCAATTTCGTACAATTAAGATCTACTTAAGAAAACACTTTTTATAACTTTTCTTAATCTGCTCACATTTAAACCATTGCACTATGTACGGTACTTTCTTTTCTGTTTATTGGAAACCGCAACTTGTTAATTAGTTGTCAAAACTAAATTTCGTTCTAATTTCCTACGTTTTAGATTTTTCTTTTCATTGCGTGCGGACCCGTATTTTAAGTCAAAAATCCAACTCAACTCTTGATCACATTCATCGTGATCAAGAGCCGTTGTTCAGGATAGAAACGTCTAAATTGAATTTTCTTATCCTGAGAAAATTCTACTTTTTAATTCTGGACTTGTTCAAACATGCCCAGAATTATTCGCGTTGGACAAATGGCTTCAAAAATGTAATCTTACACTTATAAAAACATCAGCCACCGTCCCGTCGTTTGAAAATCGCGGCGCGGATATACATACAATGCATTTATGCGGCGCGCATTTCTTATCGTGTAAGCTTTTTATCGTAATATGTATGTACGTATGTACATACATGTTGAATTTTTTCGCGGCTAATTGTACCGAAGCTACGATTGGCTTTTTGATTTATTTTTTAATTAAATTGTTGAAATGACAAATTTTGCTGAAGGCAAAATTTGTCGTGGAAATTTTTAAGTAAAACGACTTGGGTTGTAAACTGAAACTTTTGTTTTTCCCAAGTCGTTTTATGGGAAAAATTTTATGAGTTGCTTGGAATGTGAAGAAAATTGCTGATGCAATTTTCTTCACTCTTTTGGGAAGATAAACTAATCATTTTGTACATGATTAGTTTATTGGAATTTATGATTTATGATTTTCTTTTTAAATGCCCAACTTAGGTTTTTCAGATATATAGGGCTTACTAATTATTTGTTGGAAAACTTTACATGTTAGGTCCTACGGTTTTATATCTCTATCTCTATCTCTACATATTTATACATATATGTACATATGGTACACATATGTACCTAGGTTTTTTATATATAACACTACAACAGAAGAGAGACCACGATTTCCACCTTTTTAAGAAAAAGAAAGTTTCGTTCAATTTGTAATTTTTTTTTTACGCTATAACTGAGGGGGGTGTTGATGTAGCAGAAACTACAAAATAATTTTTATTTTTGTTTATATTTAAAAATAGAATAAAACATAATTTTTGTTTGTCAGAGGAATATTTGCGCTGACTGTAAATAAAATATTGTCAGAGTAATATTTGCGCTGACCGTAAATAAAATAAAAAATTCAAATTTGACGTTTAAAGGAAAACACTGAAGAAAAAACTTTGAACACAGATACACACTACTGTATACATTTTGAGAAAATACACATCAAAACTTTTTGGAATGTATTGTTTTTAAAATATAGAATTTTTGTCAGGGATATTTTAGTTGTAAGTGAATTGCCAGAGGGCAAACTTGAATATTAATAATTTAAACGCCAGAGGGCAAACTTGAAAATAGTATTATTTTAAAAGCCAGAAAGCAAATTTATAAAGTTTTAATTTAAACGCCAGAGGGTAAAGCTGTTAAATAATATTTTAAACGTTTGCTATTACACTTAAAAAAATATGTAAAAAATATTTTAAAGAATTTAAAATAAAGAATAAAATTTTAAAACAAAAATTATTATCATTTTATCAATTTTTATCCTACCAAGAATTTAGGATACATATAGATGTATATATATATATTTATATATTCATTTAAATAAAGAACTGTTGAACCACAACATATTCATTTTGTTGCCACATCAATAAAACCAACCCACATAACCAGTTCAATTGGCAATCTACTAACAGTTCAGCCGGTTCCTCTGAAACATTGCTTTGATACAAGATCCTAAACATAAATTTGAAGAGAAAGGACGGATTTTTGGTGAGAGTTTAGAGCAAAAAATTATATGGGAGGTATACAAAATGTGGCGTTGGATATTGGTTTTTGTTATTGATACTTTATTTCCCTTAACACCCTGTAATTCATCTGCTGGCTGTCGTTTAAAAAAGTGTTAATGCGAATTGATAACTATTCGTGTGGAAACTTTTCAAAAAATACTGTACCAGCTCTATCTGTACTCTCTTGTGTCGGAAATTACAAGAATAACGAAGTCCAAAAATTGGTATATTTCAATAATTTTTCAAATTTTTCTATAATTCCAACCAAAATACTTTATATCTAAGAATGTTACGCTTCAATTGGCTGGCTCTATAATCTGGAGGAAATTCTGATGGTTATAAGAATCAAACAATGGCTCAAAAGGTTCATACACACAAGAAAATTACTTATCGTTGAGGATTTCCTGAAATTCTTCGCTTTATTTAGACATAGAAAAAGTCCAAAAATTGTTAAAAAGATAAAATTCTTAGTTAGAGTTGATAGATTATTTTAAACTGACGGCTTCTCCTCTCCCTTCTTCAATTCAGTATGAAAAACTGGGCTGTTCATAAGTCGTTTTTTTTAAATAGAAATAGAAGTTTAATATAAAAAAACTGAGTTAAAGTTCAAATATGTTTAATTTGTTGAGCCAAAACTTCGAAATTTCCAACAATTGTCTAGTTAATAATAGAGAAAATAAGAAGTTTATAATAAAAAAATAATAAACAATCTTTAAACCCTGGGCACCTTTCAAACCAATAAGAATAACCCAATTGCAGTCACTGATTGAGCCGCATATATTTAGTGCATAACATTTTCTCAACGATCGTCCTAAAAAAAACGTGGCCATCATAACAATTTAAACTTTGTCGGAGACAGAGTTTACCTTCAAACTTTTGCCACTCCAGAGCCGGCCAAAATGAACACAAATTAAGAAGAACTAAAAACTGGTTCCGTTGGGACTTCTACTATAAACGATAAGCAATTTATTTTCCTTAATCCTTAATATTGGAATTACGGACATTTATTCCTCATCACTGAGACTTATTCCTGAAGACTGAGTCTAGTTCCGAACCACCGAGGCTAGTTCTTGACCACCGAGACTATATTAGCTCACTCGGTAGTCAGTTCCTGCACTACGAAATCTAGCAAATAGAGAGACTTGAAACAATGCATATCCAAGGTAGCTAATAAACTGGAAGCATGCTTAAGATTTACATGAATTCTCATATCCATAGTTATTGGTTTTTATAGTTTACCGTAAATATTTAATACAACGTCACCAGCATGAGTTATTACAAATCTTACATCCAGATTATAAGAGAAAAATGTATAAAAAAAAGGTATCAAAAGAGGACTAACTACCAACTTTTCAATTCTTAATTTGTGTTTCCCTCTTTTTTATTAAAATTTTCGAACAAGGATTGACATAATTCCTGGAATCTCTGTAACATTTTTAACATACGAGTATATGTATAGACTCGATACAATTTCTATAATGTCACTGTCTTCATTTAAAGTGATTTTTAAAGGTCAAAGAAACGCTAAGTGCGTAAATTGCCTTTTGGAAATTTTCGGAATATCTACATTGTACGTACACATATGTGGTATGTAGGTACGTACGTATTACGCTCCATCCTAAGGCTTGCAAAAGGAGGAGCCAGAGAAGATATTGGAATGAGTTTTATCGCCAAAGTTTTGTTTGAGAATCCTTTCATTTCTGGAACACAAATTGCCTGCATCAATTAAAAAATTGAAAAAGTGGTGCCTTGAAGCGAAGACTTCATCGTGCTCTATTTAAAAGTTAACGAGCTTAAGTCAATTTGCTAGGATTTTAGAGCAGTTGAAAATTTTACACAAAGACATTATTTACATTTTTTTGTTCCAGTTTTGTTCCAAGATACAGGGTGTTTGTTCATTTTAAAGACTTAATGTATGTTGAGCCTCTTATGTTTTTCACCTCAACCAGCGAAGTACTCAATTCAATTGAATTAAATTCAATTAATTTATTAATTCAAATGTACACAAGAATATTGCAATTTCTGTAGTTAGTATACAGCTAATATTGAAAATAAAACCACATTGAATAATATACAAACCAACGAAGAGACCAAAGAATGTAAAGAAAATTAAATATAAAAATAAATTACGAGAAGCGAAGAAATTAAATAGCGATCAAAAGTAAATGCCCTAGGCACACAGCGCTCTTAATGAAGAAATAACTAACAACTTATTAGTCTATAATGATTCATTATATACTGCATACACACAGCCATTTATTTCATGAAGTTGTACTGTTGTACTGTTTTGATAAACTTATGACATTAAAGAAGCTATTTGGATCGAATTAACGCGATAAACTTTGTTTTAATTCATTTTATTTTTCAATTTAACAATTTAAAAATGAGAAAAACTTAAATTAAAAATAATATGTTTGTGACTTGCGTTTCTTTGCATTTCTTCTTATTATTTTTCAAATCGGCAGATGTACAGCGGAGCGCCCACATTTATATTATATGCCAAATCTAGCACATTTTTCCTCATTATATCTATAATGAAGGAAGAAAACACTTCATTAGTGTTCTTCATCATCATCTGATTTTCCCGCCATAATGACATACTATATACTATGTGCCATATGGCATTTTAATGAATAGGATTCATTAGATCGTGATGTGTGTCTAGGGTATAAAGAATAAAATGAAATAAAGAACCAAATGGTTGAGTAATTGATTTACTGATTTACCCATAAGGATCTGGCTTTTTCGGCCAATAAATGAACTATGAACATCTGGCAAACAGGGTTTTCAAATTAAATTCACCCTTTTCCAAATTAAATTCTCCTTATTGCAAATCAAATTCACCTTTTTCAAATCCAAATTCAATTCACCTTTTTGCAAATCAAGTCCACCCTTTTACAAATCAAGAACTTTTAAATATTATATTTAAAAAAATCATAAAATAATGTTAACAGTCCAATAAAATTAAACTAATTTTTGACAAATAAAAACGTCAATTGGTAAAGATCTGAATTTTAGTATACATGCTTATTACGGCTTCCCATTGAACATACTAAAAGTCCCCATCAAAATCTGTTCCGCTCGAGCCGCCATGTTGGAAAAAAGGTTTACTTTATCAGTTTTCTGCCTATATCTCGGCAAATATAACTGGTACGAAAAAATTGTTCAGATAAGAAATAAAGCGTATTAAATTGCCCATTAAAAGCATATCAACATTTTCTTTGTATCTCCAAAACTAGCTGTAATCTTACGTTGAATAGCAAAATTATTTATATTGTTGCCCTCGATTTGCCTTCTTTGTTTCCGAACACTTTAGGTCAAATATCTTTTTTGATTATTATGTACAAATAGAGAGAGAGAGAGAAGGAGAGAGGAAGACAGAGAGAGAGAGAGCGGAAGAGAAGGGGAGGCATTACATGGCGCATTTGTGACTCGCTTCATAGGTAAGAGTTTATAACAATGGACCGCTGGCACTACTGAAATTGCTTGCATTGTCATTGGATCACTTTCCAATAGTTGACTCTTTCTCATTACAGAGCTCATTGTATGCAGAACTTCATAGCCTATCCAACGACAACTCCTCTTTCCTCAAGAGTTATGATGGTCTAAGCTAAAGGTAATTTATTCCCTTACTAACTGAAAACACTTCATTTAAAAAAATATCGCCTAATTTCGGTATGACCTGAATAGGTTATGAGCTAATAAATGTTTAACGGCTACAGTGAGCACATAGGTATAATAGGTCAAATTAAAGAGAGTTCAGAATTTCCAGTTTTTAAAAAAAAAATTATGTTAACCACCTCTTTGTAAAAAAAATGTCATATTAAAAAAAGGTAAGAAAATCCGAAATTCGTTACACATCAAACTTACAAAAAAACGTGTATTTACAAAAATTTAGGGAATTTAGTATTTTCACATTTTTGTCATTGGATCAAATGTTGAGGACCTTATTTAGTCCCTATTGACTGAACTAAAGGGGCCGTTAGGTCTGGTAATTTGAAGTTGCACGTCATCAGCATACAAATTAATATTGCAACTATCAATGGAATTGAGGAAATCATTTATAAACATACTGAATAATGATGGACCCAATAAGGACCCGTGCGACACACGGCAACTATGCTAAGTTGCACTGGTCACATAATCACCCACTTTCACTTGTTGAGATCTTCTTCTGAAAGCTTCCGATGAGCGCAACAAACGAGTAAAGTTAAGATACAATCAGTGATGTTTCGCAACTATGCAGCCGGCGGAAACCAAATTGATAAGGATTGAGCAAGTTACGACAATCCAAGTATTCAATTATCTGAAGAAACAGTAACTTCTCTAGTATTTTGGCCAAGAAGGAGAGAATTCTTATAGGGCGGTAATCAGTTAATCGGTTAATCTTATATATATATATAGAGAGGAACTGAGAAGTACTTAGATAAGTGTTCACAATAGGAGAAGTATTTTACAAATCTAGGAGATATTCGATTTAATAGGAAAAATTGCATTCATAACTTCAGATTCATCAACACAACTTAAACTATAGTCATCATTATTATCCTATTCCAGAATGCGTAGAGGACTTGCTGATACATTGAATGTGGAAGAAGTTTGCAATGATGAAAAATTATGGTTGAATAATTTAGGAAGAATATCGCTGCCAGGATTGTCTTTGCACACCTGCCTTTGTTCATACATTTCTGGTAGAATGATTATGCTAAAATGTTGCTGCTTAGTACTACTTCTTTGTTGTATGAATTTTAGTATTGACTTTATTTTGTATAAGCTTGTATTATTTTCATTAGTTATTACCCGCTGAAATCTGCGAAATGAAAATCTCGTTCTGAAATAAGAGATTTAATTTTATCTGTGAACAATGGCCGACCAGCATCCATCCTGATGTTTCGCATATTTACAGAAACAAAGCGATCATGGAGATAGTTTACTAATTCGTAAAAAAATTGTGTCTGATTATTGACAGAGACGCAGGCGTTACTCCTCTCCGGACCGGAGATATATGGGGTGTTTCGTGATAAACTGATATATTTTCTTAATCATCCTGTAACTCTGAAACGGTTGAATCGCGTCCCCTCCCCACCATACAATTTATTGCTTATCTACTTGAGTACTATCAGCTCCTTCCCTTTGGATCTCTCCCAAAGCAACACCCTGTATAATTTTTTAAAGGTTGACATTGCTTGGTTGTTGGACATTGAGTCTATAAAGAAAAAGATTACATTGTTCAAATATCGGTGGAACGACTCAGACTTGGAAAATCTGCTTCGAGAACCTGAGTTCTCATAACATTTTGAAACGTTAAAAATCTGAGGGGCGAACTCCTTTTCAATCGAAAAGAAATAATAGAAGATATTCTCAAGGGCAAGAAATTCTGAAAGTTAGTTGCTTTTTTTACCTAGAAACACACTGTTACACGCAACTTTTATGCGCGTATTATACCGGCTAGCTGAAGGTGTGAGTGGTATAATTAGGTGCCGATCCCAGAGCACTCAAGGGCGCCACGTGGTTTTTGAGTCCACGAACTCTAGGTGGATTTGGGGAAACTAGAGAACTCAAGATTGATTTCAATAAAAAAAGAAAAATCCAAAATCCTTATAGGTCACAAATATACACTATACAAAAGAAACAGTACTTATCTTTGATCTCAGTTCTTTCTTTCTTTTTTTGATGTACGATTTTCAAATGACCTTGCTAATATTTGTCTCTTGCACTTTAGCTGCTTCGTTCTTTTCTTTCTTTAGTCCTTCCCCCGACTGCTTACGGATCTTATTATTGTCTTTTATTTTGTATAGATTGTTAACCTTTTTAACTCTCTTTTTAATAAAACTTCTAACTTTTTCCACCACAACTAAGAAACTCGAAGCTATTGACTATTGGTTCTCCTTTTTTGGCAAATGACTCACTCGATCTGACCGCTTCACCTACCAGAGGCTCTTCATTCCCGCTGATAGCCCCCTATTATGGCCTTTTCGGCTATGTTTAGAATCAGGGCAATTATCTTCATCGAGCAATAATGATATCTAGCACTTTACTTTTTACTGGGTTTTGTATTTGCTCTGGGCTACGATCAGTTCGGCCATATATTATGTTTTTTTTTCTTTTCCCTTTTCGTTTTAGGATTTTTGTAATTTTATTTTGGAAAATGCTTGTTTGTTTCTTTTCTTGTGGGTGTTAATGTGAAGGGTTTTTTGTTTGTTTGTTTTATTTATTTATATTTCTTCTTTTTTTTTATTTATATTTCTTTTTTTTTCCTTTTTGGGGAAGAATTTTGGAAAGCTTTAACGAAGCAAGTATGCATGTACATTTAATTTAGTTTATCGGTACTTTTTCATACGATTATAAATTATTTACTTTGAAATACAAGAATCCTCGCGTGCCGCCTCCTGCCATAGAATAGTAGTAACTTTATAATTAATTTCGAATTATCCGCTAATGAACATTAAATTTACTTACTACCTAACACCATGGAAAATGGATTTAATTCATTAATTTATAACAATTTACACAATCTAAATACTTAACTCGAGTTATTGCTATAGTATAATACGTGACCTATTTCCTTCATATGTGATGGGTAATCCCTAGGAATACGAGATCGACGATGATAATTTCTAGCAGTTGGAGCATGCTTGCGTACGTATTAATATTGTAGCAGCACAATGGACGCTGAACTTACTAGGCAGTTTCTATTTTCAGATTTTAACTCCAGGTGGTGAGGATTCCGCTCACGAAGCCTCTCGAATACCCGTGCCCAATGCGTTTCCAGTGGTTTAACTAGGTGGCTCTCCAATCTGATATCGCGTGTGAACATACAATTTATAAGTGATCTGAAATATAGAAAATATTTTGCAGTATCAATCCTTTGCACGGCTTACAGTTAAGGGACGAGCACAGACAGGTAAGACAAGTTCGCATGCTATCAGATTTTGTAGTAACACACTAATCAGTCCTTTTTCCCAGGACATGCCCGTATTTGGCCGTAACATTCCCCCCTTTCCTCTTTGAGATTTCTTAGAAATCTCACTTTACACCCATCATCACCCTCATTTACAGTTATCCACTCATATGAAAATCTTGGCAAACGCCGAGTTGAAGTATAACCATAACAAAAACCATAGCAGTAATAATATTGGATATCTTAACTCCATTGATTAATCCCAAGGAAATATTCGGAAGTGCATAGTCCGAAAATAATGATCACCAAAACCCTAACATTCCCAAAAAAGGATATTCTGACTCTATTATTTAACTCCCAATGAAATATTAACGAGCGCATAGTTCGAAAATAATGATAATGAAAATCGTAATAATCATAATACAGGACGCCGTAATTCTATTGGAATGCAAAATTCTCCATAAGTCTACTCCCTACTATTAGTGTGATACATTTTAAGATCCTTAGCGTGCCGCGTCCCTACCTTCTTGCCACTGGCATCTTTGAGCTCATAGGTCCAAGGTGAAACAACTTTGCCTACGTTAAATGGTCCTATGTACTTCGGTGTTAGCTTTGCGTTGAAGTACTGGGAAGCATCAGAGAGAACATAGTTCCTGCGCCAGACCTTATCGTTCACGAAAAACTTACAATCCCGTCTGCGGAGGTCGTAGTTGCGCTTTGATAATTCTGTTGCTTTTACCAGCCTTTCTCTTACATCTGCTCTTACCTTTTCTAGCGCTTGTGATCTACTGGTAACGTTAATCTCCTCTTGCGATTTAGCATGCTTATGCTCTGACCCGTGAATCAACATTTCTTTTCCAAACTTCACAAAATACGGTGTCATCTTCAACACATCATGCGTAGAAGAACGGAGCGCACACGCCACTTTGGCCAAGTACAAATCCCACTTCCTGTGGTTTTCTGCCACGTACGGTCGAAGCATTGATTTCACTACCTGATTTGTGCGTTCCGCTGGGTTCGCCTGTGGATGGTAGTATTCCGTATAATGAATCTCTACTCCGTATTCTTTACATTAGTTCTTCAGTTCCTTACTCCTAAATTGTGTGCCGTTGTCGCAAATTAAGCTTCTTGGTACTCCAAGAGGCAAAAAGACCGAATCCTCCAAAGCTTGACAAATTAGAGCAGCACTTGCGGAACGTAAGGGAAACAAAAGAGGAAATTTTGTGAATTGATCAGTTACTGTTAATATATATTTATATGCTTTATTTGAACGTCGTGTTAAAGGACAAATCAAATCTACATTAATCGATTCCCAAGGGCTGTTGTTAACCGTTCGCGAAGCCATGAGCCCAATCGGTTTCTTAAGCTCCGGTTTTATAATTTGACACGTAACACATCCTCTCACGTAAGAAGACACATCTGATCTCATTTTTGGCCAATAGTAATTCTGGACTAAGCAATTATACGTTTTTTGGACACCCCGATGGCCTGAGGTAGGAATATCATAAGCTCAAAAGATCAAATTCTTACGCTCATACTTTGGGATTACTTGCTTCCAATTATCATTGTGCATAGCCAACTCTGGATACTTTGGGAGATAATGTTTCCAGAGTACTCCTTGTGCATATTTCCAATCTAGATATTTGGAAGGATCTGTGGACACACTAGTAATCATTTTACTATACCATTTATCAGTACCTTGGTTACTTTCTTTTACACACTCTAGCACTGTGACTGATCGCGACAATAAATCTGGCAGCAGATGCTCCTTTCCTTTTCGATGAATTATATCGAATTCATACTGCTGAAGGCGCATTGCCCATCTCGCTAACCTCCCTGTGGGGTCCTTTAAATTGTGTAGCCAAACTAAAGAAGCATGATCTGTGATTACAGAAAAGTGTGTTCCTTCAATATACGGACGACACTTCTCTATGGCCCACAGTACTGCGAGACATGCGCGTTCCGTTGTGGAGTAATTCCGCTCACACCTATTTAGTGAACGACTCAAATAAGCAATAACTCTGTCTTCCCCGCCAAGGCTGTGTGTAAAAACTGTCCCTAACCCGTATACTGATGCGTCCGTGTGAATTATAAAAGGGTGGTCGAAATCTGGGCAAGTCAATATCGGTGCACTTATTAAATTCTCTTTTACTTTTTGGAATACTTCTTCACATTTCCGAGACCTTTCGATTTTTTTTTCTTTTTCAGTAACTCTGTGATGGGAGCTAGCAAGGTTGAAAAGTTAAGCACGAATCTTCTGTACCATGCGATTGTACCAATAAATCGCCGGACCTCAGCTACGTTCTTGGGACTTGGTATTCCTAGAATGAACTGTACATTCTCCGGATCAACCTGAAGACCATATTCACCAACCACGTATCCTAAGTACCTGAGTTCGGAACTGCAGAATTCGCATTTTTGGAAATTTATAACTAACCCCACCTCTTGCAATCTACTCAAAACAGCTACTAATACCTTTTTCTGTTCCTCGAATGATTGCGTCACAATGATAACATCATCCAAGTATACAAATACTTTGGTCTCTAGGTCCCCTGAAAGGACGCGATCAATCAGGCGTTGCCAAGCAGCTGGAGAATTGCTCAATCCGAAAGGCATTCTGTAGAACTGGAATAGACCCTTACCAGGCACAGTAAATGGAGTATACTGCTTCGACTTCTCTTCTAGGGGCACCTGTCAAAACGCTGATTTTATCTCTAAGGAGGACATATACTTAGCATCGCGTAATTTATCCAGAGTAGCGGACACGTATGGAAGGGGGTATACATCTTTTTTAGTCACCGCATTCAATTTCCTAAGATCCGAGCAGAATCGGTATTTGCCATCTTTCTTTTTAACAAGTACCACGGGCGATTCCCAAGAACTATTTGATTGCCCTACAACCCCTGCTTCCAACATCTGCTCGAGTTCTGCATTTAGTACTTTTTGGATCGCTGGCTAAACCGGGTAGTATCTCTGTTTTATTGGTCGTGAATCTGTTTCAATCCTATTCTCCACTTTATTTGTACAACCGAGCTTTGTACCCATTTTAACCTTTACCTGCTCAACGATTTCATTCAATACCCTTTTCTGTTCTGGAAGTAATTTAGATTGACTTTGCAATGCACACACATGAACATCTTCTTCAAGATTCGCAAATTGGCACGAATTCTCTTTGAAGTTGTCTTGAATACTAAAATCTCGCCAAAAATCTATACCCAGGATGATAACTTGAGGAAGTTCGGGTATAAGTAACACTTCGCAAACATTAACTCTATTTTCTAGCGTAATAGGAAAGCTAACTTCTCCTAAAACACTCACCGCCAACCCATTTGCTAGATTTTCCTTTTTCGCACTTGCATCTCTTATGCTCAGCTTCATATTCTTTAATAATGCTATGCCGGGTGCACCAAATACCGTCCGCGAAGCCCCTGAGTGGAGTAAACCGCAAAAACTTAAGCCAAATATAGAAATTCTCAGGTAAGGCCGCACATATTTCCCTACCTGCGTAAAGATATAATCCACTATCCTCGGCTTCATCCGAGAGATCGTCTTCATCCCCGTCACCCTCAGCCTTGGTACGCAATATCCGTAACGCTAGAATTAACTTGGTTTACTTACTACCTAACACCATGGAAAATGGATTTAATTCATTAATTTATAACAATTTACACAATCTAAATACTTAACTCTAGCTATTCCTATAGTATAATACGTGACCTTTTTCCTTCATGTGTGATGGGTAATCCCTAGGAATACGAGATCGACGATGATAATTTCTAGCAGTTGGAGCATGCTTGCGTACGTATTAATATTGTAGCAGCACAATGGACGCTGAACTTACTAGGCACGTAGATTTTGGGAATTTGGGAGATCAGAATTTCGTTTTCTTAGAATTCTTAATTCCCTAATTCTCCATTCCCAATTCACTAACATGGTTGAACAATTAGGGAAAACGTAAGAAATGTGAAAAAGTGCGAATCGCCTGGGACGATTAAGGGTATATTGTTGTAGAGGGTTGGACTTTTTTTCATATGTGAGGTATATCTGCCTATTACCTTTCACTGTCGAAATAAATTTAAATTTCTTTTCTGTTGGGGTAGTTTTTGAGGGATGTAGGAGGGTAGGTTTTCTCGAGTTTTTCCGGGATAACGAGAGAATATAGAGAAGAAGGAGAATGTATATAGTATCAAAAACATGGGAGCTCAAGGCGAACAAGATAGGTTTAGGAAATGTGGCGGGGAGAGTGCGGGGTAGAAATGGGGGCTGATTAACGGAAATTTAAAAAAAATAAAGACAATATCAGCAGCTGTAATAATTCGCAGGGGTAAGCTCAGGATCTGTAAGCCCAATAAAAAAAAATAAGAATTCACTTTGGTAATTAGGTATGCATGAGTATTATTGGCTATATTTTATTTCGATTAACGGTAATTTGCAGATTTGAGCGGCCTTGGCGGTAAATTTTGCTATTACAATATTCAGGGGTGCCCAACTCTGTGTGGGAGGGCTGTACGGTATTAGAATTTTTTTTTGATAGATTAAGGGCTTAGAGTACAAAAATATAGGTGAACAATTTTGGTGGCAGGGTGTTTTAAGGGTTGGGGGTCGTACCACCCCTCTTAGGAGGTTGCCCAAACTACGTTATGTTTGGTACTAAATTAAAGAGAGAGGAGAGGGTAATCCAGTGGTGTAGTTTGTCTTTGATCGTTTTAACGTGATAGCTGACTTGTGACAGCCGAAAAACGATTTTTTTGCACTAGGGTCATATACACCCAGTTCCTATATTTTGAATATATTTTTTCCGTTCTTTGTTTTACATCCATTAGTACTCCGTTGTGAACATTTTCGTCATGGGAAGTAAATTTCCACAACTTACTAGTTCTTCGCGATGATGAGTTGCAAATATGTAAATTTTTGTACCAAAAACGGCCATTTTTTCACCTTAAAATGGACTGATACACTTCTTTTACAGTTATCCCCAAAACCGTTCATCGGATTCAAAAACTAATTTCATATTTAATTTACCGTGTATAATTAAAATTTTACAGTATCTCTTCTGTACTGGACAACGACCAAATTGATCATTTTCCCGTGATTTATAATTTTATAGCGGGTACTTTTAGAGACAAAGTCCTTGTTCTTATGTTAGTATTGCATGGATTTAAATAATTTGTTTTTTCAATATAGCTGGGATACGCAGTGAATACATAACTCAATTTGAAATTCCTAGGTACCTAGATACCTTCACAAAACGCAGCAAAAGCAGACAATACAATTTTTCCACTTGCAAAACACCGCAGAATTAACAAGTGGAATGGAGAATTCGGGAATTCCATACTCACCTCTCAAATTCTCTCTCAGTTGAGAAATTTTTCGTCTTACTTTAACCAACGAACAACGATGTTACAATCGTTATTCGTTGCTTTCACTTCTCAAATTCTCCGGTGTTTTTATGGCCATAAAGGCAACCCTACTTAAACTCTTGATTTTTCCCCAAATAAGAATATCGGATATTTTTCTATGAATGATGCCAAATTTCGTAGGATTGTCGTCGTTTTCTGCAGACTTAAAGCAAAACGACATTTCTTGATTAAACACCTTAAGCTGAGATCCACTTGAACATGAATTTTGGCTGCCTCAACTATATTCATAAATACTGACACCGCATCCCGCCCATTTATGCTAATAGAAAATAACGTGTGGGGCGACAACTTTCATGGCTACAAGATATTCCTTCGGGTAGGTACACTCAACTGATATGATCCATCGAGTCCTATCGTCTGTCACAATTACCCTGGAGGTTGTTTCTGCTTTGAACTTTTTGTCGTTTATAACAGATGAAGACAGTCCAGCGGTATGCCTCTATATTTATTTAAATAGGACTGAGAGAACAATTTATTGGAAGCGTACCGCTTGAGAATGAGGCTTAAATTCTGATGATCAATAAATACTTGTTTTTAATAGTAGATTCGTAATTGGCCTTGTTTTGCTAAGATACCTGTTTTTCCTACAATTGGTTTCATTGGTTATATGATTGAATTCCGTGGTACCCATATATTTCTACATACTCTTGACGTCGAATTAATATGTGTTTTTTCGTTGGGTTCTGCTAGCTTTTTCTAAGGTTAGAACAACAGCAATGTTTAAGAAAGAATATGGGAGCCGTAATTTGTTTTAATTAAGCACTAAAATAGCCTTTAAAGAGATTGAAATCAGTTCTTCCAATTGGAATCTTTAAAGGAATGCAACCCTATTTTTAACCTCATTACTCATCCCACAAAGGTTTCTCATGAATATCATAAAAAATATAGAATAATTCTATTACAATTATGAAAAACTGTAGCAACCCAAGTAATTTTTAACATAATCTAAATCTGATTATTTAATTCTTCAAACATTTTCCAATCGAAGGTAAACCTAATACCGTTAATTAAAGCGAAGAAAGCAAATATTGTTCAACAACAGAAGGGGTACAATTACAAAAACCCTCCATTGTCAATTAAGACATTTAAAATCTCTTTTAAGACATCTTATACCTTCTACAAATAATTGAACGTGATTTTTGCTTTCATGACATGCAGTAGGTACAAATCATGCCTCCCTTGTCTTATTAATTGTTAATTATATAAATTGGGGCCTGAAATTGGACAATAATTAGTCCTAATGATGTAATACTCACAATTTCTCTATTCTGAAGACTCTCCGTTTTTATTAGGGTCAAACTATGGCACGTTTACTTGGCTAACTAATAACTAAATTACTACACCCCTAGCAATAATAAATTTCAAGGCCTGCTGATAAGTACAATTTAGTTCTATTCCATTTTCATTATGAGTTCACAGTTAGTGTGTTTCTTGTCCTCCCAAATTGGATCCAATAAATTTTCCTCCTCATATTATCGGTCCATATTCAGAGAATTAAAAGATTTCATGTCAAGAAAACTAATGATCTGAATTAGTCATTAAGAAATGATAAATTAAGAACTATTTTTCTAGAGAATAAGATACGGCATTAATTAATATAGATTTTTGAGGGTTAATAGTTAAAAATTGATCAGTGAGCATTATTAGATATGCGGATATACTCAATATTTGTTTTTCTATAGTGACATGAAAAAGGAACGTTTTCAGTGGCATAACAAATGCGGTCAAATGGCGCCCCTGATTCAATGTCGCCCCAATGAACCACAAACGATTCTATTATTTCGAAACTTTTTTTGAGGGCCTATATAGAAGTTTAAAAAAAACAGCATGAAAAAAAACTGTCCTAAATTGCCACACAGGCGACTTAAACTATACCGCGTTTTATGTGCAATATGATCCTACCTATGTTCTAAAAAGAATGAATGGTCTTCTACAGTCACTTTTTTGCTCAACCTGTTCCTCCGGGAGAGTGGTTCGAAAAACAAAAAAACAAAAAAAAAAGTCTGAAAACTGTCATATCAGAGTCCAGCCTAGCTCGCGGTGTTTTTTTTTAATACTTGGCTTCTAGCCACCACCGCGGCTCTTGATCAGATTTCTGATAAATATCATTCACAAAATTCGTTGTCAGCTATCTCATGATTTTAGTTTAGCTTTTTACTGAATAAACTAACTGAGTTTACTGAGGGTGCAGCCAGTAACCTCCATACCAGAACCGTCCATACAATGTAGCAAAGGTCAAAAACCAGGACGCACACCGTATTCGAATCACCAAGAGCGCCTATTGCAATTGACACTATTGAGCATAGACGCAGGAAAAGAAGAAAGCATGGCTGTCTCGAAACTCATCGTTGACTTCGCGAGTGCTAAATTTCGAAAGAACACCTTCTAAAAGTGCCACGCAATTGTGCCCAAATTGTAATATTAACTGACTGAGTTTGTACTACAGGTTCATATTGTTTACTGTATAAACTGTGACTTGAGATTAAAACAGAGCTGTAATTTTAGATGTAATTCATTTATTAAATTTATTAAATTACTTACTTTTATTAAAATTTATTAAATTACATTCTAGGTGAAACGAAAAGCCTTTCTCAACTTAAGAATACCTAGTCTTCTTATTTTTTTAAGAAAGTGCTCTCATTATGAATAAATTTCTCATTTGTTTCTTAGTATTAGAAAATATTTCTAATATTTTGATGAGATTACTCAAGTGACGCGATGGCCTTCTACTCATTTTAAAACCATGTATGATCCTCAGCAAATCTCTGGAAAATACGAGTCTAAAATTTACAGAGATATGAAAAACTCATTACCAATAATTCGTTTAACATGGCAGGACATTTTTGTAACCTCCATTTTCAGTTGTAAAATATTTAAGGAATTATGTACGAAATTATCTGCAACTGGTACTGTATTCAGCGAGGTAATGAAATGTTATGGAATCAATACACTGCACATACATATGTTATGGCTCCTATTCTGGATCGTGCTATTGTAATTGCAATTGATAGCTTTGTATCAAAGACAACTTTCAAATGGTGGTGGAAGCCTACGAACATCTTTTTTTTCTGAGATATCTACTAAACGGTGAGCTAAATGTTTTCAAGATTGTCTGAAATGTATGCAGAAGCTTGTAGACCGTAAAGGTCAATATTTTGGAAATCAAATTCTAAAATTACCCTTTTCATCCGTAAAATGTCAAACGTCATAATTATAGTCTGAAAAGTCAAAAAAACAGATTCTCAGCCTTTATCTTCTTAGATTATTATGTTTTGGTAGATTATAGAAAAGAAGACTCCAATTCTGAGATTTCTTTTTATTCATGCAGCACTATGTTTTTCGGTTAAAGATATGCTAATGACTGAATATTCAAAAATGGCGGAGTAATTTTTAAATCTTGCGTAATTTCTTCTTATGTTTGAAACGTTTCAAGAAAGAATAGCTGCACTATCTATAATGTCAAAGGAAGTTCCGAAAGTTGCAGACTGAATTAAGTCAAAATCACTCTGATTGCTGGCAATGTAATCGAGCAAATATCGATGAAGAAAAGATTTACTTGAATCGGTAAAAATCCTACATGAAAATTTATATACGGTGATAAATTGATAATAATCATAATCAAAGCATTTTAGCATAGATGCACTATATTATAGGCTCTATACTATTAAATAACTTACCTATGAGTACTTTGGTAAGAACGGTTCCTCGATGAATGAGAATGTATATTCTACGCCTCTAAGGGTCACACTACACGAAGAGAGACTTGGCTTCCTGCTAGCACTGTTTTGGTCTCTAGAGACGCAGGGCCCCAAGTATAATATATATAATAATAATATATAATATATACTTTGCAAATGCAGATACCTATGACCAAATCTGTAGAGATTTGGGTCTTTCATCTTGTATTTCTTCAAACCAAATAGGTTTTTTCCTCTTCAGGTCTCCGGAGACTATTTGTGTTGTGTGTTAACAAAAAACTTTCCTTTTAATAGCTTGTCGAACCTACTTCACTTTATTCCTTTACCTTTCCGAGCACAGTTAAATGAGCAGAACACAAATAGTCTTCGGAGGTTTAGCGATCTAAAATTAGTAAACTTGGGAGGCCCGTCTGGTTTGAAACATGCGGAAAAATCTAAAAGAAGTTGCATAATATGCGAAACACTTTTCGACGTGTTAAATAAATCGGACAGTAACAAAAAAGTGGTATAGTTGGTACCGACAGCGTGATTGGGTTATTGTGAGTAACCAATCAAAATCCTTTGTAGTCATTCAGACGAAATTTTTATATGTCTACATTCCCATCATCTGCATTACGTAACTCCAATAATAAATTATCGACCATAACTCGGTGTTCTATCCATTTCATTACCCATATTTGACATCCACTCTTTTGATTTCATTTCATATTTCAAAAAAAACTGATCGCGTTATTTCTGCTTTACAGATCGTGAATACAGTTTAACACTACACCAAAATATCAAAACTGACAAATAAGAATTAACAAAGATTTCTGGAGATCTAATGTGGAAACTTTATGGGTACATTATAGCAGTCCCTGTACTGCTACTCAATCATTTTTTCAAGTACAAGTCCAGATAGTGGTATACGTACCTTTGTGGGAATGGCGGGTATTTTATCCAAAACACTTTTGTATCCCCGCTTCGGCGAAACTAACACCACCTTTCCTCTTAATGACACATAACTTTTGCTTTTTAAATGGTTTTTCTTATTTGACCAGAACCTTGATTTTTTTCTTTTACAATAAACTTGATGTTATTCTTTCACAACAAATTGGATTTTATTCTTTCACAACACATATGAATTTTAGTCTTTTACAACAAATTTGATTTTATTTCTTTTACAATAAATTTGATTTTATTTCTTTTCAATCCACCGAGTGACCGTGCCGAAGCCCTAAGTTTTTTTCTCCTTTTTTCGACTTTTTTAAAAATTCGACCGCCAACCTGCCGTTTATCAAATTTAAAATCCAACTCGGCTCTTGATCACTTTCGTCGCGATCAAGAGCCCTCGTTCAGGGTAGAAAATGCATAGTTGTATTTCTACCCTGAGAAAAATTTTCATTTATTCTGGACTTGTTTAAACAAGTCCAGAATATTTTTCGTTGGACGATGGCTTGAAATTTGATGTTTTATAAACATCAGCCACCGTCCCGTCGATTGAAATTGCGGCGCGCGTATACATATAATGTATTTTCGCGGCGCGCACTTCTTATCGCGCAAGCTTTTTTTTTGTGATATGTATATGTACGTTCGTACATACATATTGTAATTTTTACGACAAATCGTACTGAAGGTACGATTTGTCTTTTCTTTTATTTTTTTAAATTAAATATGCTGAAGGCAAAATTTGCCATTGGAATAATTTTGTTTTAATTCATGGAATGTGTAGAAAATTGCTGATGCAATTTTCTTCAGTGATCGAGCAGATAAGCTAATCATGTTTTTAAGCATGAATAGCTTATTGACATTTTACAATGAAATATGTTAAATAATTATTTTGTTACTCTTTTTCAGGTATGTCTTTAGGTATGTTTTAGATATATAACAATCCTTCCCCCCGCAAAAAAGAGAGCTTTTCTTTGGAGAGGAATAACTCTCGGGGGAAAGCGTTCGTTCCCTTGAAGATTTTTATTGTTTTTGTTTGGATGTTGATTTACTTTGGATGTTGGTTACTTTGTTGCGGTTATTTATTTCGGTGTTCTGTTCGAAAGAATCTGTTGCATTCGAGTGTGAGCTTTACCCGTAGACACTTCGCAAAGTTGTTTTTAATATTTTTGTTTTTTTTTGTGTATCTATCATCGGAAAGATAGGAGATGTTGATTACCATAAGCGTGGAGCACCAACTGCCATACTATAGCCCTTCCGGGATCACCTCTATGGCGTATGGCATAGCCATTGTGCATGTGAACCCTTCGTGGTGCGGTCCCAATCGCCTGATGCTTTTAAGGCGGGGGCATCGCCCTTTCACCGCCTGGAGCGCCCCGGCTGTGGCTGGGGCACATCATCGGGCAATCATACCTTCATACCCGCATCGGGGGGCAAGCTTGGGATGCTGCAGGTACGGGCTACTGTCCGCTCTTAAGATATTCATTTTTTTTCTTTTACTTATTATCTTGTTTTCAGGAGGGACTCTCGACATCATTGGAGAGTAAGGATTATGTGCCTGTTGCCATCCCATATTCAGCCCGGCGTTAACCACTATTGTGCGACGACTTACGCCCCCCCCCCCCCCCCCCCCCCCGAAGCTGCCGCAGACCAGGGCCAACCGGCTACGCTTGCTGTCGCTGCTCGAGAAAATGCTGCCGACCAGGACGAGGTTTAAGTGTGAGGCCACTGCACCATATCTTTTTTTTTATATTTCACGTCAATCTATCCTGTCTCTCCTTCTTTTTTCCTATTGTCAAAAAAATTTGTATTTCTAAAAAAAAAATCCAAATGAATAATAAAAACTAATTATTGTCGAATGTACCAAAAATGTTGTTCTGTTCTCGCCTCTATCCCCCCTTTTCTGCTCTTTTTACTTTGGTTTTTTTTTGTCATTATTTACTCACCTTGCCTTTTGAATGGACAATTAAAATGTACCTGTGGGGTCAGAGAGATGTAAAAAGAAGCTGGTTTTTCTGTATGTAGGTACTATATATTGAGGTACTAACTCGGCTTAGCGCGGTTATGCCTTATATTCTCGGTTGTGATCTTATAAAATTTTGGTTGTTTTCAATTTTTTTTTCTTTTATGTCTAAATATACTCTTATTTATTTATTCTTTTTTTTTTTTGCTAATAATTTAATTTTTATTTTCAAATTATTTGTTTTGGTAGGAGCCTGGTGAAACTTATTCTGCCTTTAACTTTTTTTTCTTATTAACTATGTATTATTTTAAATTAAATTTTACTATTTCTATGTTTATATACTACCCCCTTTTTTTTCTTTATTGTATTTTACTTATATACATATAGTTTCATATTTATTTATGCCTACTTTTAAAGTAGTTTTTCTTTAATTTTATATTTAACTCTTTTTATATTTATATACTTCTGATGCGTTTTCATTTTAATTTGCTATTTTATGCATTTTTCGTGTACTTGAGATTTAATTATTTGTTTTGCTCTCTGTTACCTCTACTGTTCAAGAAGGTACTGTATGATTTTTTATTAATTTTTTATTCTAGGGCATTTTCCTTTAATTATATAGTTTAAATCTCTTTACATGTTTTCTTTTAAGTAATTCTAGTTTTACTTTATTTATTTATTTTTACTATTCCTCAGGGTTGTACATTTTTTGTTTTTAATTACCATTTTTCTACTTACTTAATGTACATGTTTTACCAGACCTACCGTTTATGTCCTTAATTAGATTGATTAGTTGTCCATATTGACAGTGTCCGTCCTCCATTTTTTAAACGATGTGGACTGATTTTGTTTTTGCGAGGCTTCTAGTTCGCCTTAAACTGGGTTGGGGCGCAGGAGTTCGTTGTTCTAAAGGAATTCTCTGTGATGAAATTTCGGGGTTACCTTGTGGTTGATTTCTCTGTTGTCTCATCAGGGTGTAGATATTTTACTGGCACAACGATCATAATGACCAGAACTAGTAGGCTCGTAAATGATAGAGAGGTTGTGGACAGAATATGGGAGTTTCTACTTGATATTTTCTCTTGGTATTTGTTGATTTTGCTTTGGATTTCTTCCAGTGAATGGTTGTCCGTATAAATTGATTTATGGATATCGTCTCCCGTTAAAATCTCGATTTTCCCCAGACTGTGGTTTTGAGTTTCCTGTAAAATTTCAGCCAGGTTTACGTTGAGTAGAGAATGGTTTAACTCAGGAAACTGATTCGGCTGAATAATTTTTAGTGGATATTTACTCTGACCTTCGTATTTAAGCACTTTGTCACCTATTTGAATTTGACATGGCTGGGATATTTCAATTATCCCTTGTCCTTCCAGTTTCGAGATCACAAAGTGATCTGGACATGTGATGTGTAGCACCGAGGAGGCAGAAATGAAAATAGCCACGCATTTGGCTTGTTTAATTTAATCAGCATGTCCTTTTGGGGAGCTTGTACCCTGGTCCTGCATTTGGGCACTTCATTTAAAGGATTATATAATAATTTTATGGCACATTCGTTGGATGTTGCCGCTTTGATTATAGGCTTGGTCAGCCGGCCTACATACGTGTTTTCTTCCAAATTATTTACTTTAATAAGAGAAATTCCTGAGTTTTTGCGCTATTGGCTATGTATGAATAATCAGGGTCTGGAATTAATGAATAATTTGCTGACTTCGGTACAGGATAGCATTGAATCTGTTGTAGCCTCATTTTGGGTAGATTAAAAATTGGGAGAGTAATTCTCACTGTTCTGCATAAGGAGTGACTGTGCTCCTGCTGTCTGATATAGGATAGATAGACAATTTTGGTCATTTGGGCAATTCGAGGTCGTCTTGTGGTATATCTCCAGCAGATTTTTGGGAGACATAAGGAGTGGATGAATATGATTGGTTCTACTAGCCATTATTATATCCAGGAGGGCTTGTTGTCGATATCCGACTTGGATGATTTGGAGCAATAAGCTTGATATAATCCCTTGTCTTAGTTGCCTCCTAGTTAAATCTTTCTTGTCTGTTTATTAACATACCCAGCTGTTTTTGCATCTTTTCCAAGGTAGTTTTTACAACACTAATTTGTTGTTTCTCTAGTTCGGCTAGGGCTTGTGTATTTGATTGAAGTTCTTCTAACCTGTTCTAAATTTCTTTTTCGTTGTTAGTGTCCATGGTCCCAAATAAATAGTGCATGACACTGCCTATTCCGTCAAATAGCGATCTGATCTTGGGTCTTCCTGGTACTAGTTCCTTTATAGTTTACGTGCGCTTTCGTATGCTATCTATTATAGCGTGTATGTGTAGTTCCTGCACGTTACACCGGTCTTCTGGGTTTGTTATATTTTTGCAGAGTTTATGAACCAAGTGCTCTGCATATTCTGCTAGCTTTATCTGGGCATCTAATTCATCCAAATCTATCTCGGTGAGGACATTCCAGGTGTCATGATATACCATCAGATTTCCCAGGTCCTCGAAAAATATACCCGAGCCATTTAGCTGGGTCATTACATAAGGTTTGTCGGCAATTTCTCCAGTTGTGTACTGGATGAAGAGGGCAACTATGATGAATTTTAGCGCCATTTCTGTGGACAATTCGGAAGAAGAAAACAATCCTTTAAGTTTATTTGTACTTGCATTGTGCCGTTTTAAACTGGGCAGTGGAGTGACTCCACCGAAAATGTTTATGGGGAGGTATTGAAATGAGGTTTAATGGACACTGTAGTAGGAATATCAACTCAACCTGGTTCGTTTTTGTTCGATATATTTTTATTCGAAATACGGTTTCAAACGGTTATTATGTACCGTTACTGTTCGCTTACCAATTTTGATTGTGGTATTCACATCACTTGGTATTGTGATTACCTGATAAGGTCCTATCCAGATTTGGGAAAGCTTATGTTTTCTGCTTACATTCTTGATGAGGACCTTGTCTCCTACATGGAAAGTTAGGGGCCGTACTGTCTTATCGTAGTATCCATTTGAGCGCTGTTTACTGGCCAATAAGTTCTTTCGTGTCGTGGCATATCATTTTTGGAGCTTATACATCAGTATATGATAATAGCTCTCATGATTGTAAACGGGTTCGGGATCCCGTTTTAAATTTGATGGGACATCCGCTGTGAAGCCGTATAGGCAGTCCATTGGGGTAAGTTTAGTACCCTCGTGTACACTGTTGTTATACACGAATGCAGCGGTTCGTAGGTATTGGTCCCATGTTTTGTTTTCTACGATTGTTCGCAGGTATTCTATCGGGGGTCTATGTGCACGCTCTAGTGCTCCATTAGACTGTGGGTTGTATGCTGAAGTCTGTAACTTCTTTGCCCTTGGAAGCTTACATATCCTTTTGAATAGCTCACTCCTCAAATTTGTTCCCTGATCGGTGAGTATTCTTTTGGGTATGCGATAGCGCGTAACGATTTCATCAAAGAAAACTTGTGATACTGTGACTGCTTCTGCATTAGGTATTGCATACCAGTCGACAAATTTTTTTAAATTATCTTGAAAAGTCAAGATGTATTTGATACCTGATGTGGCCTCTTCTAATGGACCTACAATATCGAGGTAAACTTTGTCGTACGGTTGCTCTGCGATGTCCGTGATAACCATTGGCATTTTATATTGTGGAGATGCTTTCATCGTCTGGCAATTTGGGCATTTTTTAATGTATTTCTTGATGTCGCTATGCATGTGCCGGGTTTGTATTCGATGAATTCAGATAATTTGTGGTGAAATCTCACCAAACGGGAAGTAGGGTCTTTCACATTGAAGACACTTTTGAGAGGTTTATGGTCAGTATAGACCGCGAACTTCCGGCCTTGAAGATAGGACCTGAAATTCTTGGTAGCCCAGACAATAGCCAATATCTCTTTCTCTATAGTAGAGTAATTTCTTTCGGCTTTGTTTAATGTGCGGCTTGCATAGGCAGTGGGCTGGTCCTTTCCGACTTCTCCTTGAGAAAGGACAGCTCCTAGAGCCTCGTTACTTGCGTTTGTAGTAAGATTAAAAGATTTTGAAAAATCGGGGTAAATCAAAAGTTGTGGGGAAATTAAAGCGTTTTTTATACTCTGAAATGCTACCTGACATTTCTCTGTCCAAGTGAATTTTACATCCTTTAGCAGTAAAATCGTGATTGGACGTACAATTTTGCAGAAGTCTGGAATGAATTTCCTGTAGTAATTGGCAAGTCCTAAAAATGAACTTGCCTTACTGTTCTTGAAACAGGAAATGTTTGGACGCAGGCCGTCTTACTTGGGTCTGGTAGGGCTCCTTCGCTAGAACAATTATGTGCTAGGTAAACAACTTCTCTTGGTAGAAACTGGCACTTTTCTGGCTGCAGTTTGAAGTTGTTCTCTCTCAACTTGTCGAAGACTTTTCTCAACTTTTCGTTGTGGTCGTTTAAATTTTTACCATAGATGAACTTGAACTCGTAGTGCCCATAGCTTGTGCTAAAAGCAGTTTTAAGTCGATCTCTTTTGTCGACGAGAACTTGGTGATAGCCGTTGGCCAAATCGAGTGTGGTGAAATACCTTGCATGACCTAGTTGGTCGAGAATATCCTCGATTCGGGGTAGCGGGAATGCGTCTCCAACTGTCTTTTCGTTTAATTTATGAAAGTCGACAACGACGCGTCACCTTTTTTCACCGTCAGGTCCCGCTTTCTTGGGGACAACTAGTAGAGGTGAATTCCAAGGGCTTTTACTAGACTGGACTATCCCGCTGTCTAGCATTTCTTTTAGCTGCTCGTTAATTACTTTCCGCTGTGTTTCAGGTAAGCGGTACATTTTTTGATTGATTGGTGCTTGCACCAATTGAATATTATGCGTTATCGCATTTGTATAGATGAGTTTGTCACCTTTGAGGAAGAAGATATCGTTATACTCTTCACAGAGTTCTGATATCGAAATTTTTTCTTCCGCGGTCAAATTAGGGTCTAGGCTGAGTTCTTGCTCTAGCCTAGAAAAACGCGGGGATTGTTTTGGGTCGTTCGGATTCTCATAATCCGGGTATAGATATCGCACATGTTGTAAAATTGCTGATTTTTCAGCTGAACCTTGGTTTGACTTACTCTTCGTTTTAAGTTTTTGACCTGTACGTAGATGAGGCTTATTTGATTCCTTTTGAGGCTTTATTTCGTTGTTCTTAGCATGTTGCAGGTTAGTTGCTTCCTGCTTTGTTGACGGCTTAGTTGGCTACACCTGTGTGGTCTTTGCCTTAGGTTGTGTGATATACTCATGCGCGTCAATGCTAGTGAGTTTAGACTATGTAGCATTCTATGTGCTGTGTGACGGTGGAGTAATACGCACCTTTAATATAGGCTTTGGCGACTCGCTACCGTTCTTATATGGCTGTTGTTTGCATAATAATGATTTATGCCTCGGGATTTTGGACGGAAGAGCTATATGCACCTTTTTGACAGGCTTTAGACACTAAGTTCCGTCTCTTGTGTTGTTTGATATTGCCTTTATATTTGGTACGGGAATATGCGTATGGTTATGGTCTTTTGTGTGTGTTAATGGGACTATTGTGCAGTCGTTTATTGGAAATAGCTGTAACTTTAAGCTATGTATGACTACTTGACGACTGTTAGCGTTGACAATACTAACCAGCACTAATTCTTCTCCAGATGGCAGTAAACTGTTTGCCATCGCTTATCTCTTGTGATAAACAGAGCATTTCTTCTTGAGTTTGTAACGGGACTGACGCAATAATTTGAGAGCGCGCTGGTATGTAGATTGGTTCCATAAAGGTAACCAATTGCTGCCTGATTTCGTCGGTCTCTTGTTCGCCCAGACAGCTTTTTTCACATTCCTTGAGCTCTTTTGGAGCTTGGCAGCCAGCTTTTCTCGTTTGAGAAGCCTTGAAGACACTGCAGGTGGATAGTTCAGCCTGTTTAGACTCTACCTCTGCAAGTGTTCTTACTTAGACTGGTTTTTCAGAATGTAGCTTGTCCGTTTCAAACATCAATGGCAAAGCAAATTCATCAGGATTAGTCTCCGTGCGAGGAAACCTTAGTGCCTTAATAGGACCCTCTACGCTACGGTTTTTTCTAGGAAATCATTTCCTAGAAGTCCATCATCGGAAAGGCGAGGCAAGTTCTTTACAACTTGAAACTTGCAGGGAATTTTGTTTTTGAAAACGAAGTTTCCCTGGCAATTTCCCAGCGTCTTTCCGGTACCAAATGTTATACTTACCTCAGCGCCTGTGTCTACTACCAGTTTAGTTTGGCCGTTCAGGCCTATGTCCAAAGGAAGTTTACCTGTAGCGACACTGGAATCTGGCTGCTGAGGAGACCCTATTTTATTAGATGACTGACTCCGGGCTTCCCATTTACGTTTTTGTTGACATGCGCTTAATATATGTCCAGAACGGCCACAGAATTCACACTTTTTACGCACATTATAGACTCTGGAGTTGTTATTGGGGTTTTGCGTCTGTCTAGGACGTTGGTTTGGTGCTTCTCTGTTTTGGGGTCTTTGAAAACTATTGTTGTTTCTTCTGCAGTCACCCACGTCATGATTATATATTTTGCAGTTCACACAATAAGGCATATTTTGAATTTTGAGGCAATCAGCATATGTGTGGTCTCTTAGATTACAAAAACTGCAAGTCATTTTATTCAAATAGTTAATTTTATTGTTTACATAATAATTTTTATTAGGCGATCTTGGTTCCTGTTTAATATATGCTGTGCCGGCGTGTGTGAACTGTGACGTTGGTATGTGACTGGTTGGGTTAATGGGCATATTGTTTTGCCGGCGATCCTGTGAGTATGATATGATGCCAGGATTATATACGATTGGATTTACTAGAGTACTACTTTGATTTAATTGTGCGTTATTTGGTACACTGGCACAAACTAAATTTGGCAATATATTCTGCATCATATTGGTTTGGAATTGTCCGGGAGGTTGCGGGAATAGAGCACTTTGCTGGAGACGCTCCATGTCAAGTGCTCTTTGTACGAGGTCATCCACCGTGCCACCTGTCATGGTCAGAAGGTATTGGCACATATACCGGTTATTGACTCCTGTTTTTAGTGAGTTTTTCGCGAAATCATCCAGCTGCGTTTTAGCAGCTGGTGCTGCTGTGGCTCCGTATTTGGATTCTGCTGATTCATTGCAGAGTGCCAGCATTTGTTTTACTCGTGCCGTGAAGGCTGTGAGGTTTTCTAAGGGATACTGCCTTGTTGTAATTAACTTGTTCACCAGTTCCTGGTAAGTTTCTCTAGGCGTTGAGCCGTTCTTATACTTCTTTGAAAGTAGTTGGCATATTTGAGGCAAAAAGCTGACAAGCTTCGCCTCGAAGTCTGGTGGGGAAGATTTGTAAAGATGCTGATAGTTCCTCCACCAAAATGCACTGAATTACCTGCCTGCAGCATCCTAGGAATGTTTGGAGCTCAATGCTTAATTTTGGGTGCTGTTCTCCTGAGAATAGGGGGACCAGCTGAGCAGTCAGCTTAGCGATTTTTGCGTAATCTGCCATGTTTAAGTTGGGGATTTTGCAACTAGAATTTGACACTAATGGGGAGCTAGTATCTTCTAGGCTGGTTTCCAGAAGAGAATCGCCCATCCAGTTCAAGAGGATTTCACTCACGGTGGAATCACTGACACTGTCGTTGGCACTTTCACTTAAACCTACACTCTTATTTTTATTTGTGACTTCGAGCGAGTGCGAGAGATCTCCAAACTACTTCAGGCTCTCTTTGAACTTTTCAGTGCTTTCTTTAAATTTTGCGAATTGCTCAAGCCTTCATTCCCGAGACTCTGCAGTCTGTTTGTCAATAGAATCGGACTGTATAACCGAAAGTTCGGAGGAGTCTCGCACTTTCCCCTCTAAATACTTTAAATATTGTTTAAACAGGTCCAGAATATTTTTCGTTGGATTATGGCTTGAAATTTGATGTTTTTATAAACATCAGCCACCGTCCCGTCGATTGAAATTGCGGGGCGCGTATACATATAATGTATTTTCGCGGCGCGCACTTTTTATCGCGCAAGCTTTTTTTTTTTTGATATGTATTGTACTGAGGGTACGATTTGTCTTCTCTTTTATTTTTTAAATTAAATATTTCTACTGACAAATTTTGCTGAAGGCAAAATTTGCCATGGGAATAATTTTATTTAATTCATGGAATGTGAAGAAAATTGATGATGCAATTTTCTTTACAGATCGAGTAGATAAGCTAATCATGTTTTTAAGCATTATTAGCTTATTGAAAATTTACAATGAAATATGTTAAATAATTATTTTGTTACCCTTTTTCAGGCATGTCTTTAGGTATGTTTTAGATATATAACAGGTACTAATAACACCCATATATCTTACATAAGCTTAAAGCTTAAGTGTCCTATAAGTATTAAATCAAGTACTGCAAATACCGTCATAAGGCGAAGTACTGAAGTTCTTGTAAATTACTTCTATACGCCTTCTAATTACAGGGGCTTAGGAGCAGGGAATGCAGCGAGTATGGTGTTTAAAAAAAACATGTTAGTTAATATTGTTACGCGCTACAAAGCGACACAAGCGACATTTGTTGGAAATGGAAACAACTTTAGGTTAGTGACATCTTAGTAAACTTTGGGTTCGGAGAATCGAATATTCAGAAAGGCTCTAGGATAATTCATATAGTATAAATACGGCGCTTCTCACATCCAGGAGGGTGTCTTATTTCATACATTGACGTGAACGAAGTAAACTACTTGGATTACGATAATTATAAGTGCAGTATACTAGCGATAACTAAAGAGTTGATTTGATAATTGTGTGTGAATTGTGAGAGTAAACAGTAAAGGTAAATAAAAAAAAAATTTGATTTATATCCGATATATCGTGTTTTAAATATCGAACTATGGCCACGCTCGTAACAACTGGTGTCAGAAGTAAAAAAACTCGCGAGAAAAGGGATGGCATTTGACTTTTAAATTCGACGAGTGATTAATTTTGTGAAATCGTGTGTGAAAAATCCGAAAGATAATTTTGTATTAAACTGTGAATGAATTACAAAAGACGCAAACTAGAGGAGCTTCGTATACAGGAATTGAGTGGAGTTGGGGAAGCGGTCATTGGAAACGACAGGTCTAAAGATTGTTCTAGACGAGCGACTTGGAGAAGCCTTGATAGAGGAAGAAAAGAATCCGGAAACATTTTTTTTGCAGAAGAAAGTGAAGCTTAAGAAGAGCCTGCGATGAACATAGAACAGCTCTTGGGTACTTTGATGACCAAGATGGAGCTTTCAGCCCTGCAGGTGAAGAATGGTCTTGAGGAACAAAAGCAATCTCTCTTGGAGGAACAATGAATGCTCTTGGGGAACAAAAGCAATCTTTCTTCGAGGAACAAAAGAATGCTTTTGAAGAACAAAATCAATCTTTCTTGGAGGAACAAAAGAATGCTCATGAAGAAGAAAAGAATTGTCTAGAAGTACGTTTGAATGAGCAGAAGAAAGCTAATGAGGATCAAAAGAATTCTCTGGAAACCCGTTGTCTTTGCAGACAACCTCGGCACGAAGGAATTGAAATATCCGGTGCAGACAGAATGAAACCTCCAATAATTGATGACAAAATTCGTGGCATATTTTCGAGAGGCAATTCGAGGCAGCTTCCGAAGTAAATGGATGCAATGATGCAGACAAAGCTACCGCTCTGGTTTTAACACTTCGAGATCCCGCGTCGGAGCTATTGCAAACTATATCTATTGAAAGGCAACGTGATTACACTTCATTAGTACAGGCGATAGAATTACGTTATGGAGATGAGCACACGCAGCAAGTATACGCAACAGGATTCAGAAGCATGGCGAATCACTACAATAACTGCAGGCTGATGTGGAAAGATTAGCTTATCTTTCATACTCTAGCATCAATTCAGAATTCCTTAATGAAGTGGCAACAGAAGCATTTGTGAACGCTATTGCAGATCAAAATTTACAACAAGCACTAAGGCTAGGAATATGTTAATCGGTATTACGTGCATACTTATAAAGTACTTAAGCCTAATAATTACCAGTACGAGTATCGGGACCTATACATGAACAAATTTACTGGTTTGCTTTACATATGTGATTTTGTGGCGGCTTGACGTCGCCATCTGTGCGAAAGCCACTTTACTAATTAGAAAAGGTGTATATAGTTGTCTGCGATTTTTAGATTTGAGAAAATAAAACTAAAGACATTCCTTCTAAAGTCAGTAAATTACATCTTGAGTTGGAAGAGTTTTCATTGTTTATCTTTGGCAATATTCTGACTTGATATAATATAAAGTTTTGTAAAAAAAAATACCAGGAGAATCAGTTAGACATAATAAGGAAGAATTTTTCAAAAAATAAAAGGACAGTTCATCCAGCCTGTATCCCCTATCCAGACTTAGAATATGGAGAGTACAGGAAGTGTGATAAGCCAAATTTGGCGTGGTTGTGTTAGTACCTGTTGACGCTGTAGTGATAGCTCAGTACAGTCGTATAATATAATCAATATAGGAAGCTGGGTAACGAGATATATGGTTGTAAATACTGCAGTTGCTCCCACCGAAAATGCTTTTATTCGTGCTCCTAGTCGCTGCCACTACGCCGAGATACCCAGGGAGTTTCTCAGCTGTCACAAAGGTAAAAAAATCTTCAAAAAAGGAATATTTTACCGTTTTTGTTAGTAATTCAATTTAATTCAATATAAAAATAAGTGTGTACATAAAATATTATTTTATAACTATACTTGCCTAAAGAATGATTTCCCACGCATATTTTCACCGAATTTAAATTGTTGCAAATTAGGAAAATTCGTTTGACAGCTGAAAATACATTTGACTCTTTCTTCAATATAATGATAACCTACCTCGCGATACCCTGGAAAAATCCACGCTCATGCACACGAATTTTACAAGTATCAACACTTCCTGTTGTCGCTATATTCTAAGTATCCAGACGTGCTTCTCATCTAGCGAGAGGTTACACATTCATATGTTTGGCATCAGGGAATTCTGCAATTGATAATCTCACATTGTCTACATGATATTGTTTGTCTGTCATTCAGGTCCAGTATCTATTTTCGGTGTTCAGCGTCGCAGCTATGTGACGCAGCAACATAAGACATATTGACATTGCAAAGCTACTTAAGGCTCTCGAGTTGATTCTTGCTCACCACATCCACTTCATCTCTGAACCAGCCTACGAAATAATTGGTGGAACCACATCAATACCTAAAATATTTTTTCATTATAGTCCCCAGAGACCGAATTGTTCTATCTCCAGAGACAAAATGCTTTTGCCGTGTAAGGATTTTGGAGATTTTAGTCTCTGTAAACCGGAAACTAGAAATCAAACGTCTCTCAACGTGTATCTTTATCTCAAGACACCCATTTCTAGGCCAGTACCAACCACAGCTATTACATTTTGGTCGTGTGGTATTATTAGTCAGCAAAGCGTTCTTACAACTAAATACGTTAAATTAGTGTGCTTTATTATCCATAATTCTTTTAGAATACACTCACGTTTGTACGCTCTTTTGCAGATAAACAATGGATACTTTTAAATCTGTTCTCTTGCTTGAAGTTCAATTGAAAAACAAACTTTAAAAGAAATTATGCGTTTCATTAAGCCAACATGAAAGCTGCAGTGAATACTTATATAAACTGGAACAGAAGATTTGGACGCATGCACTCTACACTCGGGTCAGTCCCTCGTTGTTTGTAAAAATAAAGTGAATATTGTATAGATTTTTATGCTATTTCTATACGTAGTGCAAGCTAGATTTGTACCATTATTAAAATGTAATTTTTTATTGCAGCAATTTAAACATTAAAATTCCTTTTATTTTAAAAATTCAACATTTTCTTCTAAATTCGGACCAATATTGAATTAACGTAATTAACATTGTTACGATGTAGCGTAAGGGGGTATACGCTACTTTTGTTTGATTTCCCAGAGTATATAATTTAATAAAATTTAGTTATTTCCGAGAAGTAGCCCTATGCTACTTCTCCCGATGAAAAAATTCCTGAAAAGTTAAAATTTATTTATTTTCAAGAAGTAGCCCTATGCTACTTCTCCATATTAGAAAATTCCTGAAAAGATAAAATTTGTATATTTTCAAGAAGCAGCCCTATGCTACTTCTCCATAGTAAAAAAAAATTCCTGAAAAAATAGAAGATAAAATCTATATATTTACAAGAAGTATCCCTATGCTACTTCGTCATATTTAAAAAAAAAATTCCTGAAAAAAAAAACATATCCATACATACCCGCATACAAGTCCAGGTCTAAAATAAACAACAACAACAGCAGAATATTTTCAGTCGAAAAATTCTAAAATGTGCAAAATGAACACAAAATACAATTTTTCGTTTAAAACTTACCGCTAGTCAACCACATCAAAGCGCCGAAAACGGCAATTCGCCTAGCTGTAACAGATCGCGTGATGCCATCATGTAATGTGTTGCAGCAGGCTTGAAAAAAGAACAAAAAATTTGTGAAAAGAACGTTGGCAATGTAGGGAGATTGCGTGTAGTCGAGGAGTTGTCTTTTGGCTTTGAACGAGAACGGTCGCAGAAAAATTTAGTCGTGATTCCTCTTTATTTAAAAATTAGTCTTTAGAGTTTTTTTTTTGCTTTTGGTGAACGGAAAGGAAAAGTTGAGTTTATTCATTCTGGTCTAAAATTTTATTAGTTGGAATATATACCTGTGCGACCGTGATTTTCCATGTAGATCTTTCTATTAGTGAACTGAAAGAAAAATTTTAGTTTATTGATTCTGGTCGAAAATTTTATTAATTGGAATATATACTTCTGCGACCGTGATTTTCCATGTAGATCTTTCTATTAGTGAACTGAAAGAAAAAATTTTAGTTTATTCATTCTGGTCGTAAATTTTATTAATTGGAATATTTACCTGTGCGACACTGATTTTCATGTATATCATCTTGTTGGTGAAATGAAAGAAAAATTTTGGTGTTAATGCTGCACATTTTTAAGTTTTATTAATTGGATAACTTACCTGTGCGACAGTGATTTTTTTTTATTCATGAATGTTATTGATTGGATTACATACCTGTGCGACTGTGATTTTCCATGTAGATCTTTCTATTAGTGAACTGAAAGAAAAATTTTAGTTAATTCATTCTGGTCGTAAATTTTATTAATTGGAATATTTACCTGTGCGACCGTGATTTTCCTATAGATATTTCTTATAGTGAACTGAAAGAAAATTTTAGTATTAATGTTGCACATTCACAAATGATATTAATTAAATTATTTACCTGTTCGCCAGTGATTGTTTTTTCATATAGATCTTTCTCATAGTGAACTGAAAGAAAAATTTGTTATTAATGTTGCACATTCATAAATTGTGTTAATTAGAATATCTACCTGTGCAATCGTGATTTTTCCTAAAGATCTTTCCAATAGTGAACTGAAAGAAAATTTTAGTATTACTGCGCATTTATAAGTTTTAGTATTTGAATTATTTACCTGTGCGCCAGTGATTTTTTTCATATAGATCTTTCTAACAGTGAACTGAAAGAAAATGTTGTTATTAAGGTTGCGCATTCAAGAAATTTTATTAATTGAAGTATTTACCTGTGCGCCAGTGATTTTTTTCATGTAGATCTTTCTATTAGTGAACTGAAAAGAAAATTTTGATTGATTCATTCTGTGCAGTCGTAATTTGCATTAATTAGAATATTTACCTGCGACAGTGATTTTCTTGTATATCTTTTGATTGGTGAACTGAAAAGAAAATTTTGGTTTATTATTGCTGTGCACTCATAATTTGAATTGAATGGAATATTTACCTGTGCGACAGTGATTTTCCTAAAGATCCTTCTACTGGTGAACTGAAAGAAAATTTTAGTATTAATGCTTGTGCACATATAATTTGCATTATTTGAAATAATTACCTGTGCGACGGTGAGTCTTATATACCATAATAGTGGCGAACCTGAGAGAAAATTTGAGGAAAAGTTTCCTTGCACGTAACAAAGATCATTTTGAAAATTTTTCCTGCGTGACGGCAAGTTGGATTTCTACCGGCGAGGAAGTATCCCTCTGGCAGAAACTACGGCAAAACATTTCGCTCTTACATATCCGAAGGAGCAGGGAAGCGAGGAGGTGAACTCGGACTTCAACATAGTCCTGAAGCAGCTAGCAGATAGTTGCAAAACCAGTGTCCAACCCTTTTGGTAAAGGAGGAAACCCCGAATATGATTAAATCAGGTGTTATGTAAGTCCAAAGCGGACCACAAGGTTAGTTCAAATTTTCTCTAAGTATTATTATTTGCTTTGCGTTCTTTTGTTCCTAACTTTACAGTGTTAAAATCATTTAGCGTACATCTAAGGTTAGGCGTCGATCACAGGGTTCGATAAGTCACATAATAGGAAAGCGCTTATTAGGACTAGTTGTAAGGATTTTGATCTAGATTGAGATTAACCGGAGACTTTGTTTTCTTAAGTTTTTTTATATATATACCATGTGAATCTTTGTGTGATCGGGTTTCCTCCCTCATAAGCGATACATATGCATAGACAACCGCAATAAATAAATTATTTTGATTTGGACTTGATGAAATTTTGAGTTCCTTGATACGCCTTCCTTCTTCTTTTGGGTGATTTAGTTTGGTTACCTTTGGCCGCCCTTCTCCAAGTTGCTTTCTTCTTTTATTTACAGGTTGGTAACGGATCCAGCGCGATGGAGTATGTAGTTCCATAAAGGGGATGGTTGCGGACAGGAGGGAGGTCGTTTCCACACACACACGGCAATAGATGTAAAACACGTACAGATGGGGCTGAGCATTTCGAAACGGCTTTGGAGGCTTAGCCAGGGTGGATGGGGGCAATTGGGCCCAACATTACCCAAAGCCGGAGTCTCAACAACATCAGAGACCCCTTTCAGCTCTCTCACTCTCTCTCAATCGCTCATTTGCCAGCGTTGTAAACTCTCCGGGTGAATTAACACTTGTTCGGCGTTGCTGAGGTCTTCTATTCTCCTTCTTTTTGCAGCATATAAATAAAATCAATTTTCTTCTTTTTAGGCTTTCAGGTTCCACCAAGAGAAGGAAGCCTGCATTAGATCTTTTTTTTCTGTCCGTCCGTCTGTCTGATCAGTTATGTTGACGATTTTGCACAGCTTAACAAGCATTGAAGGGATGTGGGTGGCAAGAACCACCCCAAGCCGGCTGATCGCTAGCGGCATATTTGCTGTGCAGCCGCCCACACATATCCTGGATATGATTTTGTAACAAAGAGGTGTCGGATGCAGTATGTATCTGCATTCAGGTACAAGTGAATGTAGGTATATCTGTCGGCTGACAAGCTCTTCGTTACAAATGGCGCCCAACTTTTGGTTTTTCTTTCGGCCTTTAGTCAAGCTTCTCTTGACTAAAGTGCAATTACGTTTTTTCCAATGATTTTTGATTTTTTTCTGGTCGCCCATTTGTCGTTACAAATGGCGCCCAATCGGTTTTTTTTTCAGCCTTTAGTCAAGCTTCTCTTGACTAAAGTACAATTACTATTTCAACTATATTTCTGGTCGCCCATTTGTCGTTACAAATGGCGCCCAAGTGTTTTTTTTTGCTTTAAGAGCTTATTTTTATTTGTTATATCTCTGGTCGCCCATTTGTGTTACAAATGGCGCCCAAATTTAGGTTTTTTTTTCTTTTCGGTCTCTAGTCAGGCTTCACTTGGCTAAAGTACAAGTACCATTTCGCATTTAATTTTTGATTTTGCTGGTCGACCATTTGTGTTACGAATGGCGCCCAAAGGTTTTTTTTTGGTCTCTAGTCAGGCTTCACTTGGCTAGAGTACAAGTACCATTTCTCGTTTAATTTTTGATTTTTTTCTGGTCGCCCATTTGTCGTTACAAATGGCGCCCAAACATTGGTTTCTTTTCCGGCCTTTAGTCAAGCCTATCTTGATTAAAGTGTAAGTATAAGTTCAGTTTTAATTTTTAATAATTTCTGGTCGCCCATTTGTGTTACAAATGGCGCCCAAATTTGGTTTTTTTTCGGCCTTCAGTCAAGCTTCTCTTGACTAAAGTGCAATTACTATTTCAATGATTTTTTTCTGGTCGCCCATTTGTCTTTACAAATGGCGCCCAAATTAGATTTTTTTTTCTGGCATTTAGTCAAGCTTCTCTTGACTAAATTGTAATTACTATTGTCATAAATCATTTCTGGTCAAACTTTGACTTAAATCTTATTTTTCTTTGTTGTTTCTGGTCGCCTATTTGTCGTTACAAATGGCGCCCAAATGGATTTTTTCTGGCCTTTAGTCAAGCTTCTCTTGACTGAAGTGCAATCAATATTACTCATTCCTATACAAACTTTGAATTCAGGTTTTGCTGTAAAGTCTTAATTTGTTATTTTTCTTGTCGCCCATTTGTCGTTACAAATGGCGCCCAAACTTTGGTTTTTTTTTTTGCCTTTAGTCTCTTGGCTAAAGTGCAATTACTATTTTTAATGAGTTTTTTTCTGGTCGCCCATTTGTCGTTACAAATGGCGCCCAAACGGTTTTCTTTTGCTTTAATATTAAGTTTTATTTTTGCTGTATTTCTGGTCGCCCATTTGTCGTTACAAATGGCGCCCAAGTGGTTTTTTTGCATTAAGATCTTATTTTGATTTGTTGTATTTCTTGTCGCCCATTTGTGTTACAAATGGCGCCCAAATGGTGTTTTTTTGGCTTTAGTCAAGCTTCCCTTGACTAAAGCGCGATTATTATTTCAAGCTTTATTTTTGATTTTTTTTGGTCGCTCATTTGTGTTACAAATGGCGCCCAAATTGTTTTTTTTTTGGTTTAAGAGCTTATTTTTATTTGTTACATTTCTGGTCGCCTATTTGTCGTTACAAATGGCGCCCAAACTTTGGTTTTTTTTCTTCGCATTTAGTCAGGCTTCTCTTGACTAGAATGCAATGCTATTTCAATGTTATTTTCTCATTTTTTTTTGTGTTATTATCTTATTAGAACTTTTCATTGTTTTGTAAGACCACAGTATGTTTTAAGCTGACGCAAGTAATTTGCCTGGCGGATACAAGGTGCTGGGTCTACGCAGAGCTCTTCTTGCTTCTGTGGAGTGCGCTACTTCCATGATAGCTCCTTTTTGGCTCTCGTTAGGACCGACCTTTGTATCGCGGCTGGGTCACTCGACCACGGGTCTGGTTGTATGTGCGATCGTAAACTGCCTCCGGTCAAGTCTAAGTCAATTTCTACCTTAAATTTAATAGTTTCTTGTGTCTAAGTGCTCACCTCCTTGGCAGCATGCGAGTTTCGTGCGCGAGGCGTACCACCTTTGAAGCCAAGCTTCGACTCGTGAACACCGGGGTGATGACCGCTTGGAATTTTATCTCCTATCTAAACTTTCGAAACTTTCCAGTTTCTAGCATTGAAGTGCTCTTCTCTTCAGTGGTATATATGCGGGCTTTGGGCTTGCGGGCACCACTGGGAAGCGAAGCTTCGGTTCGCGGCCACTGAACAGCTGACCACTCGATGCAGGCCTATCTGATGAACCGCACGTCTGTCTCAACTCAACAAGTTGATGAACGACGTTCATCTATTGTGACCTTGTCCTTGTTGGGTTGATGCAGCCTGGCAGTTCGAATGATCCTTTTTCTAACTTTTCGCGCTTGCGTGGCGCTCCGCTCCCATGGCTCCATTTAGGGCTGCTTCGATCACTCTGACGGGAGGATGGCTGTTGAGCATCCTCTAGATTGGTATCCGACTTGGAGTGATCGATGCAATGCCAGGACGGTGATCTTGGAGCGGAGTCCCACACGAGGTGAAGGTGACTTTTTTTTTGTCTTTTGTCATTCCCCATCAACCTTCCCTAACTTCTAGTGATGGGAGGCTAAGTCGATCAGTGGTCAGTTAGCGTTGTATGCGATGCATACGTTTTTGAAACTATTTCCGTTCACTTCTTCTGGTTCCGAGAAGAAGCCCGTATTATCTCTTTTTAGTTTTAGTTGGGTTGTCCCGTATTATCTCATTTTAGTTTTAGTTGGGTTGTCCCGTATTATCTCTTTTTAGTTTTAGTTGGGTTGTCCCGTATCATCTCTTTTTAGTTTTAGTTGGGTTGTCCCGTATTATCTCTTTTTAGTTTTAGTTGGGTTGTCCCGTATTATCTCTTTTTAGTTTTAGTTGGGTTGTCCCGTATAGATTTATCTCCTTACAAAAATCACCGCTACGGCTTCTTACTCGAGTACCAGCAGCCACTTGATCACCGACCTCTCACTTTTCCTTGATCTGTTGACTTCAGTCTCTTGCCAAGTTGATGAACGATGTTCATCCTCCCGATTTTATCCTTGGTTAAGGGAGTGCTTGTCGCGATCATGCATTGTAAGACGGCAACTTGAAGTTCCGTTCTTCGACATTACAGTAAACCCTTTTCTATTTAAATAAATGCTCATTTGCTTGGTGGGAGTACAAGCTTAGTGGGCGCGGTTCATCATATCCCTCTTAGAAGTTTTGCTTCGGCTTGTCACGCGTCTTTGTTCGGACAGCCACCAAGTTCATGACCATTTTCTAACAAACATCGAATAACGCTTGATAGAGTTTTTTGCTCTTATTATATAAATATAGATTGACCGAAGGTTTTGCGATTGGCCCTATTCAGAGCGACGACACCTTTGAGAGTGGTGGACGGCGAGGAGAGAGAGATGGAGAGAGAGAGAGTTAGAAAGAAAACAATTTTTTTTTTTAGTTTTTTTTATTTTTCAGCAGTGGCTGAAGCTTATTGATGTTTTTTATTTTTCTTGCGTGTGTTGGAACGAGTGTGTCTCACCTCTCGTCGTGCCGTCATGCCGACGCCCTTCATGAAGAGAAAATATAGACGCTTAATTTTATTATTGACGCTATATATGTTTCGTAAGTTTTATTCATTGACTCAATCTTAACTATTAGTAGAGTAATACACTGTAGTGTTATTGATTATTCTAACGAACACGTATCTTGTTACCAATATCACCGTAGTTTTTTTTTGCGTTTATTTTAAAATTTATTTATATTGTTATCGTGTTAATTGTGCAGTTCCAGGTGAGCCACTTCGATGCCACCCAAGTAGTGAGTGTAGTGAGCGAGATCTTAGTTTTTTTTTGTCTAGGCATTGTACATATAAAAAAAAAATTTTCTTCTTCGACACTGCGAGTAATCCAATGATCAAGATAAGTATAACCAACCTTGTTTTCTTTACGAGCTATGGAATCACTGTCGCGTTTGTTAGGTTTGAATGTTATGGGTACTACCATAGAAGCCATTTTCCTAGTCGGATTATCAGTCGGACTAGATCGGCTTTATCTTGTGAATGGCTATTATAAGCTAAGGTTTATTTTCTTTATCAGGCACGCAGTAATGCCATTCGTTTCGCATTCTTTCAAGATGCCTTTAGTAAGCTCCCTTCTTTGGAATTTTTTTTGGTTTCTCTTTTTCCATGCTCAGGATATAAAGTCTTGATCAAAGTTGAGTAGATCTCGGTAGCCCTAAGAAGGCATCCGGCAAGCTTCACTTGTGAACTACAGGTTATCGCAAACCCTCCTACTACTTCCTCAGTGGTGGGTGATAAACCTCTTTCACTTTGTTACTAACCCCTTCTGGGTTAGCCTTCACCTGAAGGATTTTATTTTTCTGTCTTTCTTCAGTTTTCTTCCAATTAAAAGGTCTCCGAGCGGTGGTTGGTATGGCTGAAGCCTCAGTGGAGTGTAGTTTTTTTTATATATTGTGTATTATCTCTAAACTAACAAGATTAGTTGGTCCCAGTCTTTGTTACTAACCCCTTCTGGGTTAGCCTTCATCTGAAGGATGTTTCTTTACTGTCCTTTCTTCAATTTTCTTAGAGCTTGAACCCGCTTGCTGCATCCCGCGGGATTTCCGTCATCCTGAGTGAGTTGATAGATGAATTCTATCTGTTACGAAGCCATTTCCTCTCTTGGGATTGGGGGGAATTTCCGGGGTGTTGCGACTGGATTCGGCAGAACACAGATCGATAAGTAGCGGCATTTCACCAACGAAGTCGTAATCTCGAGCCGAACATTCCGGTACCCAATAAATCAATCGCTGCACCTCTTCCTGGTCAATTCATTGTGCGAGGCGAGTTGGTAGACGACGTCTATCGGTAGATCAGTCCTCCCTCGTCCAAGACGAACTGGGATCAGGGCCGCAGATTGGGTCCGATTTCTCAAAAACCCAGGGTATAGTGTATGCCCGGCTTGAGACTCTTGTGGGTCGTCCCCACGTTGGGCGCGTTGTGGGTGGATCTATTCCTTTTAGTGCATATCCTGACATATGTCTCGTGTCAAAGCCCGGCTTGAGACACTTGTGTAGTTCACCTCCCGAGTCGACCTTCATGTTTTTTTTTCTTTTCTCTCTTTTCTCTTCTTTCCTCGTTTTGCCCGGCATGAGACTCTATTCTCGGTGGGTCGTCCCCACGCTGTAGCGTATACCCCCTTACGCTACTTTTGTTTGATTTCCCAGAGTATATAATTTAATAAAATTTAGTTATTTCCGAGAAGTAGCCCTATGCTACTTCTCCCGATGAAAAAATTCCTGAAAAGTTAAAATTTATTTATTTTCAAGAAGTAGCCCTATGCTACTTCTCCATATTAGAAAATTCCTGAAAAGATAAAATTTGTATATTTTCAAGAAGCAGCCCTATGCTACTTCTCCATAGTACAAAAAAATTCCTGAAAAAATAGAAGATAAAATCTATATATTTACAAGATGTAGCCCTATGCTACTTCTTCATATTTAAAAAAAAAATTCCTGAAAAAAAACATATCCATACATACCCGCATACAAGTCCAGGTCTAAAATAAACAACAACAGCAGCAGAATATTTTCAGTCGAAAAATTCTAAAATGTGCAAAATGAACACAAAATACAATTTTTCATTTAAAACTTACCGCTAGTCAACCACATTAAAGCGACGAAAACGGCAATTCGCCTAGCTGTAACAGATCGCGTGATGCCATCATGTAATGTGTTGCAGCAGGCTTGAAAAAAGAACAAAAAATTTCTGAGAAGAACGTTGGCAATGTAGGGAGATTGCGTGTAGTCGAGGAGTTGTCTTTTGGCTTTGAACGAGAACGGTCGCAGAAAAATTTAGTCGTGATTCCTCTTTATTTAAAAATTAGTCTTTAGAGTTTTTTTTTTGCTTTTGGTGAACGGAAAGGAAAAGTTGAGTTCATTCATTCTGGTCGAAAATTTTATTAATTGGAATATATACCTGTGCGACCGTGATTTTCCATGTAGATCTTTCTATTAGTGAACTGAAAGAAAAATTTTAGTTTATTGATTCTGGTCGTAAATTTTATTAATTGGAATATTTACCTGTGCGACCGTGATTTTCCTATAGATATTTCTTATAGTGAACTGAAAGAAAATTTTAGTATTAATGTTGCACATTCACAAATGATATTAATTAAATTATTTACCTGTGCGCCACTGATTTTTTTTTCATATAGTTCTTTCTCATAGTGAACTGAAAGAAAAATTTGTTATTAATGTTGCACATTCATAAATTGTGTTAATTAGAATATCTACCTGTGCAATCGTGATTTTTCCTAAAGATCTTTCCAATAGTGAACTGAAAGAAAATTTTAGTATTACTGCGCATTTATAAGTTTTAGTATTTGAATTATTTACCTGTGCGCCAGTGATTTTTTTCATATAGATCTTTCTAACAGTGAACTGAAAGAAAATGTTGTTATTAAGGTTGCGCATTCAAGAAATTTTATTAATTGAAGTATTTACCTGTGCGCCAGTGATTTTTTCATGTAGATCTTTCTATTAGTGAACTGAAAAGAAAATTTTGATTGATTCATTCTGTGCAGTCGTAATTTGCATTAATTAGAATATTTACCTGCGACAGTGATTTTCTTGTATATCTTTTGATTGGTGAACTGAAAAGAAAATTTTGGTTTATTATTGCTGTGCACTCATAATTTGAATTGAATGGTATTTACTGTGCGACAGTGATTTTCCTAAAGATCCTTCTACTGGTGAACTGAAAGAAAATTTTAGTATTAATGCTTGTGCACATATAATTTGCATTATTTGAAAAATTTACCTGTGCGACGGTGAGTCTTATATACCATAATAGTGGCGAACTTGAGAGAAAATTTGAGGAAAAGTTTTCTTGCACTTAACAAAGATCATTTTGAAAATTTTTCCTGCGTGACGGCAAGTTGGATTTCTACGGCGAGGAAGTATCCCTCTGGCAGAAACTACGCAAAACATTTCGCTCTTACATATCCGAAGGAGCAGGGAAGCGAGGAGGTGAACTCGGACTTCAACATAGTCCTGAAGCTGCTAGCAGATAGTTGCAAAACCAGTGTCCAACCCTTTTGGTAAAGGAGGAAACCCCGAATATGATTAAATCAGGTGTTATGTAAGTCCAAAGCGGACCACAAGGTTAGTTCAAATTTTCTGTAAGTATTATTATTTGCTTTGCGTTCTTTTGTTCCTAACTTTACAGTGTTAAAATCATTTAGGGTACATCTAAGGTTAGGCGTCGATCACAGGGTTCGATAAGTCACATAATAGGAAAGCGCTTATTAGGACTAGTTGTAAGGATTTTGATCTAGATTGAGATTAACCGGAGACTTTGTTTTCTTAAGTTTTTTTTATATATATACCATGTGAATCTTTGTGTGATCGGGTTTCCTCCCTCATAAGCGATACATATGCATAGACAACCGCAATAAATAAATTATTTTGATTTGGACTTGATGAAATTTTGAGTTCCTTGATACGCCTTCCTTCTTATTTTGGGTGATTTAGTTTGGTCACCTTTGGCCGCCCTTGTCCAAGTTGCTTTCTTCTTTTATTTACAGGTTGGTAACGGATCCAGCGCGATGGAGTAAGTAGTTCCATTAAAGGGGAGGTTGCGGACAGGAGGGAGGGGGTTTCCACACACACACGGCAATAGATGTAAAACACGTACAGATGGGGCTGAGCATTTCGAAACGGGTTTGGAGGCTTAGCCAGGGTGGATGGGGGCGATTGGGCCCAACATTACCCAAAGCCGGAGTCTCAACAACATCAGAGACCCCTTTCAGCTCTCTCACTCTCTCTCAATCGCTCATTTGCCAGCGTTGTAAAACTCTCCGGGTGAATTAACACTTGTTCGGCGTTGCTGAGGTCTTCTATTCTCCTTCTTTTTGCAGCATATAAATAAAATCAATTTTCTTCTTTTTAGGCTTTCAGGTTCCACCAAGAGAAGGAAGCCTGCATTAGATCTTTTTTTTTCTGTCCATCCGTCTGTCTGATCAGTTATGTTGACGATTTTGCACAGCTTAACAAGCATTGAAGGGATGTGGGTGGCAAGAACCACCCAAGCCGGCTGATCGCTAGCGGCATATTTGCTGTGCAGCCGCCCACACATATCCTGGATATGATTTTGTAACAAAGAGGTGTCGGATGCAGTATGTATCTGCATTCAGGTACAAGTGAATGTAGGTATATCTGTCGGCTGACAAGCTCTTCGTTACAACGAATGTAGACAAAAATCTTAAAACGAAGCGATTATTTAATTGAAGAAATCCACAAATACAAATTCTAGGTTCTTTCAAGATAGCCCAAATATACAAAATTTCAATCTGTAAAAAAAATGACAATCACTCAACAGCATCTTGGATTAAACTACGAGATAAATCTTACGTTTTGTTCAGCTCTTTTGTTAAAATAAAATTGATGACCGTCTTGAAGTTTATACTGAAATCTCGATTTTTTGAACAATACTACTGCCAAAAAAATAAACATAACAACTTCCAGCAATTCTAGTGATTCGCTAGTAAATAACATAATCGACTTTTCCGTGACTAAAATAAAAAACAGATAAACCACACTATTGTAAAACCTTGTAGAAAGTATAAAAACTAATGGAATTTTAAGAATATATTGAAAATCATCTAAAATTTTACAAAGTTTTGAATAAAATCTTTCAATATTTCTAATTTTGCTGCAATTAGATAAACTTTCAGGGTAATTACCAAATCGATATATTTCATTAGAAATAGTTATCACATAGATGCCGAAATGTTCAAAATGTGAAGTCACGACGACAAGTCCTACAAAACGTAAGTCAAATAAAACCGTAGCTAGCAGTCGAGCGTATATAACTACAAGGGCGGCACAATAACTTAAAACTTAATCTGTAACCCTTCGCTGATAAACGAATAGTTTTAGCATTGAAAGAAACATTTAACACACTTAAAATAAGTTTCAATACGACAACTATTAAATAATTCAAATCGATATCGTCATGCTCCGCTAGATACGTACGAGTCTCTCTAAAATTTCTAATCATCCGATTTAATCGCAAATTTAATTTCATATAAGCAAAAAATTTGAGAAAGTTTTTAGGAATATTTTCTACTATTGTACCACCAAAAATTATATGAACAGGAACACTTGAAACACAGAAATCCACACACGAAACCACTGTACACAATAGAGGCCGAGGAATATTCAATTAAATTTCCATCCGTATTCAAATTATAAATCGTCAGACCTAAATATTTCGAACAATAATATAAAAATGAAATTATAAATGAGAATATTGAGTGAGTGCGAGTCAACATATTTGTTAGAACTAAACTAGACTGCTAATATACGAAAAGTGAAAAAAATATGTGAAACGTGTAGATGACTATTGCGTTGGAAAATTCATTACTTGATGAATTGTGGAATTGATTTTTTTAAGTTGATGCAATTTTCCCCGAAAGCCTAGCTTTTAAACTAATTGAATTGTCAATTGTACCTTGTTATACTTCAACGATGTACAAAACTTATTTCGTCCTCTAGAAAATTGCATTTAATTGTACGTTGTTATATTTCAGGGATGTACAAAAACCATTTCATTGTGAAATTTGAAATTTTTGTTCATAACTAACAAGCTCCATTCTAAGTAATTACGCAATATAAATATGAGCACTTTAAGCATATTAAAATATAAACTACGGAACGCATTAAGCAAATCGTGTTACGAAAGTTCTTTAGAAAGTTTTTACTAAAGCCTAACAGCGCTACCGTTTTAAAACTACACATTGATATCAATAGTTTCTATATGAAATATATACGATAGAAGACACAAATTCGAGTTTTCTTCATAGAGCATCTCTTCTAGCAAGTAATACATCTCATTAAAATATCCGCATTCCTATAATCAACTTCAACAGATACTTAACCAGGTCTCTCCCCACACCGACCGTAATGAATTTTGATTTATACAGAAGTACAAAAAACTGTTTTTTTAAATATTGCAGTTCTTTAAATGCCTCAAACGCCTTAGTTGAAATCTATCTACGCCGCTGTTTAGAAAGTTTGTAGAGTTGATATGTGACGAGGCATGTGTATCTGGTCCATCTTCTCCGAACTCTTGTCAAACCATCGTATAAACTCGTGTAAACTGGGTAGCGTAGATTCCAAAATTCACTCTAGTGATATTCCTGAACGTAGAGAGCTTTACCTAGGTAGGCTTTTGATTTTTGTTTAGCTTTAAGGCAATCAAAAATTTATCATTCTGATATCAGTGAAGATTGGAAGAAAATCTCCGAATCAAAATAATCACAAAAAGAATTTTTTATTGTGCAATTCACAACCACTATTGTTTCTCCACAGAATTAGCTCCTCTTCCGCATTAAATAAACAGAGAAAAATTTCGCTTGACTATTTACACTTCACTACTTATCCGTAGATGATCTCCTGCATCCATTGTTAGAGGGCTGTGTCACACATAACCTCAAGAGTAATTGAAGGGAGAGCACCGCTACCGTTTCATCCATGTCTCATGCACTGGACGAATTAAATATTGTTTTCAGCACCACTGACGTTTCCCTATGGCTCCGTCGTTGGGCGAATTAAATGCGGTTTTACTTTCGGCCTAAATGTCCTATTCTGTGCCAGTGAAAATGGCTTAAAAAGCATATTTCAAAAACTAAGTGTCTACTTTTCGGCATGTATTCAACTGTAAATTATCATAATAGGGTGTAACGTTCAGAACTTACAGGGTGATCTATAGAAACATATCCAAATATCTTTAAGTCACGTTATCTCGGAAACGGTTAGACTCCCCTCCACCATTCTCATACAATTTTTTACTCCTCTAAGCATGACTTATACAAGTTAACTCAGTTAACGCAGCAACACGCGCCGCTGAGAATGCATTTTTACCAGTAGTACAAAAATATCATATTTCAATAAATTGCTAGCTAAGAAAAAGATTGTTAGGCATAAGTTCGTTTTAAGCAGGTAAAAGTAAATTTTGTAATTAGGTAGAATCAGATTAAATCGGGAATTGTCTGAAATCGGTTGTTTAATTTGTTTTTAAGAAAACAAAATAAATTTTGTTAACTGGCGCCCGAGCAGGGACCGTTGTTAAATAACCAAAGAATAAGTTGATAATTCAACTCAATTCTATTCAATTCAATTTCAATTTATTCTATATGAAACAAGGAGAGTACACAAGATTTACAATCTTTTAGAGTACACTTAAAAATAGATAATATGAATTCAGATAAATAAAAGATTTAAGTAAGTACACAAGGACTACTAAAAAGGATAATCAATTAAAATACAAAAAGAAAAAAAAAACAAGGAGCTAAAATTAACTAATATTACAAAATAAAATAAGAAAACAAAGAAATGGAAGAAATAATATAAGAGCAAGTAAAAACAATTACATAACTAATAAAAGAAATAAACTATTGATTAGACTTAATACTTAATAGCTAATGTGTTCCTCTATTAACCTCCTAAATGTGTACCCGCACGCTGAATGTGTGCAGGAAGAGAGTTCCATAATCTAGAAGCTTGGACAAAGTAAGAGTTTTCTAAGATATGTACTATGTAGATATGTAATTTATACGAGGCAGCATGATATTACGATGTCGAGGTGATTGTAGGAATACAATATTATTAAACAAGTATTCAGGGTTTCTGGTATAAATGAAATTGAATAAGAAAACTAGAATCCTGCGTTCAAAATAACACTCTAGTGAGCAGCCCAAGAGTAGAGCTCTAAATGGAGAGATATGATCATACCGCCTTAATCCAAAAATAAACCTCAGACAATCATTAAAGGCAACGTTCGTTTTCCGCTTACAAACACTGTCCATTCGTGGGAAAATTAGAGAGCCATAAGTAAAGAAAGGAAGTAGAAGAGTTTTAACTAACTTCAGTCATGTTTGCAATGGCAGAATGCTTGCAGAAAGCCATAGCCTCCTTAGTGTGGAGAATATTTTAGACAACTGGGTTTTAGTATGAGCACAACACTTCATATTAGAATTTAATATAACCCCAAGGTTTCGTACAGAATAGGCAAAGGGTAATACGCTGTCGCCAAGCTTAACCTGGGGTAAACCATCAAGATCAAGAGAACCACGAGAACATGCTAGGCAGTGAGACTTCCCAGGATTCAAAAACAAACTGTTTTGCACAGCCCAATGTGAGATACGCACTAGATCGCGATTAATCCGCTCCACACAGTCTTCAATTAACCCAATAGGTCTCTCCAGATAAAGTTGTACATCATCTGCATAAAGATGCAATCGAACATCACCAACGGCATCCACCAGATCATTAATGAACATACTGTACAGCAGTGGTCCAAGAATAGAGCCCTGAGGCACACCCAATCCTAAAGTTAAGCAACTAGAAAGATTGTTGCCTATCTTTACTTGTTGGTATCTATCCATTAAATAACTTCTGAGAAGATGGGATGCAGATGATGAAAACCCGTAAAGAGCTTCCAATTTATGGATCAATTTGCTGTGAACAACGCTATCAAACGCCTTAGTGAAATCTAACAATACTAAAATGGATATTTTATCTTCATTCATAGCCCTTCGAATATCTGTAGTAACCTTCATTAAGGCAGTTTCACAACTATGATGACGTCGGAAGCCCTACTGGCAGCACGCTAATAACTTGTTGCGGGATAGATATTCTTGAATTTAGTTGTGCATAATTTTCTCTAGGACCTTAGATAAGAAGGGAAGAATAATAATTGCCCTAAAGTCAGAGAAACATTCAGGTTGAGCTTTCTTCGCAGTGGGTAACACAACCGCCATTTTGCATGCAGTAGGAAATGTAGAAAATGTGAGGCAACTATTTATAACATGCAATATATACTGACTAATTATAGGAAATAATAGACGTAAAAACCGAGGGCTAATGTTGTCAGACCCAGTCGCATTCGATTTAATGGAATAAAAAGCATGCCCAAGCTCTTCAAGAGTTATACAGCGAAAGGAGAAATTGCTACCAGTATTGCTCTCAAATACTGTATTAGGATGGTTTAAGTAGTTTAAATTAAGCTATGGCGTTACAAAACTTCATTAAGCTTATTCCTTTTCATAGATACCACTACTTTTGAAATTGTTCCACAAGACCTTAGGAGCAAGATTGATATCAAACTTGCTTTTGAAATATTGGTACTTTTACGTTCTGATGGCAGTTGTCGCTCTATTACGCAAGAATATATAGTATAAGCGAGCCTCAGTAGTTTTTGTCCTTTTATACTTATGATATGCATACTCCCGCTTGGAAATAAGTTGTTTAATTCTAGCAGAATACCAGGGGCAGCGGCTATACATTTTTTTTGGATTTCGTTCGGACTAGAACATACCTATCATATAGATAATTAATATTATGTTCCATGACTTTTGCCTTCTCATCGATAGGTGAATAAAGTATACTATCCCAAAGCAAACCACCATATTCATTGTACAAGGAAGTAACATCTGTGCTGTTATAATCACGGTATGTATAAGAAGATACCATATTGTTCCTTGGACTGACTAAGATATTATAACTAATGAAGATAATGTCATTGTCCAGGAAACTAGGTGGGTCAATCTGGTTACAAAATGATACATGATCTAAACTGCTTGTAAGGAATAGGTCAAGCATTGAAGGCGATGAAGTATTGTAGTAAGTGGGTAAAGAATTAACGACGTTTAAATAGGCTGACTGCAATAAAAAACTAAATTCATTAGAAGATCTACTCTCACGAAGAAGATCAACATTATAGTCCCCACCAACAACTATATTGTGATATTTTTGAGAGAAAAGTTTAAGAAAATCAAAGAAATTATGAGGTGGATTCGCATAATCAAAGCAGGTAGGAGGGCAATAAGCCGCTACCAGAATACCTTTTTCTTCACAAAAGTTTACCTCAATACATATAAGTTCAATACTATCTAATCTACAAGATTTAACAATTTTCGCTTTAATTTCTTCTTGCAGGAAAATAGAAACCCCCACCGCCTCTACGAACATTCCTATCAGAACATATAGCTTGCAGCCTGGCATAGAGACTAATGAAGATGGGATATCACCCTGTAACCATGTTTCACTCATTAAAATTGGATGCACACTAGAGCCAACAAAGACAGATTTGAAGTCATCTATTTTATTACGAATACTTCTCACATTAAGTGAACAAATATTAAAGCCTCGACTATGTTTGCAAAAAATATTAATTAGAACTCTTACCTTGTCACAGCCTGTCAAACAATTAACCAACTGATATTCAAGAGACTATCAGCATAAAAAGCAAGAAAGTTTTTCTTTTCTTTTGGTTAATTGTGTGAGATTTAAGTGCGTGTGATCTAAGTGCGTACCACAAGTAGGCGACTTACAATCTCAAAGTCTTTCGCTAAAAGGGAATTCTACGGCTTATCCAGCACATCATATCCACCAACAACGGAAGTGATAGAAGTTCGTACCACGAATTGGCTGCTGACAATCTCAACGCGGTAGGCTAAAAGGGAAATATACGGCTCATCCCCCCATCATCCGGTAGCAACAGTTCCTAAAAATTGGGAGAAATAAGACACGCACTCACGTTATGAAATTCCTCATTCTAAAGTAAGTAAAACTCTAACTTATATTATATTATATCAAATATATTGAACACACTGAATATCTTGGAAATTTACACATTGAAATAAGTTCTTTTAACAAGAATAACATAGCTTAGTTGAATTAAAAATAAATGTTGTAGTGAATAAAATTTCGCGAGTATCACAGTGTGTTTAAACCGATAAGAGCTAAGAAATAGCCATAATTATCTGAAATTTGATAAGTGAGGAAAAGCCACTAGAATAAAAAAAGTGAGTCTGGTTGAATTAATTATTAAAGTTTAAAAGCCAGGAAAAGTTTCTTTTTAGTTGATAATAGTTTCAATAATATACTCGTACGGGTAAAATCTCCTTTCTCCCTGTCTAAGGTTATAAGTGATAATTTCTAAAATCCCTTATATTAACGTTACTTATATTCGAAAATGGAGCAATTACATGAGGAAATGAAGCAATTGACAGGAGCATCTATTGCTCAAATCGCGTTGGTAAAAGAAATCGAACGTCGACTTCAGAAGTTAGAAAAAGAAATAGCTGCTTCCAAGGTAAGTCCAACTAATAATATACCTCACGCTTCAAAAAATGAAGAGGAATTAAAGGATATCTGGAAACTTCCAGATAGTGTAAAGGAACTGCAGACATTTGATGGAAATCCAGTGCAATATATTGCTTGGATACACGCAGTTGAAAACATATTAAACGACCACGAAATTGGTCGTAATAAACCAATTTATCGTGCAATCCTACAAAGTGTACGGCAAAAAATAAGAGGTCCCGCTGACACTGCTTCAATTTCCTGCAACATATTTAGTGACGATTGGCCTTCTATAAAAAAGTGTTTATCTTTACATTATGCCGATAAGAGGGATATTCGTTCTCTTGAGCATCAATTAAACCTGCTTAGCCAAGGAAACATGACTTTAGATGAATTTTATGCAAATGTTAACCACCAATTCCCTCTAATAATTAATGAAATTAAAACGGAAGATTATTCTCCAGAAACAATCAATGTACTCGTTGAAATATATCGCAATAGAGCACTTATACAAAAACCCCAAACACTCCCAGAAAATTATACTTCATGGCTAGAAATTCAGAACTTAAACTTTAGGAATATCGCGATACGTAGACCTAATCTAAATACTTCAGTGACGGCACCCATAAACCAATTCTTCTGTAGCGATTACACATATAAACAACCCATCTCAAGAGTACCACCTTAACCAGCTCGGCGAGCCATGCCACGGACTTTGCCATTTAACCAAAGGAACGAAGCCTATGACATCCAACACGAAAAACGTATCCAACCACCTCCAAGGCCGAATCAGCCGAAAACGGGGGGTTTCCAATGGAAGTTGATCGATCCATACAAACTAAACAAATTGGTTATATGAATCGACCTGGTAACAATAATCCTTATCCGTATAAGAGATACAAAAATTCCGAGAATTATTCACACAAACAGCAGAGAATAAATATTTTAGAAACAGAAGGTGGGCCATCATATGAAGATTATATCCAAACTCGCGAGAGTGAATTAGATGACGAAAATCTTGAACTAAATTTTATAACGGAAGCCTCTCTAGCGTTCCATACCTAGAATACCAAACACGGGATGGCAAAATTCTCAAATTCCTAATCGACACGGGAGCTAATAAAACTTTTATAAAATCAGAATGGGGAACGAACCATCAAAAAGGGCTTTTAAAATACAATCGGCTGCAGGGGAGATAGAAGTTAAAGAAAAAATTACCGGAAGATTATTTGCCAGCATAGAAAATAATATCTTAATATTTTTTTTCATTTAAGGTGGACTAAAATCATTTTACGGAATTATCGGTGATGATACCCTAGAAGAATTAGAAGCAATTATTGATAGAAAGAACTATATTCTGAAAATTAAGCCAAATATATCATAATACTTCTCAAAAAAAAAAACAATCCATTCAATTAGGGACAAACATCTGAACCCACAAATCGAAGGAAAATCGCATGATATATTAAAGAAATACCATATATTATTTGAACCACTAAATGATCGAGAAATAGTGAATACAAACATTGAAGCTGAGATCAAAATGACAACAGATGAGCCAGTCTACTCAAAGTCTTACCCTTATCCTGCCAATATGAGAGACGAGGTGGCACGTCAAATAAACAAGCTTCTGTAGGACGGAATAATCAGACCATCTAAAAGCCCTTATAACTCAACCATCTGGATTGTTGAAAAGAAGATGGATGCTTCAGGAATAAATAAATATAGAATGGTAAGAGATTTCAAAATATTGAATGCCGTAACAACATCAGATACCTATCCCATACCTGATATATCCAGCACGATAGCAAGCCTAGGGAATTCAAAGTTTTTCACGACCTCCGACTTGACGTCAGGCTTCCACCAAATAAAAATGAAAAAGGGGGATATCCCAAAGACGGCATTTTTTTACAATGAACGGAAAGTACGAGTATACAAGGTTACCATTTGGTCTAAAAAAAAAAACGCGCCCCTCGATATTTCAGAGAATAATTGATGATATCCTCAAGGAACCTTTAGGAAAGATATGTTACGTATACATTGATGACAAAATCATATTAGGCAGAACCGAGGCAGAAGATCTACAGAATATTGAGAAAATATTTTCTAAACTAAAGGAAGCCACCCTCAAAGAAAATCTTGATAAAACAGAAATCCTAAAAACAGATACAGAATTTTTGGGTTTTATGAACACTGATAAAGGCATCAAGCCTGATGAAAAAAGGTGCGGGCCATAAAATGAATTACACCACCAGAAAATTTAAAGGACCTAAGAGTTTGGTTGGACTGACTTCATATTACCGACGTTTTATTAGAGACTTTGCTAAAATAGCAAAAACCCCTGACAAACCTCACACGGGGAGAAAATGGGCAGATCAAGTCAAACCATGCGATTGGAGCAGTGCTCTCGTAGGGAGAAATTGGTAAGGATAAACCTATTACCTTCATATCTCGGTCAGTCAATAAAACTGAGGAGAACTACGCAACTAATGAAAAGGACATGGTAGCGATAGTTTGGGCTTTACACAACCTGCGAAACTATATGTATGGAGCAAGAAAGATTAAAATTTTGACCGATCATCAACTTCTAACATTTAGCCTGAGTAATAGAAACAACAATGCAAAACTAAAAAGGTGGAAGACTAGAATAGAAGAGTACAATTATGAGCTTGTTTACAAGCCAGGGAATACAAATCATGTTGCCGATGCACTATCAAGATTAAAGTCACATGCAAACATTCTTACATCGGATTCAAGCCAACCCATACACAGTGCAGAGGAAGATAGCACAGATCTCATCCCATACTGTGAAGCACCGATTAATGTATTTAAAAACCAACTCATTATCGAGGTGGGAAAACTCAATATGCACGCTATCGAAGAACCCCACACAGGATACCACCGACATTACATACAACTTGAAGAAATAACCAAAGGGAATCTCGTAAAAATATTAAAGGAACTTCTTAACCCTAATATTCTGAACGGACTTAAAATTCCAGAACAACATATTCAAGTGCTGCAAGGAATCTTCAAAAAACATTTTAGTAAATTTAAAATCCGCATAACACAACGAGTAGTGCAAGATATCGTCAACCTAGAACACCAATTCCAAATCATCGATCACAAGCATAGAAAAGCCCACAGGAATGGTAAGGAAAACAAGAACCAGATATTAGAAAAATAATACTTCCCCCACATGGCGTGCAAAATTAAAAAGTACATTTAATCCTGCGATATCTGCAATACCAACAAATACGATCGACACCCCAACAGGCCCCAATTGCTAGAAACACCCATTCCAACTTACCCATCGGAAATAATATACATGGATATTATGATATTTAACCAGGAAAAGTTCATCTCTTGTGTGGATAAATTCTCAAAACTTTTCGGCTCCCCCCATTATTCTCGTATCAATTTTCTCGTATCAATTTTCTCGTGGAACATTTGCTCGTAAGTCAATTTACTCGTATCAATTTTCTCGTAAAGCCATTTTCTCGTATCAACTTTCTCGTAAAGCTATTTTCTCTTATCAATTTTCTCGTAAGTCAATTTGCTGGTATCAATTTTCTCGTATTCCAATTTGCTCGCAGGCGAACTATTTAATTCAAAACATAGTTTTACACCCCGCAAATTGGAATACGAGAAAACTCGCGCGCGCGCACCAATTAGTTCAAAAGATAAGTTCACACGAGTTTTGGATTATTCGATGAGTAACTAATTTAAAACAGACACAAATCATTTTATTTACATATACGAATTCTTTAATAAAGGAAATACTTCTTATACTTTTATTCAACTTACTGTTAACATAATACAAGACCTTGCTTTAGTATTTGTTGTTGGCAATTAAATACTCGTAGTAAAATATTAACAAGGTTGCATACGAGATAATTGTATACGAGCAAATGGATACGAGCAAATAGACTTACGAGAAAATGGCGACGAGAAAATTGTTACGAGAAAATGGCTTCACGAGGAAATTGATACGAGCAAATGTCGTACAATAACACCATACACTCCATAACCAAGAAAAAACCGAGCGACATATTCTTTGGAAGAACACAACGAATCAATTATCAGAATTTATTAGATTTTAGAGCAAAGTTAAATGAGGACCTATTAGAACAAATAGAAAAGAGCCAAAAAAGTAAAATACGCAATTAAAATTTAAAGAGACAAAAACCGAAAAATGATCATCCTGGGCAGACAATATACACAACTGTAAAACGAATTCAAGCAAAACACAAACCTGTATTAAAGAAACAGTTGCCAAAGACAATAGAGTCACTATTACAACAAGGAAGACGTATCCATATATCGCACATTAAAAATCTTAACCAATAAAACGTACTTTCCTATTTCAGACTAATATGGGCGCATATCGCCTTCACAGCAAGCGTGTTTGAATACTTGGGTCCAGTCGCCGTCATTAAGCTGGGAAATGGACGCATCATAAGCGGCAGCATAAAACTTGTTCAGGTCATTAACATTACTAAGTATGAAGAAGGGTTCAACAACGGAATATCAGCATTAGCAAGCATAGACAAAACCAGCATTCTTAAGCCCCAACTAGAATATCAAATAAAGCAGGTACAGGAATTAACCCGGAAGTTAAGGGGAACAAATTCAAGAAAAGGGAGATCAATTAACTGGATAGGATCTGCGTGGAAATGGATAGCCGGTTCACCTGATGCTACAGATTGGGATAACATAATTAAAAGTCAAGATGATATAATTTCCAATAATAATGAGCAATATAATATAAACAACAAATAAATGGAGTCCACAACTACACTGATACATCAATATAACAATATCGCTAAACAACTAGATGAACGAAATGGTGAAAAATATGAACAGATGCTATTCAACCGGCTAAGTAACCTAAAACAGAAAGCTAATGAAATAGTACTTGCAGAACAGTTGGCTAAGAAAGGAATTGTAAACACTAACATCCTGGACAAAGAAGAAATTAACCAACTCATAGCTCAAATAGAAACGCTCCCCTACGAAAATGAGATAGATGCTATAGAGTACGCTGAACCGATAATTGTTGTAAAGGAGTCAATTCTTCTGTACATAGTTTCACTGCCGAAGACAAGCACAGGTGAATATAACCATATCATTGTTAGACCTACAACGAAAAACAAGAAGCATGCGTATTTAAACTTCGAAGAATTAATAATTAATCAGTCTGAAAGATTTGGAATAAAGGAGAAGTGCAGTAGCATTAGGAATTTAACAATATGCAAGGAAAGTGAGTTCGAGAAACTACCAGCCGATCATTGTATTAGTCGTCTAATGAGGGGATTGGAGGCTGAATGTGATTACCAGTTTAACAAAAATGAAAAAAATTGAAATAATTAACGAAAACATAATATTCCTCGGCAACTTCCTTGGAGAGTTTTTCGAAAATAATTCAATCAGACACTTAAACGGCAGCTATGTTATACAATACTACAATGAAACCATAATGATAAAGAACAGAGAATTCATCAGCAAAGAGATAAAAACATTTCAAGCCCTACAGCCAATGCTTCAAACCAGCCCGATTGAAAACAATAGAAAACAGCTACAAAGCCTCTCTTATAACAGATATAAGTTTAGTTACCGTACTAATTGTAATTTTTAGTGTATTTATAGTTTTCAAAATCAAAAAAGAAAAGGGAAAACTGAGATTATTCAACCAACAATTCAGATGACAACAATCCCCAGCATCCAAGACCTGCAGCCAGTCAAACTTAATCTTTGACCTGCGGGACGCAGACACTTCAAGAGGGAGGAGTTAACTCAGTTGACGCACCAACACGCGCCGCTGACAATGCATTTTTACCAATAAAACAAAAATATCATATTTCAATTAATTGCTAGCTAAGAAAAAGATTGTTAGGCATAAGTTCGTTTTAAGCAGGTAAAAGTAAATTTTGTAATTAGGTAGAATCAGATTAAATCGGGAAATGTCTGAAATCGGTTGTTTAATTTTTTTTTAAGAAAACAAAATACATTTTGTAAGCAATAATAATAATATAATAATATATATATTTCATATAAAGAGTACAGAAGATCTACAATCTTATAATAGTACTTCAAAATAACGGAACTAGTTACAGTATCTATTATTTAATGAATGAATGAGTATTTAGAAGGGGGAAATAAAACAGTATAAAACATTAAAATATAGAATTATAAAGTAGTTACAGGATGGAATGAATACCAAGTATAAATATAACTAAAAAGAAAAATAAAACAGAAGGATGAAAGCGTAAAAAACACTAAAAATCTACAAAAGAAAAGGATGAAACCGTAAAAAAAGAAGAAGAAAAAAAAGAGAAAAACACTAAAAATCTAAATTAATATGCAAAATTGTTTGCCAATAAACTGTCGTGAGAAAACACACTCATACATCATTGTAAAGAGCATGAAACCGAGAAATGCTCGTTGAGTAAGCTCTTGAACATGCGCCGGGAACCAGCGCATTGTATGTTAGTTGGTAAATTATTCCATAAACGGATTGAGTGGACAAAATAAGAACCTTCATATACAACTGTCTGAAAACGAGAAAGCAGGAGATTGACATTTCTAGCTGAACGTAAGTTCTGTAAATTGCATTCGATCAAATAGCTTGGAATTCTCGTTTTGATCAGGTTGTATAAAAAAGACAACAAATTCATATCCAAGTATATCTTAAGTGAACAACTCAACAGTTGAGAGCTGTAGGGAGAGATGTGGTCAAATCTCCTAAGCTCACAATAAATCGAGTAAAATCATTATAAGCAACATTAAGCTTGTGGGAGGGAGCAAGAACTATCTAGCTTTCGGTAGATTATGTTGCCAGATGTGAAGTAAGGTAGTAATAGACTCTTTACCAATCGCGACCGCATATCCCTCGACAAAATATCAGCAGTAAGCACAGTTGTCTAAGTCCGCCATAGATCTTACGAAGTGTAAAATTGATGTGGTCACAGCATTTTAAATTAGAGTTGATGGCTATTCCTAGACTTATTGCAGAGTTGACTAAGGTCAAAGGAGAATTGTCAAGCGGAATACTGGGAAAGGCATTTGCGCATAGCTTGCTGTTATGTATAATCATGTAATGTCATTTAATCGGACGCCCACTTGCTTATTTCGATGAGGTCACTGTTGAAACGTGAGAAGCAGTCCTCTACTAGTCCGATCGGTCTACTGATGTAAACCTGGACAACATCGGCGTACATGTGAATATCAACATCATGAACCACATCAGGAATATCTTTTATAAAGATGCTGAAAAGTAGTGGGCCAAGTATTGATCCCTGAGGAACACCACAAGCTACGCAAGAATCCTGACTGGGATTCGCCAATCTTAACTTGTTGATATCTGCCTATCAAGGAGCTACGAATGAGTCGAGCGGCGGAAGAGGAGAACGCAAAAGAGGTTAGTATTTTCTGCGGAAGAATGTTATGATTGACTTTATCAAAAGCTTTGGAAAAATCAAGCCGAGCCAATGCACTAATAAATCCCCTGCTGACTACTGCCCGCAAGTCATCTGTCACATTCAATAGAGCTGTAGCACAGCTGTGCTTAGGACGAAAACCCGATTGCCATCTGGTTAAAAAGCGATTGGCCTCTAAAAATGTTAGCATCTGGGAATACATTAGTCTTTCCAGTACTTTTGAAAGGAAAGGCAGAATGCTTATTGGCCGAAGATCATTCATATCAGCAGGTGATGATTTTTTAGGTAAGGCCAATACTGTAGCCACTTTCCAAGTGCAGGGGAATACAGAGCGAGTTAAACACGATTTTAGGACATAAGTTAAATGGTAAATAATTACGGCTAATAAGATTTTAAGAAAACGGGGATTAATTTCATCGGGACCAGTTGATTCGGAATGAATCAACCGAATAGCATTAAATACATCACACGAATTTACGGTCTTGAAAGAAAATAGAGTTGACGCGGAGTTATTAGACGTATTAAGAATAGGAAGAACATTTGCGGGAACAGTAATCTCACTTTGGTGAGAGAAAAAAGCATTCAGTTTGTTAGGATCAAAATCGGAATTCCAGTTCGTTAATTTACCATAACAACCAGCGATCCTGAGATTGCTCCAGAGTTTCTTCGATGGAAGATTTGGATCTAATCTGTTCGAGAAGTATTTTTGCTTAGCCTTCCTTACTGCTAGAGTAACTCGGTTGGGTGCTGTCTTAAACAATTGCTTTGCATACTATGATTTAATACGCCGGTGAAGCTGATAATAATATTCCCTCTCTGAAATTAAGGAAGATATATTAGGGGTAAACCAAGGAGAACCGGACACCTTTATTCGCCTATTTACAATGGGCACATGACGACCGAATGAGTATTTAATAAACTCGCTAAATATTTGGACTTGTGCGTTGACGGCTGTGCTTGTATAAATGGTACTCCAATTCATGAGACTGCATTCATCAAATAGAGTCGACATATCATTGTTCTTAAAATCTCTGTATGAAAAAGTCGAGAGCTCAGCCGGCAAAATCGGAATGTCATACGTCACAAACAAGATATCATGGTCAAGTAAACTTGGTGGACTAATCTGTTTGTAAAAGCCAATGCGATCCAAATTGGAGCTTATGATGAGATCTAGCAGAGAGGGATTGGTTGTGTTCATATATGTTGGTAGTGCGTTTACTATATTCAGACAAAGCGACGGTACCGTCGACTGAAATTTCGCAGAAATTGAACTTTGATATAAAATATTGACGTTGAAATTACCTCCTACTATTACATGATTATATTTGTGAACCCAACTAGAAATATTAGTCTCAAATTCTCTAGATTCATCAATATTAAATAGTGTAGGTGGGCAATATACCGATGAGAGAACACATTTATCAACGCCCGTGTTAACTTCTACTGATACGAATTCAAACACCTGTAAGGATGAAGATCCAATAATCTTAGTCTTATAATTATTCTTTACATATATCGCTACACCTCCTCCTATAGGCTTTGGATGCAATACTACATACGGGACAGACACCCTGTACATATTTGGCAAACAGGAATGCGTGTATTGTATAAAATTCGTGGTCATGTTTGATGTCGAAAACCCTTCATAATATCTCGAAGCGGTAGGTCATAAAGAAGGATGGAAAGTGCAGAGCAAATGAGATGAAAACACAAAAAAAACGGTAACAAGTGGGACCCCATAAGTTATAAAGGAATGGCAGCGAGTAAAAATTCCAACAAATTTGCACTCTAATTAGGATAACTTCTTCATGAATTCCTTTAGTTGTTTTAAGCTCAACACAAAAAATTGGTGAAGCTTCACTTAATTTAGCTTATAAGCATTGCTGTTTGTTATATGTTCTAGGGGAATACTAGTAAGAGTACATTCAAGTCAATTAAAGGTAGTAACCTATAACTCGATGTATATCTGTCATTTTGGTAGAATTTTGATCATCTCTTAAAATGCCTTCCTTCAAAATTATTTTCTTGTTTCCGGACCTATTTGAGTCAGAGTTTGCTCTGCACTTCATATTGGAAAGTTCTGTTTTTATTTAATTTTTATCGATAGTAGTTGGTACTATCAGAATTGTTTCTATATACTTACGATTTAGACTTTCTTTGTTTTCTGTATCGGTAATTGTGATTTTACACTTAAAAACTCTTGACTTTTTCAATTCCACGACAAGGAAATGAGCTAGCTTTTCGTTGTCATTCTCAGTTGAACGTAACTTACTTTCACTTCTTGATTCGCTATCAGACATATAAAATAAGAAGCTGTTACAAGACAACCTGATTAACATTCACTATGTGGTAAAAGCTTTCATTTTGATTTCCCTAATCATTAGTTTACTCAACTCAGGTTGATCTCTTTACTTTGTATATCTAGCATTGCGGCAATGATATTGAGCAAATGCTCCAGCTTCACTCACGGGATCTAACGCTAAGATCAAGCTCATTTTCCATTGTAACTACTAAATTATCTAATTTACCTATTTATATTTTTCCAATGACACAACTAGATAACTTTCCTTCTAAATAATTTGGCTAAACAATTTGGCTGAACAATTTGTTAAGATTTTTAACAAAGAATTGCTGATTTTGGCATAATTCAAAGACAATTTTTGACTCTAATCGGATAAATAAGTTGTTCCGTCTGCATAACCGCCATATTATCTATATCTACATAAAATTCGTATGTGTCAGGCTTTCAAGCAAAACCCTCGAGAATACTTCAAAAACAATGAAACAGACTGCCACACTACCGCATGAGAGCCCCTATGAAGTCGTAACAATCTAAAATATTTCAAGTGCTCTCATGTAATACTGACAAAAGTTTGATTTGAACAACTCGTCCGCCGTTAACTACTATTCATACAGACAAATGGTGTTCTGATAATCTGAAGCTTGCTTTCTTATCTGCCGTACCGAAATATAATTTTTATGCTTTGGTTAACTAGAAGAGTTCTTTCCATGAACGAGTAAGGCTGTTCTCGTGGCACCGAGTCCCCAGCTATCCACGAGTCTTCAAATCAAACCAAGTCATTATCAACAGTTGACTCATAACGGGAGGCCGCCTGCACAAATCTTCAGGCGTTAATTCGTGAAGGTCTAACTGGGACGAACACCACAAACTGTCAGTTCAAGGACACACCGAACAGTTTTGACTGCGACAGCAATCACTGATTATATGGTACCTTATTGTTCAAGGATTGCATTAAGATTCTGTCCAGAGCTTCCATCGGTTGCCCGTCAGCGCAACCAATGTCCCGAATATCAGCACAATTGGTGACATTTCATGCAGAGTTTCCATCAGAGCCGCATGCCCACAATTGGCTATTGGGAGCAGCAGCTGCAGCGGATATCACAGCTGTACGTTATCATAAGGAAATCAACTGCAGCAATATTAACGCATGGTTAGTTTAGGTTATTTATCTAATCAAATTTATTTTCATTTTTGTGTTAATAATTTTCCCTATAAAGCCCTCCTTTGCGTCGGACATATTATTTCCTAGTTTTTCCTGTGACTGCAAGTGATAGCGAGGGCTCCTTTGTCGATACGCCACAGTCCCACAATGCAAATCAGTCCACCACTTCTCTCCCAGCACTCGGCGCGGTATCAGTTAAACCAGTGCCATTCTGGAAGAATTGCTCAGATTTGTGGTTCATCCAGCTAGAGGCTCAGTTCGAGCTCGCTGGAATCAACCGAGATAAGACGAAATTTTTTCATGTCATAAGCGCTCTGGATGAGGGTGTTGCGCGTCTAATCAGCGATATTATTATACCCCCCCCCCCCCATTCTGACAAATATGGAAAGCTCAAAGAGACATGAACCTCTAGGCTCTCAGGCAGTGAGAACCAGAAGGTTAACCAACTGCTTACTGAACTTTCGATACGCGAGCTCTTAGTAGAGGCAAACTAAGGGACGAAGTATTGCAATCCCTATGGCTACAACGTCTACCTTCCCACATGCAAGCTATCCTAGCTTGTAATCCGGGAGAATTGGATGTTCTTGCAAATTGTGCCGATAAGATAGCAGAAGTTAACCTAAGGACTGAGGTATTTCCAGTGGCCTCCTTTCTCAAAGGCTAAGCCCAGGCATTTGAGGAACAAATATCCAAGCTAGATGGCCTCAAGATATTGGTTGATACATCATTAGTTTTCCGCCGCTATCCATCTCGAGACAAGACTTTCCGCAGCTCCTCCAATCACAGATCAAGCTCGAGAAATAAATCACTACGAGGAAACGAAAGATATTGCTAGTTTCATAGGAAGTTCAACTCCAAGGCCCATCGTTGCACGCCGCCATGCAGTTTCAAAGAACGCAGCGCTGCAAATAAAATAAATGCGGCCAACTAAATCGCCCTAATCCTCTGATGACAGGAGGCAGTGGCGCCCAGAATAGTCGTCTCTATATTCGCGATAAGTGTTCTCGGAGACACTTTTTGATTGATCCCAAAGTCTCATTCAGACCGTTGGCCCAGCAAGCGTGTTTGAATACTTGGGTCCAGTCGCCGTCATTAAGCTGGGAAATGGACGCATCATAAGCGGCAGCATAAAACTTGTTCAGGTCATTAACATTACTAAGTATGAAGAAGGGCTCAACAACGGAATATCAGCATTAGCAAGCATAGACAAAACCAGCATTCTTAAGCCCCAACTAGAATATCAAATACAGCAGTTACAGGAATTAACCCGGAAGTTAAGGGGAACAAATTCAAGAAAAGGGAGATCAATTAACTGGATAGGATCTGCGTGGAAATGGATAGCCGGTTCAGCTGATGCTACAGATTGGGATAACATAATTAAAAGTCAAGATGATATAATTTCCAATAATAATGAGCAATATAATATAAACAACAAATAAATGGAGTCCACAACTACACTGATACATCAATATAACAATATCGCTAAACAACTAGATGAACGAAATGGTGAAAAATATGAACAGATGCTATTCAACCGGCTAAGTAACCTAAAACAGAAAGCTAATGAAATAGTACTTGCAGAACAGTTGGCTAAGAAAGGAATTGTAAACACTAACATCCTGGACAAAGAAGAAATTAACCAACTCATAGCTCAAATAGAAACGCTCCCCTACGAAAATGAGATAGATGCTATAGAGTACGCTGAACCGATAATTGTTGTAAAGGAGTCAATTCTTCTGTACATAGTTTCACTGCCGAAGACAAGCACAGGTGAATATAACCATATCATTGTTAGACCTACAACGAAAAACAAGAAGCATGCGTATTTAAACTTCGAAGAATTAATAATTAATCAGTCTGAAAGATTTGGAATAAAGGAGAAGTGCAGTAGCATTAGGAATTTAACAATATGCAAGGAAAGTGAGTTCGAGAAACTACCAGCCGATCATTGTATTAGTCGTCTAATGAGGGGATTGGAGGCTGAATGTGATTACCAGTTTAACAAAAATGAAAAAAATTGAAATAATTAACGAAAACATAATATTCCTCGGGAACTTCCTTGGAGAGTTTTTCGAAAATAATTCAATCAGACACTTAAACGGCAGCTATGTTATACAATACTACAATGAAACCATAATGATAAAGAACAGAGAATTCATCAGCAAAGAGATAAAAACATTTCAAGCCCTACAGCCAATGCTTCAAACCAGCCCGATCGAGAAAAGCCTAAAACCAGATGTAGAATATCTTCACGACCTACACCTAAACAATAGAAAACAGCTACAAAGCCTCTCTTATAACAGATATAAGTTTAGTTACCGTACTAATTGTAATTTTTAGTGTATTTATAGTTTTCAAAATCAAAAAAGAAAAGGGAAAACTGAGATTATTCAACCAACAATTCAGATGACAACAATCCCCAGCATCCAAGACCTGCAGCCAGTCAAACTTAATCTTTGACCTGCGGGACGCAGACACTTCAAGAGGGAGGAGTTAACTCAGTTGACGCACCAACACGCGCCGCTGACAATGCATTTTTACCAATAAAACAAAAATATCATATTTCAATTAATTGCTAGCTAAGAAAAAGATTGTTAGGCATAAGTTCGTTTTAAGCAGGTAAAAGTAAATTTTGTAATTAGGTAGAATCAGATTAAATCGGGAAATGTCTGAAATCGGTTGTTTAATTTTTTTTAAAGAAAACAAAATATATTTTGTTAGCAATAATAATAATATAATAATATATATATTTCATATAAAGAGTACAGAAGATCTACAATCTTATAATAGTACTTCAAAATAACGGAACTAGTTACAGTATCTATTATTTAATGAATGAATGAGTATTTAGAAGGGGAAATAAAACAGTATAAAACATTAAAATATAGAATTATAAAGTAGTTACAGGATGGAATGAATACCAAGTATAAATATAACTAAAAAGAAAAATAAAACAAAAGGATGAAAGCGTAAAAAACACTAAAAATCTACAAAAGAAAAGGATGAAACCGTAAAAAAAGAAGAAGAATAAAAAAAGAGAAAAACACTAAAAATCTAAATTAATATGCAAAATTGTTTGCCAATAAACTGTCGTGAGAAAACACACTCATACATCATTGTAAAGAGCATGAAACCGAGAAATGCTCGTTGAATAAGCTCTTGAACATGCGCAGGGAACCAGCGCCTTGTATGTTAGTTGGTAAATTATTCCATAAACGGATTGAGTGGACAAAATAAGAACCTTCATATACAACTGTCTGAAAACGAGAAAGCAGGAGATTGACATTTCTAGCTGAACGTAAGTTCTGCTGTAAATTGCATTCGATCAAATAGCTTGGAATTCTCGTTTTGATCAGGTTGTATAAAAAAGACAACAAATTCATATCCAAGTATACCTTAAGTGAACAACTCAACAGTTGAGAACTGTAGGGAGAGATGTGGTCAAATCTCCTAAGCTCAAAAATAAATCGAGTAAAATCATTATAAGCAACATTAAGCTTGTGGGAGGGAGCAAGCACTATCTAGCTTTCGGTAGATTATGTTGCCAGATGTGAAGTAAGGTAGTAATAGACTCTTTACCAATCGCGACCGCATATCCCTCGACAAAATATCAGCAGTAAGCACAGTTGTCTAATTCCGCCATAGATCTTACGAAGTGTAAAATTAATGTGGTCACAGCATTTTAAATTAGAGTTGATGGCTATTCCTAGACTTATTGCAGAGTTGACTAAGGTCAAAGGAGAATTGTCAAGCGGAATACTGCGAAAGGCATTTGCGCATAGCTTGCTGTTATGTGTAATCATGTAATGTCCATTTGATCGGACGCCCACTTGCTTATTTCGATGAGGTCACTGTTGAAACGTGAGAAGCAGTCCTCTACTAGTCCGATCGGTCTACTGATGTAAACCTGGACAACATCGGCATACATGTGAATATCAACATCATGAACCACATCAGGAATATCTTTTATAAAGATGCTGAAAAGTAGTGGGCCAAGTATTGATCCCTGAGGAACACCGCAAGCTACGCAAGAATCCTGACAGGGATTTGCCAATCTTAACTTGTTGATATCTGCCTATCAAGGAGCTACGAATGAGTCGAGCGGCGGAAGAGGAGAACGCAAAAGAGGTTAGTATTTTCTGCGGAAGAATGTTATGATTGACTTTATCAAAAGCTTTGGAAAAATCAAGCAGACCCAATACACTAATCAATCCCCTGCCGACTGCTGCCCGCAAGTAATCTGTCACCTTCAATAGAGCTGTAGCACAGCTGTGCTTAGGACGAAAACCCGATTGCCATCTGGTTAAAAAGCGATTGTCCTCTAAAAATGTTAGCATCTGGGAATACATTAGTCTTTCCAGTACTTTTGAAAGGAAAGGCAGAATGCTTATTGGCCGAAGATCATTCATATCAGCAGGTGATGATTTTTTAGGTAAGGCCAATACTGTAGCCACTTTCCAAGTGCAGGGGAATACAGAGCGAGTTAAACGCGATTTTAGGACATAAGTTAAATGGTAAATAATTACGGCTAATAAGATTTTAAGAAAGCGGGGATTAATTTCATCGGGACCAGTTGATTCGGAATGAATCAACCGAATAGCATTAAATACATCAGACGAATTTACAGTCTTGAAAGAAAATAGAGTTGACGCGGAGTTATTAGACGTATTAAGAATAGGAAGAACATTTGCGGGAACAGTAATCTCACTTTGGTGAGAGAAAAAAGCATTCAGTTTGTTAGGATCAAAATCGGAATTCCAGTTCGTAAATTTACCATAACAACCAGCGATCCTGAGATTGCTCCAGAGTTTCTTCGATGGAAGATTTGGATCTAATCTGTTCGAGAAGTATTTTTACTTAGCCTTCCTTACTGCTAGAGTAACTCGGTTGCGTGCTGTCTTAAACAATTGCTTTGCATACTGAGATTTAATACGCCGGTGAAGCTGATAATAATATTCCCTCTCTGAAATTAAGGAAGATATATTAGGGGTAAACCAAGGAGAACCGGACACCTTTATTCGCCTATTTACAATGGGCACATGACGACCGAATGAGTATTTAATAAACTCGCTAAATATTTGGAATTGTGCGTTGACGGCTGTGCTTGTATAAATGGTACTCCAATTCATGAGACTGCATTCATCAAATAGAATCGACATATCATTGTTCTTAAAATCTCTGTATGAAAAAGTCGAGAGCTCAGCCGGCAAAATCGGAATGTCATACGTCACAAACAAGATATCATGGTCAAGTAAACTTGGTGGACTAATCTGGTTGTAAAAGCCAATGCGATCCAAATTGGAGCTTATGATGAGATCTAGCAGAGAGGGATTGGTTGTGTTCATATATGTTGGTAGTGCGTTTACTATATTCAGACAAAGCGACTGTACTATCGACTAAAAGTTGGCAGAAATTGAACTTTGATGTAAAATATTGACGTTGAAATCACCTCCTACTATTACATGATTATATTTGTGAACCCAACTAGAAATATTTGTCTCAAATTCTCTAGATTCATCAATATTAAATAGTGTAGGTGGGCAATATACCGATGAGAGAACACATTTATCAACGCCCGTGTTAACTTCTACTGATACGAATTCAAACACCTGTAAGGATGAAGATCCAATAATCTTAATCTTAGTCTTATAATTATTCTTTACATATATCGCTACACCTCCTCCTATAGGCTTTGGATGCAATACTACATACGGGACAGACACCCTGTACATATTTGGCAAACAGGAATGCGTATATTGTATAAAATTCGTGGTCATGTCTGATGTCGAAAACCCCTCATAATATCGCGAAGCGGTAGGTCATAAAAAAGGATGGAAAGTGCAGAGCGAATGAGATGAAAGCACAAAAAAACGTTAACAAGTGGGACCCCATAGATGATAAAGGAATGGCAGCGAGTAAAAATTCCAACAAATTTGCACTCTAATTAGGATAACTTCTTCATGAATTCCTTTAGTTGTTTTAAGCTCAACACAAAAAATTGGTGAAGCTTCACTTAATTCAGCTTATAAGCATTGCTCTTTGTTATATGTTCTAAAGGAGTACGAGTAAGAGTACATTCAAGTCAATTAAAGGTAGTAACCTATAACTCGATGTATATCTGTCATTTTAGTAGAATTTTGATCACCTCTTAAAATGCTTTCCTTTAAAATTATTTTCTTGTTTCCGGACCTATTTGAATCAGAGTTTGCTCTGCACTTCATATTGGAAAGTTACTTTTTTTATTTTATATTTATCGATAGTAGTTGGTACTATCAGAATTGTTTCTATACTTACGATGTAGACTTTCTTTGTTGTCTGTATCGGTAATTATGATTTTACAGTTAAAAACTCTTGACTTTTTCAATTCCACGACAAGGAAACGAGCTAACTTTTCGTTGTCATTCTCAGTTGAACGTAACTTACATTCACTTCTTGATTCGCTATCAGACATATAAAATAAGAAGATGTTACAAGACAAATTGATTAACATTCACTATGTGGTAAAAGCTTTCATTTCGATCTCACTAATCATTAGTTTACTCAACTGAGGTTGATCTCTTTACTTTGTATATCTAGCATTCCGGCAATGATATTGAGCAAATGCTCCAGCTTCAGTCAGGGGCGGATCCAGGATTCTTGTGAGGGAGGGGCGCAACTTTGGTTTAAAAGCGGTATAAGCTGGAAACAGATCAAAAGTTCGAAGATACTCGCCATCAATCGCAAATGTGAAATACATAAAATTTATCATTAAGATACGTGTCGATCAGATAAGTCAGCGGCTACCACTCGGAACGAAGTAAGTTGCTCAACATTAAACTTTTGCCACTCGCGAAACTCAAATGAGGTGTTAAATCATTTATTTTGTTTTAGATTCTAAATAATGGAAGCGTAAAATTTCTAAATCACCCATTGTGGTTAGTAAAAATAGGGAAACACATTTCGAGCAAATTGACGAATTAATAATATATTGTAACTTTACAAAATACAGGAATTAAAAAGATACGTACTTTGCATCTACTAAAGTCAAGAAAGTATGATTTTTGTTTGTATATTATTAAGGCAAGTTAAGAAGATACCTTAAGATGCAAAGCACAGCATGGCAGGAAGTTGATAGGGAAATGAATTAGACTGTCCATATTCACACAGTTCGGGATAAAAACCATCACGAAATTTTACTACATGGCCGAAAGTAAGTTGATGGGCGGTTTGCTGCACGAATTTTGCGTGCAAGAATTATTCTGCAAGGGATCACACGATATATTTCGTTAAAACATTGACCACGCATATAGCGATAAGGGAGTGAAGGGCATCTATCATAGTGGCGTTATTCGAGTGAGTCGATATTTCAAGTTATTGCCACATCGCCAGTGAGCTTGAAGGCTCTTTTTGGACAATATCCAATGAAGGTAAGACTGTGCGACTAGCCTCGGGCCCAGATGTGGAAATTATATAATATTCGAGGTCTGGTGTAGGATTTGTAGAGGAGCTCTAGATTCGATGGGTTGAAATATTTGTATCCAGCTTAGCTTACAGGAAATATTAAACCCAAGAATGTAAAAGACTGTGTATCGCAAATCAAGGCTCCATCAAAAGTAATGGGAGTGAAAAGCTTTGATCTTGTTTCAAATAGATCAGACAGCTTTGGCACTTAGATGGCTTGAATTCAACGCGAATCGCTTTACTCCTAGGGAGAACACGATCAAGGTCGTTTTTCATTGATTTAATCACGCAATCTCGTTTGACAAATGTGACATTACCTCCGGAGTCCATAAAAGTATCAACGGGAAAATTTGATATTATGAAGGTCGTTATTGAATGGTCTAATCAAGCCGTCTCGTTTGGCAGATATGGCATTCTGTCTGGAGTCCCAAGAATGTCAAAAGAGTAAGCAAAATCAAGGCCACTGTCATCGGCAAAACTATGGATTGGATTAAAAGTACGGGAAAGTAGATCGTTAATGAAAATTAAGAAGAGAGATAACGGAGCCCTGGAACGTCTCGGCATTTATAGGCTGAGGTTCTGGTGAAACCCCATCTAGTACAATCGGTATTATGCGATCAGGGATAATACTTTCAATCTATAATAGAAGATGAGGGGAGAAACCAAGTGATTTAAGGTTAACTAAAACAGCTGGATGCCAGACTCTATCAAAGACCATTTAAATATCTAGAGCAACGATTTTGTGGCTACAAAACACCATTGTGCACGGTTCGAATGTCCCGTAAGAAAAGTCAGCATGTCTCCAGTTCGGAAGCCATAATGCCGAGCATTGATGAGTTGTTTGGTTTCTAGATACTTTATTAATTTGGAGTTAATGATAGATTTTAAAAACTTTGAAAGAATCGAAGTGATTGCAATTGGTCGATAATTTGAGGTATCGATACCCACATCTTTCTTGGGAATAAGCTGAACGTGAGCCATTTTCCAACCATTTGGAAATTTTCCTGTCGAATAAGACAAGTAGAATAGCTTGCCCAAAGGTTTAGCTAAAGATGAGGCACAGCTCTTAATTAACATGGGTGAGAAACCATCAGGACCTACGGCTTTGGAGACGTTGATCCCTTAAGGACCTTAAACACATCCCTCTTACGGATGTGTATTGGCTGTTTTATAGAGAATTTGAAGCGAGTCTACCAGTGAAGATACTAGCTTGATCAAGGGAGTCAACAACCACTTCACCGATATTAAGTAGTGAAAGTATAGGGGAATTGCTGAAGTTGTTCTTGATGGTCTTGACTTGGGACCAGAAGCCTTTGCTATTCTATTTTGATCAAAAGAAATTTTTCTCTTACGCGCCAAAAGCAGACTCTTTCGCTTTTATTATATTACTTGGTTAAACTGATCGTTAAACCAAGAGCGATTTTACTGTTGTTGAGATCTGCTGTAAGAATACGGAATATATTCACGCTTGCCAAGACTTCTCTAAGGTTCTGATTTAAGATTTCCCAATCAGCATTTAATTTTTTTTTGTTTCAGGTTTTAGCTAAATATTCTACTATTGCAATTTACGAAATAATAAAATCGTTTTTCCAAAATAAATGTGTTGCTTTAAATGTAATAACTCACTACATCAATATACAATGATTTGTATGCCGTTGTGTTTTCAATTAAAACAAATCCCCCATCGCTTTTACCCGAATAAGTTCTGCTTCAAATTTAACGTTTCTAGAAATTTTTATGTCTTGCACAAAAAGTGCAGTAGAAGAATTCAGAAGATCCACTGCAACTGTTTTGTGGTCTTCAGGGAGGGGCGCGCGCCCCCGCGCCCCTTAGCTGGATCCGCCATTGGCTTCAGTCACGAGATCAAACGTTAAGATCAAGCTCATTTTCCATTGTTACTACTCAATTATCTAATTTACTTATTTATATATTCCAATGACACAACTAGATAACTTTCCTTGTAAACAATTTGCCTAAATAATTTGTTAAGATTTTTAACAAAGAATTGTTGATGTTGGCATAATTCGAAGACAATTTTTGACTCTAATCGGATAAATAAGTTGTTCCGTCTGCATAACCGCCATATTTTCTATATCTACATAAAATTCGTATGTGTCAGGCTTTCAAGCAAAACCCTCGAGAATACTTCAAAAACAATGAAACAGACTGCCACACTACCGCATGAGAGCCCCTATGAAGTCGTAACAATCTAAAATATTTCAAGTGCTCTCATGTAATACTGACAAAAGTTTGATTTGAACAACTCGTCCGCCGTTAACTACTATTCATACAGAAAAATGGTGTTCTGATAATCTGAAGCTTGCTTTCTTATCTGCCGTACCGAAATATAATTTTTATGCCTTGGTTAACTAGAAGAGTTCTTTCCATGATCGAGTAAGGCTGTTCTCGTGGCACCGAGTCCCCAGCTATCCACGAGTGTGGACCTAGAGAAACACAAGTGGACTGGAAGACATATAATCATCAACATATAGACATATAGTCTTCAAATCAAACCAAGTCATTATTAACAGTTGACTCATAACAGGAGGCCGCCTGCACAAATCTTCAGGCGTTAATTCGTGAAGGTCTAACTGGGACGAACACCACAAACTGTCAGTTCAAGGACACACCGAACAGTTTTGACTGCGACAGCAATCACTGATTATATGGTACCTTATTGTTCAAGGATTGCATTAAGATTCTGTCCAGAGTTTCCATCGGTTGCCCGTCAGCGCAACCAATGTCCCGAATATCAGCAGAATTGGTGACATTTCATGCAGAGTTCCATCAGAGCCGCATGCCCACAATTGGCTACCGGGAGCAGCAGCAGCGAATATCAAAGCTGTACTTTATCATAAGGAAATCAACTGCAGCAATATTAACGCATGGTTAGTTTAGGTTATTTATCTACTCAAATTTATTTTCTTTTTTGTGTAAATAATTTTCCCTATAAATCCTTCCATTGCGTCAGATATATTATTTCTCCGTTTTCGTAGTTTTTCCTGTGACCTGCGTTAGCGATGGTCAATCCAGAGGACAACATCAGTCAACCACTTCTCTCCCAGCACTCGACGCGGTATCAGTTAAACCAGTGCCATTCTGCAAGAATTGCTCAGATTTGTGGTTCATCCAGCTAGAGGCTCAGTTCGAGCTCGCTGGAATCAACAAAGATAAAACGAAATTCTTTCATGTCATAGGCGCTCTGGATGAGGGTGTTGCGCGTCTAATCAGCGATATTATCATGATCCCCCCCCCCCCATTCTGACAAATATGGAAAGCTCAAAGAGACATGAACCTCTACGCTCTCAGGCAGTGAGGACCAGAAGCTTAACCAACTGCTTACTGAACTTTCGTTGGGAGATGCGCAACTTTCGCAGCAACTGAGAGACACGCGTGCTCTTAGTAGAGGCAAACTAAGGGACGAAGTATTGTAATCCCTATGGCTACAACTTCTACCTTCTCACATGCAAGCTATCCTAGCTTGTAATCCGGGATAATTGGATGTTCTTGCAAATTTTGCCGATAAAATTGAAGAGGTTAACCCAAGGACTGAAGTGTTTTCAGTGGCCTGCTTTCTCAAACGCTATGCCCAGGCATTTGAGGAACTAAAATCCAAGGTAGATGACCTCACGAGATTGGTTGATACATCATTAGTTTTCCGCCGCAATCCATCTCGAGACAAGACTTTCCACAGCTCCTCCAATCACAGATCAAACTCGAGAAATAAATCACAAGGAAGAAACGAAAGATATTGCTAGTTTCATAGGAAGTTCAACTCCAAGGCCCGTCGTTGCACGCAGCCATGTAGTTTCAAAGAAAGCAGCGCTGCAAATAAAATAAATGCGGGTAACTAAATCTCCCTCCTCTGATGACAGGAGGCAGTGGCGCCCAGTATAGTCGTCTCTATATTCATGATAAGTGTTCTCGGAGACACTTTTTGATTGATCCCAAAGTCTCATTCAGACCGTTGGCCCGGCACAAATTTACAGTTAGTAGCCAAATATTTATCACCTATTAAAACAATAAGTTCCGAAGTGTTGTCTTTGGATTTGGGTTTACGAAGATCTCTCACATGGAAATTCGTCACTGCGGATATCCCCAGACCCATATTAGGAGCAGATTTCCTGCCACTGTGCTTTGATAGTCGACATCAAAATGAGATCGTTAATAGATCCAATCACCAAAATAAAGTCTCTTGCACAGCACATCATTCACCAACATTTAAGCCTTTCCGTACTCATCAGTTCGGAAATCGACCCTATTATTCAAAATCTTCTGCGTGAGTATAATTCTATTACGGTAGAAGCGGCATTTATTAAACCAAGAGTGCACTCGGTCGCTCAGCAAATAAATACCAATGGTCCCCTATTTCCTCAAAATTTCGACGTCTCTCTCCTGATAAATTAGCCGACACTAGGAAAGAATTCGACTACTTACCTAAACAGGATATCTGTAGACCCTCAGATAGTTCTTGGTCTTCACCTTTACTTTTAGGAAAAAAAGAAAAATGGAGAGTGGAGACCATGTGGTGACTACAGACGTTTGAATGCTTGCACTGCTTCCGACCATTACCCCCGATTCCCCTAATCCACGACTTCATTTTCAGCCTCCAAGACTGTACATATTTTTCAATTGTAGAACTGACAAAATCATATTCCCACATTCCCATTCATCCCAAATATGTCCGAAAAACTGCAATTTGCACTCCAATTGGTCTCTTTGAGTTCATTCGAATGACTTTTGGTCTATGCAATGCAGTTCAAAGCTTTCAAAGGTTTATGCATATGGCTCTGCGAGAGTTCGCTTTCTATTTCGTTTATTTGGGCCATATCTTGCTGGGCTCAAAATTCAAAATTGAGCACTGTAGACATTTGGAATTAATTTTTGAGAAGCTTCAAGAAATTGGACTCCTAATTAATATTGAAAAATGCACTTTTCTGCAAGAAGAGATAAAATTCCTAGGACATTTAATTACACCTAAAGGTATCAAACCCTCTTCTGAAAAGGTTAAGGTCATAACAAATTTCAAACTTCCCGAAACAGTAAAACAATTACACCGTTTCTTGGGAATGATATATTTTAATCGTAGCTTTTCGCCACACGCTGCGCAACATCAAATCCTTTTAAACCAATACCTCACTGGTTCTAAAAAAGAAGGTTCAAAACAAATAATGTGGTCGGATGATGCAAAGAAATCTTTTACACTGGTTAAAAACCAATTAGCGCAAACCGCACTTCTAGCATTTCTTATTCTTTCTTCGGATTTATGGTTATGGGTAGATGCATCGGATACCGCCATTGGAGAAATACTCCAGCAAAATGTCGACGGCAACCGCTAGGCTTTTCTTCGGTTAAATTGAATAACGCTCAGCAGCATTACAGTGCCTACGACCGAGAAATACTGGCAGCATACAAAAGTATTAAGTACTTTCAGTACCTTTTAGAAGGTCGTCTGTTTTCTCTATATACCGATCACAAACCGTTAATGTAAGCTTACTTTCGGAACTCCGAAAGCGCATCACCTCGGCAATTACGTCCTCTTGATTACACCGGCCAATTTACCACTGACATCAGATACGTTCCAGGAAAGGAAAACGTGGTAGCTGATACTCTATGAAGGATCAACAATATACAATTAATCGGTTGAGTCAATTTTGAATTCATTTGGGATATGCAACTCGTGGATGCAGAATTCAAACATCTTCGGCCAAATTCAGAGCACAAGTTTGAAAAATTACCAATAATCGGTTCAAATAAATAATTATATTGCGAAATATCTGATGCAAAATCCAGGCCATACATCCGAAGGAATTTAGAAAGCAAATTGTTCTTTCAATACACAATTTATCACACCCGATCATTAGAGCCACCAACAAAATGGTCACAGAAAAATACTTCTGGCCTTCTTTTAATAAAGACATCAATCGTTGGACTTGATTACATTGTCAACAGAGCAAAATTACCCGCCACGTCAAGAGCCCGCTAGGAATATTCCAGGATCTGCTCTGATCGTTTTCAAGTCATCTACATGGACTTAATAGGACCCCTACCTCCCTCACACGGTTTTAGATATTGCCTCACAGTCATCGACAGAGATGGCCTGAGGCAATCCCACTAATCGACATTTACGCAGAGACAGTAGCTGAAGCACTTTGCCAGACCTGGATATCCCGATTCGGAGTATCCAAAACCATCATAACAGACCAAGGTTTACAGTTTGAATCAGCACTTTTCACTGAACTAGCCAGATTATTGGGGTTCAAACGCAATCCAATGGGTTCTTAGCGAGGGCACAGGACCCTAAAACTCTCTCTACAAGTCATGCTTCAAAATATTACCTTCAGTCCTTTTAGTACTCAGAGCTACATTTAGAGAAGAATTCCTTGCAACGTCTGCAGAGCTCGTTTATGAAAAATTTACGCATACCAGGCGACTTTCTTCAAAATTCTAAGGTACAATCACAAAACGAATTTGTCACTTCACTGCGAAAGTTTTTCTCGGATATCAGACCGGTTCCAGCATCAAGTCATACCAAGCAATCATTCTTTAAATACCTTGATCATTGTACATATGATTCCATTAAAACAGACGTTATACGCACCTCACTCAAACCTCCTTACGAAGGCCCGTTCCAAATTCTTAAACGCAAAGATCATTTTTTCACGCTTAGAGCCAGGGATAAGGATGTTAACATATGCATCAACCGGTTCAAGCCTTGTTTCATCGAGTCGATTGCAGACGACGAAGATCAAGGCGTCGGTGTACCCTCTATATCAGGCACAGATAGGGCAGTCCAGCCAGCGACTGAAAACCCCTCTGAACCAAGTTTAGGAAACCATCATCCCGCAGAGGAAATTCCCATAAACTAAACTAACATCACTACTGACGATATTACAGCACCTCTGCCAAGAGTGACACCGCATGTGAGATTTTTACCCGACTGATCTACGGGGATTTCACCACGAACCACTCGCGCTGGACGAAGCATCATACTTTCTCTTAGATTTCGCTGAAACCTTGGGTTTCGCTGGTAGGGGAGTGACGTGGCGACACGGCCACACCATTTGTCACGGACATGCGCCCACTTGATATGTGCCGCTCTATTTGTTCTTAGTAGACGGGCGAATTCCGTCAGGGGAGTCTGCTTTGTGAGGCGTAGTAATATATAAATTAAATTCCGAGAGCAGGCGTTTTTATTTGATAAGTTAAATAATGTTAGTTCGTAAGTTAGTTTAATTTTGAACATCAAGTCAACCAATTCTATTGACTTGCACCAGATGATACTTTTGTAAATTTTACATAAGCTACTCCAATAGGAGGATCTTCAAAGAATCCCGACTGGTGGCTTTTCATTCGGCCAAAGCCGCAATAATTTCATTACCTCCACAGATTTAGGAGCAGCACCAGACTACACCGGAATCCAGACAGGACTGGGGCTACGCTGCCGGCCGACTTCCGCTCTTTCTATCTATCCCCATTTCAGGTTCTAGGTACCTGCGGACAGGCCTAGTAGAGACTAACCACCCAGGCCTGCTTGGTCAACTAGAAGAGTTCTTTCCATGAACTACATAGGTGCCACCAGAGACGTATCCTATAAGAGTGTTCTCGTGGTCCCCAGTTATCCACGCCTGTGGACCTAAACAAACGCAAGTAGATTTGAAGACATATAATCATCAACATCCACAAGGTTACTTTGTAATCAAAACTACTTTATTATTTTGTAATGTAAGGTTCATGGTAAGTGTAGGCTTTGGTAAGGTAAAGAATCAAGCTTTAAATTACTTGAAGACTATTTTTCTGTATGGATAGTAGTTTAGGCTCCATAGCTCCATTGACTTTATATCAATGTTTGGTTCTTTTCCATAAGTAACAATTAGAACAGTTTAGAAACCGGACTCAGAATGAAGCTGTATATAGCGAAGGGAAATTGCTGCAATTCTTATCATCCCTTATGTCATTTTAAGTAGTCTTCTCTGAGCTTTTATTGCACCATAAAAGACAAATAACTGTAGAAGAGTGGATAAAGGAATTAAGTATGTTGTAAGTTTTTCTAAAGAGCCCTCAATACCATCAGCAGGTTATAGCAATGACGAAATAAATCCATTCGACTTACAAGTATATTAATTTAACATTAAATTTCATTAAATTACTAATTACTACAAAATTATAAATTAAATAGATTTACATTTTATAAATTTTCTTCACAGATTCGGTTAAAATGAGTGACGAAACTAATTTAATCTTAATGTAACTAATTTAGTGTTGAGCTGCCTAAAGAAACTATAGTTTATTACAGAGCATCTAAAAGCAGATATATTAAATGTGACTAAGAGTTCAATTGAAGATAAAAACAATTCTGTCAGGTGGTTTTTTTTGTCTTGGTAAACACGCTTGATAATTAATCGTATTGTGTAGAATAGAGACCATATAGGACAAGCATGCTACAAAATTGGTCTAACAAAAGTATAATAAAGAATCTAAGTAATGTAAGGGTCATAAAATGCTCCAGTAATTCCTAAAGTCGCATTAGCACTTTTAACGATGATGTTGTCGCGTATATCAACTACCTCACTCCTTGGTTTTGTCAAGTAGAAGTCATTCCATCTATTGTTAAGTGCAGGAATCTTTTTTAATAATTTATTAATGAAGCATCATTTGTGAATGATGTCTAAATCAGAGTTTAAAAGGAAGTTAATCATAACAAAACCGTACATCTTTGCTGTAAATGGTAAAGATCACTGGTCCAAGACGGCTACTCTGTTGCACACCAGAACATACAGTGAAAAATATTCTATGAAAACGAAGACATTAAATACAGTTAGATAAGTAAGCACATAATCAATTCACGAAGAGAGACTGAAAACCAAAAAAACATAAGCTTTGGAACAAGAACTCTGTGGCTTATCCTATCAAAAACCTTACTTACATAAATCAACTAATCTTCCCGCTTCAACAGCAGATACTCGTGCACAGTATAATTATAAAATTTCATAAAGTGTGTAGTAGTCAATTTACCATTGATGAAGCACTCCTTGAATAAGTCACAAAATTATGAACATAGTTTGCAGTTAAAGTAGGGATGATCATAAGTGAAGACCTCCAAAATTTTAAAAATTCTGCACAGATTTACCAAAGGTCTGGAAGTCAATATGTTGCAATTGTCAAGATGGAATGGATATGACGTGAAAAGTAATTTAAGGAAAACGAAAATAGTTAAAAAAGATTAAATTTATTTAAAAACAAAACGACACCGTTTCTTCTCGGAACGAAAAACAATTCAACATCTACGGTGTCACGGTCGGAAGAACAATCAATCATTCATGTCGAGGCCTTCTACAATTCCCAAAAATATTTTCGAAATCACGGTGAACTTGTTCATTTTATTATTTACCGTTGCCAGGTAACGTGACACACTTATTGCCTTTTTTGTTCAAAGGAATAATCATAGATATCTTTGAAGACTCCGAGAAGACAAAACAGTGAATAAGTAAGTTCGATTATCAATAAGATGCAGAAAAATAGAATATTATAGAACAATTTTACAGCTTTATCAATGTCAAGTTTGTCAGGGATAAGAATGATGACAATTTTAGAACCAATCATGTAGTTTTAAAAAATTAGGCCTTTTACAGATAAAAGAGTACACACTTAAAACAGAACTTGAAACAGTATAGGAAATGAACAGAGTTAAGTGAGTGCAAGATGATGACGCATTTCTAAAACCATATAGCCTTAGTATCGCATATTAGAGTACGGCTACCACGTATAGAAAACACCAGATGCAAAAATTTTCTATTGTCGCTCATTATTTCGCAGGACTACGGTAGTCCAGATGATAAAAATCTATCAATTGAGCAAGTTAAGGTGCGTATAGGAGAGGAACCCTCAGAGCTTTCCCTTCACAGGAAAACTCTTAATAAATAGCCGGCATATTAAAGACGTCAAAAAGTATCGATCATAGCTACATGCATAGCTTGCTGTCCGTACACAACATTTCTTAAACAACGAGGAATATAAATCATTGCAATTGAAGGGAACATAAGATGAAAATATACAGAAAAGCTCGAAATCCTCGGAATTACTCAATTCTGTCGAACAGGTGTATTCAAAACATAATCTTGGTGATGTTAGCCAGTAAAAAGCCAAGCTATCTTGTAAGCAAAGACATGTTACATTGTTATAATACAGCCAGAATTTGTTGAGCAGTTTTTTAGTTCACTTAAAAATCTAAAGCGACTACCTTGAATAAATTACTAGGCGAAATGTTAGGCGAAAAAACATAATTGAAATATGAATTCAGAGCCGTAAAGGCTCAATATGTGTGCATGAAAAAAACTGTCTGACACAACAAGTATGAACGATATATGGGACATACATGGGGCACACAAGTCGTTAGAAGCACCATGCAGCTATACTGTATCGGAGATTTAACCTTCCATATCCTAACTAATGCTTCTTTCAATAGAGAAGAACACTTTGGTATTCATTCATACAGAGTACACAGCCAAATTTCATCCGGCCTTAAAAAACTCAGGAAATGAAATTCCATAAAATAACGCCAAACAAAAACTCGTCAGGGATTCACTTCTAAGAAAATAAACATTCACTCCGCTCTTTTTCTCAGTACATAATTATGAAAAATTCAATGATTCCAAAAATTCGCTACATAAAAGCATTATTACCTCACTGTCCCTGCCACTAATCTAATTCTATGCAAACAGAGCAAACCCATTTGACAAATGTTTGTCAAACGTTTGGGGAATGTTTGCTTTTTATGGACGCGCCTTTAGGACTTATAACAAACAGGGATGCTTATAGGTCAAATTATGAAGCTTCACCAATTTTTTAATGTTCAACTTATGCATCAAGTGTAAACAGCTAACAGAATTTATAAAGGAGTTAAGCTAATAACAGTGCAAATTACTACAAGCTGTTATTCACTTACTGCCTGGGATCCGACCTACTTTTCGTCATTCGTCAAGACTTACCCCCTTCGATATATTATAAAGGGTTTTCGGCTTCACTCAGGAACGGTAATGACCCAGTTTAGACCGGTCAAAATGCTGGCTCTACAGCACGAAATCTGTAGGTAGGGTGATGCTTCATTCCTGCCCCCAACCATCATCTTACTCCAAAGTTTTCCTCCGTCTAAGCTAGCTGTATGGTGGACTCAGCTCAGCTGGAACATCTCCATGGCTACCACAATGTAATCTGAGTATCAGAAAAGTGACTACTGCACAGATGTCTACAAAAGTTCCACGTTGGTGAAACGGATAAAAGTAGGCAAGGGAAGATACCGGAAACGACATGATAGAAAGTGAAGGTAATTTTTGTTTGATTGCGATAGACACAAAATTAATGATCTATTTATTTGACCTTAAATCAAAAAAAGTCGTGTGCTAATTAGCAGAAATTTGTATATTATCATCGAGTTGGAAATTTTTGTTACCAATGTGTTTTGTGCTTAAGGATGTATTTCATTCGAATTGTGACTTAAGCAATTTATGCTGTGCTAATAAGAATAAGCTTGTAGGTTGCGCAGTTTAGTGGAAACGTTGCAACATCGAAAAAAATTATGTGATATATAAAACGTATAGCTCCTCATTACAAAAGGCTGTTGATGTAATCATAAATTTCTCAGCTATTAAATTGAAACTATTATAATGCAGTAGCATTAATAAAATCAGTGGCCTCAGCTAGACGACATCTTTAGTAACGCGAATCCAAAATTCAAGATTTTCATTTGCAAAAAAGAGAAGATTATTGTACACGGAGAGAAATTTTAACACTGGATGCTATATTTTATATAATACGGTAGTCATGTCTATAAGAGATATATATATATATATATATATATCGTTCTTGTAGTTATGAAACATTGATTGCTATAATATGTAGATTGTGACCTTGTACCATTCAGATTCTGGTCTGCTTTATACAGTTAATACCATGATGGTTATATATTTATGTACTCCTAACATAATGTATGAGAGCGGAACTCATACCCATTGCAGTCGAACATACTCGTAGGATGTATGAATGGCAGAACCTCAATTTTTAGTACATATAATAATAATATTAATCTATGACGCAATATAATATTCGAATCCGTCTTATTGAATTATAGCAAGAGTCACATTTTCTATGTCGTGTAGGTAATAAATGTAGCGCGCAACGCATGAAACATGTGAGCCATCACAATAGCTTTATAAGGCACAGCTAAATATTATATCTATAATGCGAATATATTATAACCCCAGGTATGATACATAATGTACCTTTTAGGTGGTAGTTTTAATAAAAAGGAACCAAACTAGTAATTAAAAATGTTGGATTTATAAAACAAAAGGATACCGAATCCTCAAGAGTGCAGTTTTCATAATGAATCTAATTCAGAAATTGGTATTGGGACTTTCTAGATCCAAACTATGAACTGAACAATTTTTTTGGAAACAAAACTTCTGGATATTTCAGAACCTCAAATTTACTAAATCCAATATTTTCAACTTGCTGGGATTGGTTCCCTTTTGCAGAGCTACATCTATTTAATAGATTCATAATATGATAATGTCCACTCAGGTCAGTATACATATTCATCAATTTCTAGGTTATCTTCCTAAAATTAAATAACTATCAAAAGGTTTGAAATCATAAAAAGAAACACTTTTTTAAGCATCAATTGTATAACACATTTTTCTTTATGGGTGTATCGACATACAAAAATATCTGTTTTATAACAAAAATAATAATATAAAATTATATACATACGTACGAATTACCCAAGTAAAGTCATATTATAAAATTACTTCATAACATTTTCTATTCTTATATTATCTCTGTAACAAATTATTTATAAGAGTTTCTAGTTACCTAACACACTTCCATTAAAATAATTTTTTAAAATAAGAAATATTTCATCTGCAGCCTTTCTGCAAATCTTTTTATTTTCATATACATATATCACACGCTAATTTAATATTCTCTCTATGAACAATATTTTTCAGGATATTATTATCTTCGCTACTTCTTTAAAAGATTTATTCATATCATGAATAGTAGAGATATAAGATATTGCTTACATTTAAAATGTTATTAGTTTTCTCGTTGTTATCTTAAAAGTATTTTTTATTATTAATTTGTAATTCTTAATATGTTTCCTGAAAGAATTAATTTTCTCAAAATTCTAGGAGTGTGATCACATTTATCACATAAATAATGTTTTTCAAATTTATGATAAGTTTTTGTATGCCTCATATAGTTCTTATATGTAAGTTGAAATTTAAAACATTTAAAACAATCCATGTTTAGAAGAGTTCATAAACCATAATATTAATTTAACATTTTTAAAGCTTAATATTTATCTTAGGTCTACAATTGTAGAGAATTTACCTTCGCAAATTGTTTATCATAAGCAGTTGTAATTTTGTACATTGCTTTTGGATATATGTAAGTCCAAATCGGTTCGCACGGAGTGGGATATTTGGCGTTTAATGTATAAAATAATTTGAAATAACCGTCGTTTGCGCTGAGAGGATTGTCAAGCTTGTACAAAATGTCATCTACTGCAACACAACTTAACAGTATGTCATCTGAAAAAAAACATAACTAATCTGTAGGAAAAAAAATAACTAACCGAAATCATTTCCGATTAAAATAACTGCCGGCTGCAATGTCTCCTTTGATTTGACCAAGTTGGATCTTATTCGGCTCAGTTTTTCGTTAGCACATACAATCTCCTACAACAAATTATACTATTTAATTACACTTATAAATATTTACAAGTATTTTAAAATTACCGCTTCCAGAAGTAAAAACGATTGAATGACTTAGCGTCTGTCACTTTCAAACGATTTCCAAGGGGCCTTTTATCTTCGACTTTTGTAACGTTTCCGGCAGCGTTATCATTGTTCGTTTGTAAGGTTGCAGTAGTGGGACTCTTCTTCCTGTATGTTGACTTTTACCAATATTTTGCAGATAATAATAAAGCCACTTAAAATTCCGTGTGATGACAATACTTTGAATAAATTCGTTTCAGTTTTCTTCTGCCAGTAAGCATTAATTCTTTCATTTAATTCGTGCCATGTAGAGAAAAGAGCATTTTTATTCTCTTTATACTTTCGATTTAACTTGAACAATAAACACTACTTCACAGCAAACTTTTAACCACACTCCCGGATTTAACACGACCCCTTAAACCAAAAATCTAATCTGCAGTGCGTAGTGTAATGCGCAGAAGCCTCTCAACATAAAGAATATGCGTGCAATATTTGTATGGCTAACCATGTTAATCTCATGACATGCACTGCAACGTTCATAAACTTGTGTCAATGTATATAATTGTCATTGTTATAATTTTTGATGGCGAAGCAAAAAAGTAAATGAGGAACAGTTATTATTTATTGCTAAAATTAAGTTAGACCGAATGCCATTGTTTGAACGGTGGTCATTATTTTTAAAGCAAATCCGGAAAATATAATAGCACGCAGTAATATATATTATTGCACTCTGATATATAATCTTTAGCTCTGATGGATATCGCAGAATTATAGCCAAAGCTAAATCTGAGTACTTTTGATATCATGATCGTAGTACTCAAAGAAATGTGGATAAAATTTACCATAACACTATATGACTCCTTATAATATAATAATTTAATATTGTTTGCAATACTAAATGATACTCCGTATCAATTATTTATATTAATTATTGTTATTTATATATCAACGGAGGTCTTAAAGCCTTTCAATACAAATTTACCATCAGAAGCTTTAATTTATAATTCTAGTATCTACAAATATCAGATAGCTTCTCATAAATTATAGCATCCAGTATAATAAAAGCTACTTTATACATATGGCATTATACATCATGCATTTTTTCCCGAGTAATGCCGACCCGCGGAGGAACAAATGATCAAGAGTAATGCGTCGACGGAGTGTAATTTCTTCGTTTAGAATTTTTTCTTCATTGAAATATAATTAATAATCTTAACCACAATAAGTGAAATAACTGAAAATAAAATCAGTGAGCTCCATTCGGATATTGCGTAAGTCAGATTTTTATATAAATTATTGTTTGGTAAAGTTAGTTCTTCTTACAGAAATATTTATTAGTAAACCAGATTTTGATATTATGGACTTATTCCATGCGAGGCAAAACAAAGTTTTTTAGTCCTAGTTTACAGTTGACCATTGTGTCCTAATATAATTACCTATGCAAATTATTACCTTTAATTAGACTGTCAGGTGTTACCTTAGAGCGGTTTATAAAAAAATGTGTGCCATAACCATAAAAATGCATGTATTTTATAACGTAATGGTGCGCTAGAGACGTAGTTTCTTCCTCCTCTCACTCAGAGCCCCTTTCCAATTTCAAGTTATATTGCCATTCGAATTTAGGGGTCGAATAGTACCATGGGAGGTTGGGGCACGATACGCGGTGGATCACTCAAACCGGATCCTCCGTACATCTCAAAAGGGGAGTGGTGCTTAGTTCCTTTAGGACTGAATGTATGTGCCCCTTTTGGTTTTAAGGGCACGATGTTTTTTTTATTTTGGTGCATTATCCATATATAGTCGACGTACTAGCGTGCCGACCTGAATTAGGAACTACCCCGGAGTAAATTGTCAGCATCGGCTGACACACTGTACGTCCACCATCATCACTCACTCACATAAATAACATAAGAGAATTCGAATTTTATACAATACCCGCATTCCTGTTTGTTAGGTACATATTCTAAACACCATCCAGCAAACTCATTTATAATATTTACCAACCGTATAAATTCTCGGAACAGCGGCGTAGATACATTTTAACTAAGAGGTTTGGGGCATATAGAAGAATTTCAATATTTATTTATAATTCTTTAAATCAAAGTTCTTTAGATTTCTTTAAGGTGTGTGATGAAACCTGATTAGGTATCTATTGAAATTGGTTACAGGAACGCGGTTATTTTAAAGAGATGTACTGCTTGGTAGAAAAGGAGCTCTAAGAAGCCTGCAGCCTTCTTCAGTACTCCATATGTACCTCCATACTTAATTAAAGAAAACTCACATTTGATTCTTCTTTCGTACATATTTCATATAGAAGCCATTGATATCAATGTGTAGTTTTAAAAAGTAGAACTTTCGCAACACGTGATTATAATTTGCTTCTTTATATGCTTTCCATAATATATGTTTTGATATACATGAAGTGTTCATATTAATTTTATGTAATTACTAAGGAATGAGATAGTTATGTATTTTAATGTAATCAACAGATTTTGTTTTTTAAAAACCTTTCTTTAATTTTTCCTGTCGGTCAAAAAAAATAAAAATTGTGACATGAAACACACGAAAATTCCTTTTATCAAAGATGTGTCACATAAATTAAATAAACCCTTAAAACACAATAACGTATTGTCGCTTTTTCCAACAAGTTAACCATAAGGAAATTATTGGTTAACAATAAGTTAAGGCTGGGGGGTTGCTGACTTAGAAAAAAGTGGAGTTTACAAAATATCTTGTAATGATTGCGACACCATTTATGTAGGAAAAACAAGACGGAAACTAAAAGCTAGGTTGAAGGAACATATTAGCTCCAAAGCTTCTAATGTGCATCAGCATCTAATGTGCAATAAGTGTACCGGCCGGGAGATTGTTAGATAAATGCGAAATTAAAGAAATGCGTGCAGAAAAAGAAAAAGGCAGTTTTATGTTAAATGAACAGACTGATTTCAAGAATTCAAGTCCTCTCTTAAGTCCGCTTTTGTTGGATTAACATAGTTTTCTCATTTCAATATTTGCTTGTATGTAATTTTCATTTTGGTATGTATTGGTAATGATGCTTGGTTCGATGGCTTCAAAATCTGTATGTATTAATTGGTCCTCTGATGATGATCTTTGAAATCGAAACTCGTTAGGCATAAATTAAATTAAATTAAATTTAAATAAACAATTTTATATATTTTCTGTGAAACTTAACAAGTGTTTTAGTTTTCCTTAATAGTTATGTACGTAAAAAAATTTTCAAATTTAATAAAGAAATGGTTTTTGTACATTGCTGAAATATTACAAGGCACACATGACAATTCAATTAGTTTAAAAAGCTTCGGGAAGATTGCATCAACTTATAAGTCAATTCCACAATCCATCAAGAAATGAATTTTCCTAGGCGATAGTCATCTACACGTTTCACATATTTTCTCACTTGTCGTATTTAGCAGTCTAATTCAGTTCTAAAAGACATGTCGATTCACACTCACTCAATATTCTCATTTATAATTTCATTTTTATATTACTGTTCGAAATACTTTGGTCTGACGATATTTAATCTGAACACGGATAGAAATTTAATTGAATATACCGCGGCCTCTATTGTGTACAGTGGTTTTGTGTGTGGATTCCTCTTAATCTCAAGTGTCCCCGTTCATATAATTTATGTTGGACCAATAGTAGAGAAGATTCCTAAAAACTTTCTCAAACTTTTCACTTATATGAAATTAACTGAAGTTTTTACGAATATAATAACAAGTTTAACACATCAAATTATCGTACGCAAATCTAACGTATTCCGATTAAATCGGATGATTAGAAATTTTAGAGAGACTCATGTATATCTAACGGAGCAAGACGATATCGATTTAAAATATTTAATGGCTGTCGCATTGAAACTTATTTTAAGTGTGTTAAATGTTTCAATGCTAACACTATTCGTTTTTCAGAGAAGGATCACACCTTCACTTTTAAGTTATTGTGCCGCCTTAATAGTTCTGTTCGTTCGACTGCTAGAAATTACTTTGTTTGACCTTTGTTTTGTAGGTCTTGTCGTGGTAGCTTTACATTTTGAACATTTCGGCATATATGTGATAACTATATCTCATGAAATGAATCGATTCGGTAATCACCTGGAAAGTTTACCTAATTGCAGAAAAATAAAAAATATTGATAGACTTTATTCAAAACTTTGTGAAATTATTGATGATTTTCAATATATTCTTAAAATTCCATTATTTTTTATACTTACTACAAGGTTCTACAATGCTGTGCTTAATCTGTTTTTGATTTTAATTAAGGAAAAGTCTATTATGTTATTTGCTGCCGTATTTCTAGAAATGCTGGAAGTTGTTATGCTTATTTTTTTGGCAGAAGTATTGTTGAAAAAATCGAAATTTAATTCTGAACTTCAAGGAGTTCATCAAATTTGTTTTAACAAAAGAGCTGAACAAAATGTAAGATTTATCTCGTAGTTTATTTCAAAATGCTGTTGAGTGATTGTCGTTTTTTTTTACAGATTGAAATTTTGTATATTGGGGCTATCTTGAAGGAACCTAGAATTTGTATTTGTGGATTTTTTCAATTAAATAATGGATTTGTTTTAGGATTTTTGTCTACAATTGCAACAATGTTAATTACGTTAATTCAATATTGGTCAGAATTCGGAGAAATAGAATTGAATTTTTAAAACACAAGGAATTTTCATGTTTAAATTGCTGCAATAAAAAATTAACATTTTAATAATAGTACAAAACTATGTATCTTGCAGTACGTATAAAAATAAAGCACAAATTTGTACAATATTAGCTTATTTTAAGACAACGGAGTATAGATGTCAGGGCGTCTAAATGTTCTGTTCCATTTTATATATTCATTAGCAGCTTTCATTTTCTCTTAGTTAAATGCATTATTTCTTATAAAATATGTTTTTAAATGAACTTCAAGAAAAAGAGCAGATTCAAAGAGTTCATTGTTTTTCTGGAAAAACCAAACAAATGCAGATGTACCAACAAGAATTAGGGATATGAAGGGCACTCATTTGAGATATGCGGTTGCAAGAGCGCTTTGAGGAATAATAATACCACACAGACCACCGGATGTAGTAATGTCTATAGTAGGATATGGCGCAAAAATGTGAGTCTTAAGTAAAGATATACCGCAAGAGACTTTTGATCTCTAGTATCCGGTTTACAGAGGCTAAAATTTCCAAAATGTCCACACGTCAACAGACTTTTGTCTCTGGAAGTAAAAAAACCAGATGTATAGAGACAAGGGTTGGGACTCCCGGGATCCTGCATCTTTTAACAATTCCAAATCCCGGGATAGAGCAGTTAATCCCCGGATTTGACTTTTTAAGCCTAAATAAAAAAGTTGCTTTTTGTGTCCTGAAAAATTCTTTTTTGTTGAACATTTTCAAATTTAAATTCTTCGAATCTTTTTGAATCCAAATTCTTAAAATTTAGAAATTTAGAAATTTCAAGTTCTGGGCTGGGTTTGAAAGCAATAGCAGACAGCAAGCGTAGCACATAAAATCACGCTTTTACTGGATATGCTACCACAAAAATTTAATTTACATCAGGGTGAGGCATCAGTCCATAAAATTAACCTCACAACACCAGGAACACCTCTTCGTTACCGCTGATATTAGTGTGACCTGGTTCCTGATGAGCGAGAACCCTTTCTATCCGAGAGATGGAATTCAGACAGGTTTTGCACTCAAATAATAGCAGTTTTGAGGTTGGAGAGGGTTATGATAAGGCCTTCGGAGCTCCTTGACTATCCCAACAAATGGCAATCTCCTTTATCCCAGTACCTGAGTTGAGGAGATCACTTTTCGCTTCAGGGATAGCCATGACTTCCTCTTGGAAAGCCATGACATGGCATTCAAGGTGAATGGTAATTTCCATATTAGGCTCGTCGCAAAAAACGCCTACTGCGATGTTTTCTTCAGATTTGCACCCATAATTAATTGTCCATTACTGTAGCACAGAGTGTGATTCCCAAACTGCTTTAGATAAAATTTTCGATTTAAACTTGCATAGTCTCGAGGAGGTGGTCGCTGCCCCTATCCATGTCAGGTGCTATAGACTGTACAAATTCTAGGATGGATTCGAGCGGAACTCTTGTTCCAGTATGAATCCAGCTCTGACTTATATGATGTGATAGCGATAGTAACTAAATGCATTAAAATAAATATGAGTATTATCGAAACGTCTTGCTTGTGGGCACTTTCTTTCTAACCTAGACAATTTTCGAAGGAACCAATTTACATAAATTTTCGTCATTTGACAACATATGATGATTCGGATCGACGTTTTGTTCCATGAGAATCGTTCACCTAGAATTCGTTGATCTATCCGAACTTATCGCAAACGTAGTTGTTATGTTAAGTAAAAGAGCTTACAGTAGTTCTGTGATTAATATATTATTATTTCCTGAGGCTTAAGGCTTTTTTAGGACTGAATACTTACATATATCTCTGCATAGTTCTTACCTTTTCTGGATGTAGTTTGTACTCAGTATGTAAATAATATAAGCATAAAACCTCTGACTATCGCTAGAATTAAGACTATTATAAACCACTGTTCACATCTCCAGAATAAATCACATTATAAACTAGAACCCAGAAAGTCCTACAACGATAACGTGAAAGGTTTGAGAATATAAAAACTGTATTAAGCGAACAATCCTACTCACTTTGTGGCTTTTACTACGCCTACTACAAAATTTTAAAAAGGATTTTAACCTAATTACAAATACAAATTTATAATTGGTGGCAATTTTAAAATGTCGACGTGAACTGTACGTCTGAAAGTGACAGAAAATTTACAAAATAACCTTCCTACCGGTCTAGTATACCGTACATTTTCCTTATTTGAAAATTTTAATGCATTTAATGGGAAACAATATTTTTTGAGTCCCAACTTTTGTTAAAATGTTCAAATTTTATAACAAACGGAAAAAGGCAAAATCCAATTTGGTCGTATGGGCGATCAGTGGTAGCTGGGATGTTATTTTCCTAGGTGTGTGATTGGTAAGTTTTTTTGTTTTCTTTTTTGTCACATAATAATAATATATCTTACGGCCGTTTTGTTTTTGTGCTACAAAGATCGGAATTTAACATTTCGAACGAAAAAAGCCTTATTTGATATGTTCTAATGGAACCTTGATTAAAATATAAAGCCCTGAGATGAACTACCCACTTTTTGCCGATTACTTTCACGGAAAGAATTTTTTACTAACATTAAATCTTCGATTTATTAAACACAGTGAATACCCTTTTTGTTAAAATCAATTAAAAAAATGATCAATTTAATCAAAATTTTCTTAATATTAAAAATTGTTGTCTAGCATCGAGAAAGATGAAGTTTTCAAAATTTATTCTGATTTACTAAAAACTATCAAATTATTCTCGAATACAATTTAGAAAAAGTTTTCTGAATTTAATCAATAATTTATTAAATATCCCTTTCTGTGTGAGAACACAAAAGTAAATTAGTTTTCAACTGCTTACATTTATTTTCATTTGGACGCCGACTTTATTCAAGTAAAGAAGTTAAAGAATTGCTCCAAGTCAAGCTTTTTACCGTTCTTCCTGGTTACTTGTGAAAAAATAATTAAATTTTCTAAATACATATATTGTGCGTGTTTTGTATGTGGAGTCAACGCTATTGTCAGGTAAGTGAATAAATTATTATATATATTATACTAGTAGCGATCAGTATTGACTGATGTTTTTAAAAACAAGTGCAAGGGAGCACATTTGTGCACCGTTGCTGCCACTACTTCACCCTACTTTACCCCGTTGTAAAATGGAAGATCACAGTTTCGTCGCAAGTTTCATTAATTTGGGAACGCTTAATGACCATCCTGATGCTCTGTATCAGATTTTAGAAGAATGGAATTTAACGTGCCTTTACAGCAAATTGAAAGGTTAAAGTTTTTATTAGTAATTTTTTTTTTGCTGATGATATTAAATTAATTTTTCGCAAGAACATCGCTATATTTCTCTACATATATTTTTCTTTTTTAAGACACATAATAAATTATATATACTTATTTAAATATTTTATAGAGAAAGGGATAGATTGCAATTTATTTCATTTGATAACAGAAAAAGATCTAGATAGAATTTTCGCACAGAACGAGTTGGGAAATTTAATACAATTCCAAGAAAAATTATGCAAGTGGCGAGTTGCTAATGTAAATTTAATAAAATTGTTTTAATTTCCATTAATTAAAAAAAAAAATCAAAGGGATATACTGAAAGTTTGGAATATGGAAGCAATCCCGTGGAAGCTTGGTTGCAAAAAATTTATAATTGTGTATCAACATTCCAATCTTCCGCTTCTTCTACAATAACCTCAGTGTCTTCACCTACAACTTCATCGCTCTGCACTGAATTACCTCCAAGGTTAAAAGATTTTGTATGTATATTACATATATTATTTTCTCTATTTAATTATTTTTATTTTAAGGATCTTGCCTACTACTTAGAACATTCTGGAAAACTTATTTTACAATCGACGGAGAACGGTGTGCTTTCTTCTGCTTGTCGAGAGAAATTAATTAAGGACATAGTTAAGCATTACGTGGACCAAAATATATTTTTACACGAAGATAATTCTAAAGATATAACAATTCAAATATGCACAAAATTCAACAAAGAACGTAAGGTAACTTAACACTACTAACATTACGTACTTTTGAATTTTAAGTAATAGAAATACAATTTTAGGAAACATATTATGGCAAAACAGGAAAATACCCTTCTGGACGGCTATATTCCACTTACAAAACCTGCGTATCCAAACTAAGGAAAAGTGGACTTTTTCCAATAGAAAAAAAAGAAAAAAAAAACATCGAAGCCAATGAAGATTTATCAGAAAGTAAGATATTTTTATATTTATTTTTCGTTTGCAAAATGGGTAATGTTTATTACTTTATTATTACAGAATTTTACTGCAATATTTTATCATTCCCTTAAAGGTTGTGTAGAAGAATCATTCTGAGCCTTGGTCTGTTGTGGAGACAAAGTGGGAAGGAACTACACATATTCGAAAAAACAGCGTTTTTAGCAAGGAACGGAACATATCTTATATTTTGAATTATTGGCCCGCATACATGCTAGACTTGTAAGAATATCCTAAATTATAATTCTGGACTTTTCACAGGTTGATATTGATTTCAAATTTTTATATCCTGGTAAAGACTGCAATTTGTTAGCCTAAGTTTTGTAAGGATATTGTCGACGCATTTCGGGAACAAGTTAAGGACAAAAATCTTTGCTAATAAGACTGCAATTTGTTATAGAAGTGGCCTAAGTTTTGTAAGGATATTGTCGACGCATTTCGGGAACAAGTTAAGGACAAAAATCTTTGCTAATTCTTGATAAATTAGATGATATAACGGATAAAAGTAAATTTTTTATTTATGGTAATTTGTATTGTTACTGCTATTATTCTATGTAGATTGCATGGACTTAAGTATCATAAATCTACTACACACAATACTGCCACCTTTCGGCAGAGCAAAGAGTAAATCTAAAAAAAAAATATGGAAATTTAGCATTTCAGATAGCCAAAATGCCTTTGCAGTGGAGCTGAAATCAGTTAATGATTGTCAAACAAAAATCGATTCTAAAAAGGATAATTACGCTGATTATGGTATTACCTTTCAACCTACGATTTTTTTTGTAAACACCTCTGACAATATTAATGAATTCTTTACTGTTTATGATGGAATACGTTATAAATTTAATAATTTTCTCCACGCTCTATCTTGTATTTTTAAGCTTCATTTTGTATTTAATCTGAAATTTCAAGAAGAATGCAAACTAGTTTGGCAATTTATTCAAATTTATTTTTTTCACATTGCCGCTTAAATATTTAAAACTGTAAAAAACTGCAAAATGTATAAATGTTATAGGTATATGCCTTAAATATTTTTCGAATGTAAATATCCTTTTTGTACATTTTAAGAATTTTCACATGTTGGAACCATATAGCGAATTCATCTGTGCCCAAAATAATTGCCCACAAACTTTTTCGAATTTCAAATCATTGAAGAAACATCTTTTAAATTTTTCGTTCAAGAAACATGTTTTAATAGTGGTGAGCATAATAGCAATAAATGCGATAATAATTTAATTTCTTCAGAAGGCTTTCAATCAATAGAAAACATACAAGTCCAAATAAATAAAGCAGTTACGGTTTTTGTAACGAAGTTTCATAGTAATAGTAAAATAACCAACCAACTAATTGAAGCAGTCTTCACTGATTTTACTGACATGTTTTGCGGTATTTTTAGTTCTATTAAAGATCAGAGGTTAACGAAAATAAAAAGTGTGAAATAGCTAAAATGTTAGATCTCTTTGCTGATCCTTTTAAGGATATTTATACTGAACATAAACTAATAAAGCATTTATCAAAACAGAAAATCTTTGAAATGCCTGAACAGTTCTCAGTTAATAATGAAATTAAAGAAATAATGAAGAAGGGAATTCCAACCTTTGACGAAAAAAATTCCACGGGTACAATTATGCCTATCGAATTTCAAATAAAAAGTTTTTTTGAGATTCCTAATGTACTCAAGGAGGTGTTGGCCTATAAAAGTGAATGTGAGACCAGTGATCCAATTGGTTGCCACACAGGTTCTCAATCAATTGCAGCTTTTTACTATAATTTCCCAGTCATTCCTTTGGCATATTCATCTAAACTGGAGAACATATTTCCAGCAATGTTTCTTAAAAGTAAAGACCTAAAATCCTTTGGTAACCAAAAGTCGTTAAGAAAATTAATTGACACTTCTCTAAGTTTGGAAAATAAAGGTCTTGTAATAAAAACAGCGGAAGGATCGTTTAAAGTTTATATCGCACTTTGCTTTCAATAATGTTCTTGGCTTTGCGAGATCATTTAGCCACAAATATTTTTGCAGATTTTACATTAAAAGTAAAAACGAATCACTTACACCAGTAATAGTACATGAAAATTTTCTGAGAAATAAACAGAATTATAATGAACAGATACAACAAAATAATTATTCTACTTCGGGCATTTTTGAAAATTCGTCATTTAATGAACTGCAATCATTTCATGTTACTGCAAACTTTTCTGTCGATGTTATGCACGATATTTTTGAAGGCATTATAAACTATGGTTTAACCCACGCAGTTAAATATTTTATTGAAAGGTTTTTTTTCCTTAGATATTTTAAAGCATAGAATACAGTATTTTGACTACGGAGAGATTGAGATTCGCAATAAATGCACAGTTATAAAGGTAAAATATTTAAAGTCTAAAAAACTTAATATGACTGCAAAAGAAGCATTTAATTTCTTGCATTTTTTTACATACTTTGTTGGCGATCTGATCGATAAATCAGATAGTGTGTGGAAGTACATAATTTTATTGGAAGACTTAGTACAAGCAGTAATTTCTCCCAGTTTTAGTGAAAGTGATATCACTAGCCTTGAAAATGATATTGTAAAACATAATGAAATGTACACTGAACTGTTAAAAGACAATTTAAAGCCCAAACACCACATACTTTCACATTATCGATACGTTATTAGATACTCTGGCTCTCCCAAATTTTTATTGTGTATGAGGTTTGAGTCCAAAAACAAGGAAATGAAAAACTACACAAATACCACTTCATCCAGGAAAAATCTTTGCTACTCTCTCGCAAAAAAGTGCTCCATGAAATTCAGTTACATGTTATTAAACACAACAATATGTAAAGAAGACTTATTTATAACCAAAAAGAAATGGGTCTTAGAAAAAAGGAATACTTTTGTTCTATATCATTTATTTTACCTAATGATATCACTTCAGTCGTTGTTTCTTCAAATGTAGTATATCGGGGCACAGATTATAAATATAACTTTTATTTAATAAAAAATGAAAAACTGTTTAAAATAATTGATATACTAGTTTTCACCAATGCAGTATTTTTAGTTTAAAAGGGCGTAGACATACTTAGAAGAGATGCTCGTTTTAATTGTTTTATTGTTGGTAATGAAAATTCACAATACTATTGCTCCAACATAGAAAGCCTTTTGCATAAACCATTTCAACTACACACTTTATCACATGGTGAAAAAGTTTTTAAACTTAATAATTTGAAGAAATTCGTTATTTAATAAATTCATTTAATTTTAAAATATACATATTTTTTAATATTATTAGGTATACTGAATAAATTGATTACAATTTATATGGAAACAACTGATTTTTATTTCTAGATTTTCCCACGATTTTTTTTTTTTGCAATAACTGATAAATAATTTGATAGATTCATTAATTAAAACCGTTGCTCAAATAAACATTTCTGCATGAAGCATAAAGATTCTCTCATGAAAAGCTATTCTTGAGAAGAGCACACCTGCATAAAGGAAATTAATACACGTGTATACTACTACAATAAATTAAATCTAGAATTAGTTTTCTTGATCTATACGTTTTATGGTATAGATTTTAGCAAAACTAAAATTCAATTTATTGGCAAAATAAGATAGTTATGGACATTTCATTTACTTATATTAATCTTTCAATGTTTAATTCAAGTAAACAGGTCGGTTGAATCTGGCATAAAGGTTTTCAAAGGTAAATTCGGTAAATCCCACTGACATGTATATGTAAATTCCCAAATAATTTAAGTATTGTGCCAGTTCACTACAGTATTAGCTTCATTGGATATTGTCCAAAAGAGAGACTTTAATCTCATTGGCGATTTGGCAGTAACTTGTCATATCGACTCACTCGAGCACCGCCGCAATATTAGATGTCTTTCTCTTCTTTATCGTTGCACGCATGGCCAATGTTCCGATGATATATCTAGTGTGATCTTTGCTGCAAGACGAGTATCCTCTCGTTCTTCAAAATATTTTCGCCCATACAGTAAAATTCCGTAATGCTTTCTCATCTCAAACTGTGCGAATATGGAACAGTTTACCATTTTGTTCGGGCCTACATTCTTCGAAGGCCGAAGGGTATACCCTGAGCTTGACTTAATGATGTATACAAAAAAAAAAAAAAAACATTTTAAAAAAATTTTACATTTACATTTTATTCCCGAGCTTTAAATAACGTTGAGAAAACTGACCTTCTGGTAAGGGAACGGTTCTCCTATTGCCCCCCCCCTCTCCCACCGATGATACGCCCCGGCACCCTATCAACTTTTATTTGAGGTTTTCTGAATTATATAGATGCATTAAAAGGAAATGATAGTATGCAGAACTTCATGCCCAACCAACACCGTACTACTCTCTTCACAGGAGCTGTTGTGACTGTGGACTCTCCTCTTTGACCTATTACACATAAGTGCTATCTACAGTTGTTAAGAAGCCATTAGCTCACAACCTATTCAGGTCATACCGAAATTAGACCATTTTTTTTTTTAAATGAGAATAGATTAAGACCTAATAACTCTTTAATGGCTACAGATAGTACTCAGGTGTAATAGATCAAAATAAAGAGAAGAGTTTACAGTTGACAGCTTTTATAAAAACAGTTATGTTAATGACCTATTCGCAAAACAAAATATAGGTAAAAGTAAAAAAAAAGTAATAAAATCCAAAATAATTAGTTTATACCACAATAGCTCCTGTGAGGAGGCAGGGTGAGCATGAAGATATGCATACAATTTATTCGGTGACCGTACATCCTGTACCTTTTAACATACAGGGTATTTTGTGAAAAACAAGATTTTTTTCTTAATCCCCCTGTAACTCGGAAACGGTAGATATGTACCCCAGCTTCCATACAAGTTTTTGTTTGCCTAAATCAGTGCTGTCACTTGTTGTTCTGTGGAAATACCCTGTATATTAAACATTACTGTGAAATTTCGTGAAAATCAAAAAAGGTCCATTCACAATTTTACTCAAAATTAGGTTATTTTTTGTGAGATAACCCAGATCAGATTTTTGCTTTTACTTTATTTGTGTACGCCATGTTTTATCAGATAATCAAATAACCAGGCGTTATATGGCGTAGTTACATCATTTCGCTTCAGCTTTTAAACATAATTATATATTATGGAGGTTTAGTATTTAAATGTTTCAGAGATACTCATGGACATGTTGATGAAAGCGGGTGCTATCAATTACGCATTCCACTCCAGAAATTCAAAACCTTTCATAACAAGTGAAAAAGCTAGAACTGGTCTAAGACCAATTCTTATGATACCCTAGATGAATGCTCGTGTGTAATTTCGTATGGTCACCCATTTCAGCAATTTTGATTTTTTGCATTGGTTTCTCGCATATATTTCTAGAACGGCTCGTCGGACTGAAAAAATGATTATAACCAAATGTTTAGGATTTCTTATTCTGAAGAAGTTTTTAGTACAATAAAAATGTCTAGGACTGATCGTTTTCAAAGTATATGTAAAAAACCAAAGTTTTTATATGGCAACACAAAGAAGGGGTTGCCCGATTTAGTCCATTTTTTAAATTTTATTTGCTATTAGTATGAGAACACAATGTACCAAATTTCAGCTTCCTATGTCGACGTGTTCCCAGGTAGTGTCCAAACATATCGTGGAAAACGAATTTTTGTATGGCAACCCCACGAAGGAGTTGCCCGATTTGTCTCATTTTCGAACATAATTTTACTTTTTTTTTAATGTCTGTGTACAAAATTTAAGCTTTCTAAGTGAATGCGTTCTCGAGTTATCGTGCGCACGGACAGATGGACGGACGGACATGCAAAAATCATGTGCGTTACAAACGGAATGACAAACTTAGTATACCCTATAGATTTCATCTAGGGTATAAAAATAGGAAAGAACGAACCGACTTCTTTGTCACTACCCTCAATGTATTTACCGGCCACCATGTGTCATGCGGCATGTTTGAAAGCCGCTAAGTCGCAGGACGAATCTTTACAGTAGATGAAAAAAAAGAACTTACAAATATTTTGACTAAATGCTTCACAGCAGTATTTTATGGCAAACTATCTAAATAGACAATGATAACAAACAAGAAATATATAAAAAAAAAACTTACAATAATTTATGTTGAAATTTATGTTTTCCATCAATGAGATAACACAGAAAAGTTAACACTCCAAACCTAATGCACTGCGGTGGCATAGATTTTTTGGTTAAAAAAAGAAAAAAAAGAAACAAAAAATAACAATCTGCGGTAGGCAAGCTCCCGTGTATGCATGTATGAATTCGCAATGCCAACCGATTTTTTTAATTGAAAAATATATCGACCGCACCGTGGTGTTCACACATATACTTACTGGAAGCTTGATTTAATATAATTGTGCTTTTTTATATTACATTAAAAAATAATGTTAACGGTAAATTGGATTTGAATCTTGGGTTACGATGCGATTAATTCTTTTTTTATCAACACTACACACTCGGAAACGACACAGAAATAAATATGAGAGTAACTTTAAGCTTGGGCAGAGCTCTTCAATTTCACTTATCGCACCAATCGCACTAAATTAATAAAATTACACGATATTTAGATTTTTTTAAATTACAATCTTACAGACACATCTATCGACAGATGCAAATATTCACTTGATAACTGCCGCCATATTAGAAATTACGGACATGATGTAGACAAAGTGAAAATTCCGTCGCGACTAACTTCATTTACAATTAAAAGAGAGAGTAGGAGAAGTGTAATGAACGCTTCGCTTAAACTGAACGTTAGAATTTGCTGCGATGCTTGTTGTTGTTGCAATTGCACGCCGTCCTTTGATTTTTGATAGATGCTGCGATTTGCAATCGAAGATCAACGCAATGTAACGCAAACATAATCCGGAAAGCAAGAGTAGAGCAGGTGTTCGATCGACGGTCTGGAGAGGCCAAGCGACTTGTGGGGTTGACAAATCAAAGAAAAACGAAACGATGGAATTGATTCGGGTTGGTGCGGAAGGCTGCCCTGCGGAGTGGGGCTGCATGTAACTTGCTCGTAACTTACATCGCGGCTGTTGGGTTGCGGTAAATAAACGTCCCGTTTAAGTCTATTTTGGACAAATTAAAGTTCATAATTAGAAATTCCAAAGAGGGGTGTATTGGAAACATTATGTTTAAATTAGTGGAAGTTTATTATGCGATGAGCAGCGCAACTAATTTTTTTGTCTACTTTCATCGCTTTCTTCTACGAGCGGCGCTTTTTGCAAACAAATTTGTTTTTGTCTGTTTTTATAAATTAAATTTATTATGTTAAAATAATTTATATATGTACATTCGTGACCGGATATTTGCAGATATCTTTTTAGTACAGAATTAAAGCTGTTTTCAAATACTAAAAAGAGATAAATAAACCAACAAACTTGGAGAATTTGGCTAAAATGTTACTGTTGTCACTTAGTTTGAAAAATATTTGAATTATTTAGAGAGACAATTTGCAGCAAAATAATTTAGATTGATTTCGATTTTGAATAGAAATTTAATAAATTTAAATTTCATACATTTTAATATAATTTTAACTGAAATGAAAATTTTAATTGATGGTACAAAAGTAATTTCATTTCCACATGCATTGTAATTTGAGATATATTTAGAAGAAATGAATACAAAACGGGTTTAAAGTGAAATTTTATTAATTATATTCACATATTTGAGCTTGGTATTTTGATGTAATTTTTATGAATTGTAGTTATTGCCTGCAATATTCGAAATTAGGATGAAAGAATTTCGATCAATTCTCAGACCGTCCAATGTCAACGTGGATGCAAATTTGTTGGCATTAAACGTCAATATTGCAGCTTTCTTATCAGAGAAAATTCAATTTTTTTTATATAGATAAGAGGCCACGGAAGCCCATTGTGCTAAGCTGCTAGAAACCCTTTCACCTTCATGAAGCGGACCAGATCTTGGTGAAGTACGTTTTTCAGGTCTTCCATAGATAGTTGAGCAAACCCAAGTGTATCCAGCCTGATCCGGGCAAAGACCTATTAGACCCATCATCATTTTATGGCCAATTACCAGTATTAATAAAGCATAACTTTATCTAATAATAAATATTATATTTTTTGCATATTTCGATCTTCTGATTTTCAAAGAACCGCTTTTTACTATTGCGTCTGACACTTCCACCTTTGGAAATTTTCAAGAGCATTTCTTAAAACTTGAAGATACCGCTAGTGTGTCAAAGAGAGTAACTTATTACTTTTCGCAACGAATACAAGATGAATACAATTCTAGTTTGGATGAACATGTTAAGGAAAAATTTGTGCAGATATAAATCAGGTTAAGTGGTACCGAATTATTTTTGAAAGCACTCTCGATTTAAAGCAGAACTGACCAAATGAGTATAATAATTAGATACGTGCATGTAGAAAATGACATTGTGGAAGTTCAAAAATCCTTCTTAGGTTTTTTGTTTCAAGTCGGGAATGACTGTAGATACTATGTCCAAAGACATTCTACAGTATATGGGAAAAGATTGGGTGGATATTGCGATGTGCAGGGTTCAAGGTTATGACAATGCTACGTCAATATCAGGTGTACGTGGAGGAGTACAGCGAAATATACAAAAAGTCACTCCAAAATCTCTGTTCAGTGCATGTGATAATTATTTCTTAAATCTTTGTGACAGAAACCTTGATACTATAGATCAGCAGTAAACTTATTCCTTCCAGCTATACCTACGTGATTTTACCTGCTTGACCTACATTAAATTTTGGCACACGATACTGGAGGAACCAAATCTAGTCCAATAATATCTACAGACTCCAAGATGGCTTTGAATAAAGGACTCACCAAACTAAAACCCTGAATCAGCTTTCAGTGACAGAACGGACTACGATGATAGAAGTCCTTGAGGGTTTAACGTGGCCACTTGTCCTTAATTCCACGGTGTCCATTTGACTAGGATTTAAACGCCCAATCATCGCCCTCCACAAACCTTTATATTACTGAAGTATCAGTCTAGGACAAGTGCATGCTTGGCATTCTCAAGGGATGGGAGACCTTTCTAACATGTTTGCTGTTTTATAAGTCCCAGCACCCGATTTTTTTGGACTCATCTCCACGCCGAGGTCTTGCCCTAGCTCTTGGGAAGATGTTAACAATAGCTCACTTTTATGAATCCTCATTAAATCATCCAATATTCGTGTAGGGCCTTTGGGCGTCAAGTGCAACCACTTTACTCCCCAAAAGGGATTTACCACCGTCGGAATGGACGCAAGTTCATTGGGCAAATGTTCTCGTGGTTCCAGATAAACCCCCGGTCAGGTTTCGTAGTCAATTCCACTTCAGTTGGATTTCATGCAAACCCTTTTAACTCTCTACACTGATGGTATGCTAGATATCTCCTACCTAGCTTATCGCCTCTTTCCACATATCCCTCTTAGGGGAGAATGCATTCATCGTGCCACGACCAGTCAAAAGGAAGAATGAATTCAATTCAAAGTCAGGATTTTCCTCAACAAACGACAACCTGCCTTATACATTACTCTACCTTTTTCAATCTCACTCCAGCTAGCTTGCCATCTGTCCATAATACACTGGTTTTGTGCATTTCTTACTGAAACTTTCTATCTTTTCATTCGACACCCAGTCGTAGTCTCTCAAAGTAATTCCCCTTTTGATCCTGTAGGGCTTCTTTCGAAACCGTGCGATACACAGCGAAATACGCCAGCCAGTAGCATAATACTTTGACACGAGATATTTTTGGCTCTCTCTGATGTGGTCATGACACCCTCATACTAGACAGATGCCATATACGTTGCACAAGCACTAATAGACCCTCATAAATGATACGTGTTGCTCTTCTACGCAGACCCCATGCAATCCTGACCTACTAAGCTTAGTAGCCGCTTTTTAAGTTCAACAGGGTGACAGTCAAACCTCATACTCTCAGCCATACTTATATCGAAGTACTTAGGCTTTGTCGCATATCTGAAGCTGCTACCATTTTCCCTCAACCTTAATACGATGATAGACATTACTGTTACTTTTGGCACTAAAAAATCTCTACATATTAACATTGACAGACGAGGAAGTAGGAGGGTAAGAAAAAAAAGAATACCGGATGAACCGGCTCATGATATTGGATTATCAATTCAAGAAGAAGTTCGTAAATGAACGTTTGAACTTTTAGACCGATTTATACAATAATTATCGCAAAGATACACGGTCGTGGAAAAACTCAAAAATTTTCAAAATTATTGACTATAATACTGGAAACTCTGATAGAAAATGTACGACCAGTTTGAAAAGAAGCACTCACCCGTACGTCGGTTGTATATTATAATTCCATGGAACGTGGAGCACAACACATCATACTTATTTTCAAGTCAGTCATAACTATTTTACCTTTCAGAACATTTCTACATTTTTTTTTGTTAATGGTAGAATCCAATTATGTAAGGATTAACCTTAGCAGCCGAATTAAATTGAATTGAAATTAGTTTCTTATGTTATACTTACCTATATATAGAATAAGTACCTAAATACCTAGTTTTGAGGAAAATACAGATAAATAGGCATTCCACTGAGTTCATTCAAAATCTTTTCATAAAAAAGTCAACTTAACTAAAGAAGTGCTGCTAATGAAGAGACGCATTTTGATGCAAGAATATTTATAAAAAAAAATTCTAAATGTGCCTCCACCCAAAAGAAATATTAAAGGAACAGAATTAAAATTGTTCCAAAAATATTTCTAAAATGTTTATAGCTGTTTCCAAAACAGTTGAGAAATTGCCTTAGAAAATATATCAAAAATGTTAACTACAAAATGTATGACCATTTTTTGTATATATTTCACTAGTGTGGATTTAATTTGAAATATTTTTAGAAACAGATATATTTTATATATTTAACTGTCTTCCCTTTTAAATGGAAGAATTAGGACCTTGGAGGACCATTATTATGATTTTTAAAAATCTTAAAATTAAAAAAGTGGAATGAAGAAAATACAATCGAACTTTTAAAAAAAAAATCAACTGTAATCCAGGTAATAAGAATAAAATAAAAAAAACAGGCCAAGTGCCAATAGGACTCGCGCACGAAGGGTTGCGTACCATCGTACAAAATTTAACACTATGTACTTTTTATTTATTTTTCCAAATGAGAGTAGGCGTCATGTGAAAAAATAATGCTGTCATTTGAAAAAAATAATGCCTACTTATGATAATAATAATGAATGAGAATAAAACGAGAGAAAAACGTCGAAAAAATCATGTTTCTTATATGGGGTCCCCCTTTAATTTTTAATTTTGTTTCATTTTTATTATTTGTTGTTCTATCGCCAATACAAAAACACAGTCTGTGAAAATTTCAACTGTCTACCTATTACGGTTCATGAGATACAACCTAATGACGGACGGACGGACAGCGAACGGAACCCTAAAAAGTGCTATCGTAGGTCAAATAAATCTCAAGGCGGTATTAATAAGTTCGAAAAAATTAATAAAATATACCACGGAAAAAAGCTAAAAGGACTAAAAAAAAATTATAAAATGGTATGAGATCTTGTAAACCTAAAATTCTTTGGTTTGTATACCTATAGGTATATAAAAACTTCAAATTTCATAAATGATAAGAACAAAATTCACACCAATCACGGAAATAAAGTATCTCGTTATGTATTAATAAAACGATATTAGCGAATAGTAAATAAATGAGAGAGTGATTTAAATATGGAGGAAAATGTTGATATATTTGTATAAGATCCATTTTCTAAACCATAAATTAGAACAAAAGTAGAAGAGAAAGAAAAATCCACAAAAAAAGAAAATAAATAAAATGTATATAGCAAACTACATAAATGAAATTCTTTTATGAAAATTTAAAGAGTATCGTTTAAGTCAATTAAAAAATCCCAGAAAACTTTTTATTCTCCGAGATGAAATTGATTCAAACTGCATTACAAGAGCTGAATGAAATTGAATGGAGGCTACCTAATCATTCTGATCTCTCTAAATTTTTAGTTAATTGTCAATTCATACTCCAATTAATTTATATGCACATTCTTTGCCCAGCACTGTTTCCTCACAGCCTTCACAGATCGTACAGCAAGATTTACAGAAAATTGCAATAATATAAACAAAGTTGTTAAAGATCGTTAATTGTTTTTAAATAAATCAGTTTATACCAGAGAACGAAAACGAAACGATAAATTTACAATATTTAGTCATTTAGTCGTAATATGTAACGCAAGTTTGTTTAATTTTTCTTGTGAAGGACTCAGATTTTTCGACCCGATTTTTCTCTCACTTCCACCCAAACATGTTTCTCAAGTTTTTACGTATATCCATATTTCTGACGACAATACAATATCCTATCAAACCAATGACACAATCCTTCACCTCTCTTCACTCCCTCAACCAATCTATTATAAAATTTGGAAAAACAATCCCAATATTAATAAAAAGGTCTGGATGGAAAACATTGAATAATAAAGGTCCCCTCCAACTTCTCTCTTGAAACTTAAATATTAGAATAGATGTTAAATATATTAATGTAGAAACAAAAATAATATGCTAGTAAAATTAACGAAATAATTGCAGGTACCAAAACTAACTCGAAAAATACTTCCCAAGTCATGAAACTCCTGCTAACATTTTAAAATATTTGCAGTGTTCTTATGTAAAAATGACAAAAATTTAATTTAAATTGCCATTCCGACCTAAACTACTATTCATACAGAAAAATGGTGTTCTGATAATCTTAAACTTGTTTTCTTATCTTCCGCACCTACATAAAATTATTATACCTTTACTAGCAAAATTATTTGAACCAAAAAACTCTCAGCTGAGTAATAATTGTATATGTGGTCCGAGGTCCGAGGAATTCGAATTAGCCTGCCTACAGATTCGGAGTCCCGCCGCACATACACTATTGCAACTACTATTCAGTTGAATTGAGCGTAAAATGGTAAGGTTAAAATACAGAAGCCGACTGGAAAAAATATAAAATTTTTCGAAATTTATATAAAAATAAGTGTATAGAAGCGATAGTATACAGTTTGAGTTTCTAGAACTACATAGCTCTCAAAAACATATTTCAATGGCTTAAATTGTAATATGATACATATTGTTACACGCTACAAAGCGGCACAAGCGACATCTGTTGGAAATGGAAACAACACATGCAGCAAGTATATCGCTTGCAGTTACGCAACAGTATTCGGAAGCATGGCGAATCACTACAACAGCTGCAGGCTGATGTGGAAAGATTAGCTTATCTTTCATACTGTAGCGCAAATGCAGAATTCCTTAATGAAGGTGCATTTGAAGCATTTGTGAACGCTATTGTAGATCAAAATATACAACAAGCACTAAGGGTAGCAGGAAAGAAGTCAACAGCAGAAGCGCTTGCCCATGCATTAACATACGAAGCTGCTAGACAAGCTTCTCGGAGTGCAGTACGAGTGAGAGAAATTTCGGTGCAGGAATGCACTTTCAACAGAATGCAGTCATTGGAGAGCACTCCGTCACGTGGTATTCTTTGAAGCTGGAATTGTAATTGACCCGGACACCTCCAAACGGACTGAAGAAAACGCCGACGAATAGAATCACAAGAAGGGGAGAACAGAAAAGTATGACAAAGATGTGGAGCCAGGGAGCAAGCAATTTGTGGATAGCCTAGAAATCAAACAGCGGATAGTCGCATCAGCTCTCCTGTTGAGCAGTCGGCAAACATATGAAAAACAACTTTCGGGGGCAGGAGTTGGTTGATACAGTCGGCAGCCCTGAAATCATCATAGCCCAGTTGGAGAGAAATAATATCAGTCGCGTTATATATGGAAGTGTAGGGCAAAATGGCTGCGCAATTACTATCGACACTGGGGCTTTGACATCAATTATTAGAGGATCTTGTAAAAAACAAGTGGCTTAACAACACCACCAAATATTTACTAAGAACAGCAACTGGAGCAGCAGCACAACTTTGGATATTCAACTAGGCGAACTACTATTTCCTTACACTTTCCTGGTGTCAGACATCATGGATGAATGCGTTTTTGGAGTAGATTTCATGACCACATATACAATTTATCTGGATGTCGGAGAACGGATCCTCAAATATGGGAACATAGAAATTCCTATGAGAGTAGGAGTAGGAGCTGATTATCCTTCGAAAATAAGGACGATGGTCCGTGAAAATATTATTCTCTCTGCATGCTCCGAGATACTAGTATGGACAAAGCCTTCCGATGACATGGAGACCTGCCGATTCCATTTGGTGGAGCCTAACCCTACAAAAGTTACATCGAACATCATCGTTGGTAAGACTTTAGTGAAGCCAGAAGGCGCAACATTAATTCCAGTCAGAGTGCTCACCCCTCCGAAAATGAGGTACAACTAAAAGAAGGTGCTATAATTGGAAATTGTGAGCCCGTTTAACAAATTGTTAGTTTGGATAATGGTAGCAATATTAAGGAGGCAATACCTATACCAGCTACTCCTCAGCAGGTTCAGAAACTTCTTTCATCTGGTGCTTTAAGTGAAGAGGAATACAACGATGCCAAAAGGGTGATGGATGAATTTTCGGAATTATTTGCAATGAGTGAAACAAATTTTGCACAGCATCGGATCGATAGAGGAGATTCTAGGTCCATTCGGCAGACACCACGAAGACTACCATTAGCAAAACGACCCGAAGTTGGAGATATGATAAACTCCATGGAAGAACAAGGCATAATTGAGGAATCTAACAGCCCTTGGACATCGCCAACTGTTTTGGTCAGGAAAAAGGATGGCAGCACCCGATTCTGTGTAGACTGCCGCCAACTATATAACGTAACCAGAAAGGATAGTTATCCGTTTCCAAGGATAGATGACACATTGGACACACTTTCCGGAGCACAATGGTTTTCCACATTGGATTTGAAGAGCGGCTACTGGCAAGTGGAAATACATCTCGAGCACCGAGATGAAACTGCTTTCTCTGGTGGAAGTGGCTTATGGCAATTCAAAGTTATGCCATTTGGATTATGTAATACTCCAACCACATTCGAACCAGTCATGGAATGTGTTTTACGAGGATTAACCTGGAAAATATGTCTGTTTACGTAGATGACATAATAGTAATGGCATTCGAGGAATATAAAAACAGCTTACGAGACGTACTTCAAAGACTTGGACATGCGAAACTGAACCTCAGTACGAATTAATGCGCTCTATTCAAAAATTAAGTAAAATATTTGGGGCACATAGTTTCATCACAAGGAGTAATAATCCAGGGCAGATAGCAGCTGTCAAAAATTGGCCAATTACAGGCGATATAGCAAGAGCCTACATCAACGTACAGAAAAGGAAAACCGTCCATATGGTCAGATAAATGTAACGAGAGTTTTGCAAATTTGAAGCAACACCTCTATGGAACTGCAGTCCTGCACTATCCAGTAATGTAGGTATTGGTGCACTGCTTTTACAGGAGGAGGGTAGTTAAGAAGTGGCAGTAGCTTATTATAACAAAGTACTTTCAAAATCAGGGAGAATTTATTGTGCTACAAGGAAAGAGCTACTTGCCATTGTAAACTCAACCAAGCATTTCCGTAAATATCTCTAGGGGCAGAAATTTTTCCTCCGCACAGAACGTGCAGCGCTCAAATGGCTTTTGCAGTTTAACAACCCTTAGGGGTAAGTGGCGATATAGATAGAGCGACTCCAAGCTTATAACTTAGGAATCCAACGCCGAAGGGGACGTATCCATGGAAATGGAGACGCCCTTTCACGACATCCATGCAAAGTTGAATGCAAACATTGCCTTCCGGGGAAGAAAAAGAAACAAACGGAACTATACAGCTGATAACGGTGGAACCATCGACAGGCTGGGACATCGAGAGTTTACGAAGAGCACAACGAGAAGACTCCGACATATCACCCATTCTCGCTTGGAAAGAAGACTTGGAAAGACCACAATGGAAGGATATTTCGAAGAATAGTGAGAAACTAAAGAACTACTGGGCTCAACGGAATACACTTCACGTTGAATGTAGTATATCAAAGCGCAAGTGGGAATCAAGTAACGGCTAGTCAATCCGATTGCAGATAGTCGTACCAGCATCCCAGGTCAAAGATGTTCTAGAAAAAATGCACAATGGATCATCTGGAGGGCATTTTGGGGGTGAATAAAACAATTTCCAAAATACGTGAAAGATTTTATTGGTTACATATGCCAGAGGATGGTGAGGAGTGGTGCTGGAGATGCACTATCTGCAGAGGAGAAATGCATAAGTATAATGTAGGAGCCCCATTTGAAAGGATAGCCGTAGGCATCGCTGGAGCATTTCCAGATACAGATAACGGTAAACGTTTAATATTAGTTGCTATTGACTATTTCAGTAAATGGACTGAAGCTTATGCAATCCTTAATCAAGAGTCTACCACAGTAGTGGAACAAGTAATTATGAATTGGGTCAGCAGATTTGGTGTACCTCAGGAGCTTCATTAGGACCAAGGACGGAACTTCGAATGACGGACCTTCCAGGAGATGTGTAAACTGCTGGGAATAAGAAAAACCAGAACAACTCCTCTGCATCCACAATCTGATGGCATGGTAGAGCGCTTCAACAGAAAGTAGTCGACTATCATCAACGCGATTGGGATCGACATTTTCCCTTGTTCCTAATGGCGTATCGGCCAGCTGTTCACAATACGACCGGACAAACTCCAGCTAAGGTTACATTCGGAAGGGAGATGCGTTTTCCAAGCGACCTCAAGTTTGGTACACCCAGAGGCGAACAAAAGTTAACAGACGACTATGTATCGGAGCTTAGACAACGAGTAGCTGATGTGCACGAGGAAACGAGAGCAAAATTAGCAGTAAATACCGATCGCATGAAGACCCGCTATGACTTACGAGCTAATTTAGGAAGATTTAATGAAGGTGACCTTGTTTTGGCTGTACAACATAGTGAGAAGGACCGTATTCAGTTGGAACTAGAATTAGTGACGTAGTATACAGGATTCAGCGTGGTACAAGAGGCAAACGGAAAATCGTTCACCTGGATCTTTTGTGTAAATACTGCGAGCATCAAGAAAGTGGACCTGTTGTTCGAGACGAACAATTTTAAGAAGGGGGCAGTGTTACGCGCTACAAAGCGACACAAGCGACATTTTGTTGGAAATGGAAATAACTTTAGGTTAGAGACAGCTTAGTAAACTTTGGGTTCGGAGAACGGAATATTCGGGAAGGTTCTAGGATAACTCGTAGAGTATAAGTACGACGCTTCGCACATCCAGGAGGCGACCCTTATTTTAGACAGTGAAGTGAACGAAGTAAATTATTTGGATTGCGATAATTATTACAGTACAGTACAGTACAGTACTAGCGATAACTATAAAGAGTTGATTTGATAATTATTTGTGAATTTGTGAGAGAAAAAAGTTAAATAAAGAAAGAACTTTTGAATTATATCCAAAATATTGCATTTTAAATAACGAACTAAAGCCACGCTCGCTCGTAACAATAGTTTAAGATAGGAACCAGATTTTGCCATTTTTGCTTAGAATAATAAATGATTCACTTCCTATTTGCCGAATGTTGAAACAGTCAATAATACGACCTGTACCGAAATTAAAAATGCCCGATTACCGGTTACCCATTAATATGATGCCTGTATATAAAACAAATATTGAAGGAAACTGCAAATACTCAAATGAAGACATATATTATGTAGATGAATATGAATTAATGAGTTCGAACAATCCGGTTTTCGTCGTAATAATTCTCATAAATCAGCTATAATCTGAATTCGAAAGAAGTGGAAAGAGGAGGTTGAAAATAGAAAGATAGTACTGAAGCGTGCGCTTCATACCTTGAATAGAGACATTTTATTTAGATGATTAAATATGGAATACAAGGAGAGGAATTAAATTGGTTTGAAAGATATTTTACACAGAACGCAGAGGTTTAAAATAAACAACACGAAATTATGGACCACGGAGGACAACAAGGATCGAAATTGGATGTAACGCTATTCTTGCTACACATAAGTGATATTAAAATTTTATTATTAAATCAAAGGTGTCACTGTTTGCGGATGAATCGCTGATATATATAGGAGATGATGATGTCTCCCGGTGTGAATTGCAAATGAACTGTGATGTAAATGAACTGTTTAATTGGCAATTAATGAACAAATTAAAGCCAAATTTTCGTAATACAAAGTGTATGTGTATAAATGAATGCCTCAAGATAAGCCTAGTAACTAGTAACGAATCTATAGGGTGTATACGGGCTATAAATTATCTCATATTGATGAACTAAAATTAAATATGCATGCTGAGAAAGTGTGCAATAAAATAAAAAAAAAGTAAGCTTTCTGAGCAGGATCCATAGAACACTATCGAAAAATTGCGCAATAACTATTTATAATGTTATTGTTTTTCACATATTGACTATTATTCTTCAATTATATATTTGTTTAGGTGCGTAATCAAAACAGACTACACATTTTACAAAACAGGGCAATGCAGTGCCATATAAGAACTCGTATAGTTGATATGATTGAGCCACTCAAATGGCTCAATGTAATACAAGAACAAATTTAACGCATAGTATTTAAAGCTAAGATTGGTTTGTATCCGCAGTACTGGCAGAGTAATTTGTATTACGTATCAGGAGAGAACTGGAGTTCGAGGAACGTTGGAGACTTCCGTTTACCGCTGTATAATACAAAAATACACAAAATATTTTACTCTTATAAGGGACTGCGATTATACAGGGTGTCCCGTAAGTGGTGTAATATCCGAACGCTTCGGATAGGTGATGCTTAGATGAGCAAAAAATTGATTAGGTGGAAGGAAGATATTTCGGTATGTTTTTATGGATCACGCTGTAACTTCTGAAAGTTACACCCTGTTATAATGATTTAAACTTTGACAGATAGATAATTCTTGGAACTTTTCAATGGTCTATACGTTTTATCCCTTGTCCTATCCGTTTTACAGTTATAATTCAACAAGATCAAAATTTCAGAATTTTAACTCGTTTTTTTATTTTATTTAACTTCTTTTTTATCAAAAAATTTGTCAATAATATCAATTTTTCATACTGCATTTAAGATGTCCAAAATATTCCCTTTAAAATGACCAATCACACTCTGTACCCAAAATGTAGCCCTTTCTGCGTTTTTCCACGTTTCCTTAAGCATATCCTCTTACGGGACACCCTGTAGATTGCCCTCCCCCAAGATCTTAAGCAAGAAACTAATTCAACTATTTATAAAACAAAACTACGTTTTTTACTTAAGAATAATTCATTGTAGTCAGTGGCGTAGGTAGAGCTTTTACTTCCTGGGCCGGTCCCGAATTTGCCGCCCTTTTTAACTTAATCTAAACCAACAAGAGTAGTTATTAACAATTAATGAACATAAATTAGGAAATGAGTAAAACCATTTATTTATTTTGTTTATATAGATTCTACAGATTGTATTCTGATTTATATATTTATTTTTCTTGTTTTTTTTATTACGAAAGTCTTGAATGACATTGTCAAAATTTACATTATCTGTTAGTTCTCTTTCTATGGACAGTATCGCTAATTTCGTAATCTTAAATCACTCATTGTGGAACGAAGATAACTTTTTAATTAATTTTAATTTGGAAAAGCTCCGTTCACAACTAGCAACACTGATGGCTATTATTAAAAAAATTCTTAATACTATTAATATGTTGGGAACAGAGTTTTCCAACCTATAATTTTTGGTAAATATTAAAAGTTCAAGAGGCCTTCCTCATTTTTCCCAAATTGTTCCTCGTCAATGTCAACAATTGTTATTTACTTGACATTCAAAATTTTCATTCATTTCGTCGGCGTCGCCTCAGTGGAATATCTCCAACCTATCACAATTTTCTTTGACTGTTGTAACTGCTTTTTGTACTAGGGTGTCCCTTTGTCCAATAAAATACATTTGTAACGAATTCAGTTTTAAATCACGTTGATAGATATTTAATCCCTTTAATTGCAGGTATTGTTGCGCGTCATTAATTTTCAAAAAGACGGATTCCCATAAATCGAGGTAGCACAGAAAAGAAAAAGTTTGCATTGAGTTGAGTAATATTCCAGCGTCTGATCTCATTTTAATATTTTCTTCCTCAGAGATCAATTTTTCCAAAGCACTTAAAATGTTTAATAATTTTTTTTCAACAGTCAGCGCATCTATAATAATTTTTTTTTATTTGTATATGCTCTTTATTTAGTGCTCATTGACTCTTTTAAAATTCCTTAAAAATTGGTGGCAAAAGGCTCTACAAAGTGTATACAAAAGGTCGCTAGCTAATCTAAAAGTTATAAAAGGTCGATGGGGACTATTAAACAATTAAAACAATTAGAAAAACTAATGAAAAAGGAAAAAGACAGAAACAAAAGGAAAACAAACAAGACAAAATTCTCAAAAGAGACTAAAAAACGCCTACAAGAATTTTGAAGAGGATCTAAAAATTTAATAGTCCCAATTTTGACAATTGGGTAAGTGGCAGTTCCAAGATGTTCCAAATTTCCAAAATAAACTAATAAAAATAATTGCATAAACGAACGAACTTTCAAAATAAAATTTTGAAATTTAGCACCGAAACCGAATTAAAATAAATGACCGAACGAACCAAAAGTTTAGGCGATACCGTTATAGAGTCCCGCGAGTGCAGCCTGTGGTATCATAGACCTCTACAAACTGCCCTCATCATCCCTCCAGCTTAACATCTCTAACAGAGTGCTTGTCCTTGCCTCAGCACTTGCAACGATTCCTAAGCGGGGAGAAGCCCCGTGGACTAGTGTTCTCACCAGCGAAAGACAAGAGCTCCATCCTGCACCGACGATAGTGGTTGCCATGTGCAGTTGAATGTGTCTGCGTTCGTTGCCAGATATTCGAGACGTAAACGTCTCTTCAACCTGTCAACGAAGTGGCGCTTAAGTGCGTGTGCGTGATGTTGTGGGTCAGTGTTCTGATTCCCATCTTCGGCTCTCATGTAGTACAGGTGAATTGTAGATTTGGCCAGTGTCAACACAAAGCTAATCAAACATTCACTCAACTACAGACCTTTGGTCCCCATAGAAACGATGTCCTAGTAATGCCGAAATTCGGGAATCGACTGACACATACCGCACACGAGATCCATTAGACCCTGCAAAGCCATGCAAGTGAAGAACCTGTGAAACAGGGTGCCTTCACCAGCACGAACTGTGCAAATCCTCTGAATATGTGAAACTGATTAGGATGCACAAGACTGTGATGCAGCAATTTGAATGCTACATCAGCATCTTTGTAATTAGAAGGATAACTGTAGACTACTCTGCAAGTAATCCCTCCCATCGCGCCCATATTCACCCCGAGGTGTGTTCGCCATCTGTTGTATCCTGTATACTCTGGAGGTCTCATTGACATAAGCACGTCACGCAGCATACGTGTTGTAAGTGTGGTGAAAGGTGTGTGTGGGCTTCTCCCTGAGTGGGAACGGTACAAGGTGCCCACCATCCACCTCGATGCCCTCAAGCATAAGCTTGGTAGCACTACCGAGGGTTGTGGTATACACCTCAACCATTCCCCCAGCTATTACTCCCACGGAGAATAGCTCCTCACGAGAGATGACCTGGAAGATCGCCTTCAGGTATGCGCGCTGAGGACATCTATTGATGTGCTCGAGCTGCATACCGTAGCTCTCATGCTGCCACCTCCCATCGAAAAAAGCCTGTAGACCCGCACCGGTCTTAGGCCGAGGCTTACCTGTGTCCAATTGGGCTGGACGAGGAGTGATGCCTTTACCTATAATTTCAATGGTTGAAGCCTGTTTGGAACTGCCACTTACCTGCTGTGCATATGATAACCCTAATGTTAATACTGGGGATCGTTGTGTTGCTATTGGTGGTCTTGTCGTTGGTCCTGCTGGTGCTGATGGCTACTTCTTCGAAAGCGGTGGCCTCATTATGACACCAGTAGGGCTTGGCGCTGAAGATGAAGCGGCTTTGATGACTTCCATCAAGCTTGGATTTTTCGCTTGACTTGAGGCCGTCAACTGCACACTTGCTACAGCTGCAAGTGTTGCAGCTATAGGTGTAGATACTGTAGATATTGGTCCAGACTCTTCTCGGACAGGAGCCGCCGTCCTGGCAATTGTCTTCTCCAATGAAAATGCAAATTTTTGCCATTGGCCTCTTCTTTTGGGCCCCTTATTGGCCTTTCGGTGGGCCCTTGGGGGTTTTTCTTTGATGAAGGAGGAGACACATTTTTGATTTTCTTCCTCCTTCCATTCAACTTGAGCGGATCATCTGTCCCCCCAGAGTCGTTGCTTCTCGAGCTCACTGGGAGCCCGGCAGTGTAAATTTTTTGTTTTTCAATTAATTAATTATATTATTTTTCTTACTTGTGTCCGAAATTTTTGGATTATCCAAGTAATCTCGTTTACTGAACATTTTTTCACTGTTGCCACGTTCTCATGGCAACGACCGAAATTAAATTAAATGTTGTGTCACGAAATATTTTTGATTTCACAAATTTTTTATTCTTTTTTATTGGTTTTTCTAAATTAATTTTTCACGAAATTTCTTGTTGAAAAGCACACTCACCCACTGTTTCCACTTGCTGCGCCTTTTCACTATTATTACAGGTTTTTTCGCTTTGATTTTTTGGAGCTCAAATTGAAACGTTCGCTCGCTGTGACAATAATAATTTTTTTTTTTATTTGTATAAGCTCTTTAATTTAGTGGCTCATTGGCTCTTTTAAAATTCCCTAAAAATAGGTGGCAAAAGACTCTACAAAGTGTAAACAAAAGGTCGCTAGCTAATCTAAAAGTTATAAAAGGTCAATAGGGACAATTAGACAATAAAACAATTAGAAAATCTAATGAACAAGAAAAAAGACACAAACAAAAGGAAACCAAACAAGACAAAATTCTCAAAAGAGACTAAAAAACGGCTACAAGAATTTTGAAAAGGATCTAAAAGATAGACAAAAAATTTAAAAGTCCCCATTTTGACAATTGGGTAAGCGGCAGCTCCAAGAATTTCCAAATTTCCAAAATAAACTAATAAAAATAATTGCCTAAACGAACGAATTTTCGAACATAAAATTTTGAAATTTACCACCGACACCGAACCTGAATTAAAAATGAATGACAAAACGAGCGAAAAATTTACGCGATACCGTTATAGAGTCCCGCGAGGGCAGCCTGTAGTATCATAGCCCTCTACAAACTGCCCTCATCATCCCTCCAACTTAGCATCTCTAACAGAGTGCTTGTCCTTCCCACAGCACTTGCAACGATTCCTAAGCGGGGAGAAGCCCCGTGGACTAGTATTGCAAATGATGTGGCCTGTTCTCACCAGCGAAAGACAAGAGCTCCATCCTGCACCGACGATAGTGGTTGCCATGTGCAGTTGAATGTGTCTGCGTTCGTTGCCAGATATTCGAGACGTAAACGTCTCTTCTACCTGTCAACGAAGTGGCGCTTAAGTGCGCGTGCGTGGTGTTGTGGGTCAGTGTTCTGATTCCCATCTTCGACTCTCATGTATTACAGGTGAATTGTAGATTTGGCCAGTGTCAACACAAAGCTAGTCAAACAATTCACTCGACTACAGACCTTTGGTCCCCATAGAAACGATGTCCTAGTAATGCCGAAATTCGGGTGGATCAACTGACACATACCGCGCACGAGATCCATTAGACCCTGCAAAAGCCGGACAAGTGAAGAACCTGTGAAACAGGGTGCCTTCACCCGCATAAACTGTGCAAATCCTCTGAACCCGCCGGTCAATATGTGACAACTGATTAGAATGCACAAGACAGTGATGCAGCAATTTGAATGCTACATCAGCATCTTTGTAATTAGAAGGATAACTGTAGACTACTCTGTAAGTTATCCCTCCGATCACGCCCATATTCACCCGAGGTGTGTTCGCCATCTGTTGTATCCTGTATATTCTGGAGGTCTTATTGACATAAGCACGTCACGGAGCACACGTGTTGTAAGTGTGGTGAAAGGTGTGTGTGGTGGCCTCTTCAGAACGAAAGCATCTTCCAACTTAGTGCCAGGGTCACTGGTCCCAAGTTGGCGAAATCTCTCCCGCGCAGAAGC
>OZ005743.1:33564106-33618748 GCA_963930735.1 Dioctria linearis | reverse complement strand
TAGTGCGCAATGTATGATCAATTTTTACAGTCTGTATCCTATCCGAGAGATAGGACCGAAAGAGTAATAGAACATTATTTTTAACACCAATGTTAGCAAGCTTATCAAGAAGAAGTTTGTGTCAACAGTATCAAATGCTTTTTTTAGGACCAAAAATAGAGCTGTAACTTTATTATAAATACAGCTGTAACTATTTGCAGAATTTATGAACTCAGTCACTACATAATGTGCATCTGAAGTGCTATATCTACTTTTGAGGCCGTACGGAATTTTTGAAATAATATTATTGACTTCATCATATTTGTAACAAACACTCAAACTTCATTTAGGTGCTTGCTAAGCGGGCGTAAGTAACTTTGAAATAGAAAAAACTTCGATTCTGATTGTAAACTTACACTGGTTTTTATTGTGGTAATACAAGAACTTAAATACAATTTTTACGCTTACATGATAAATTTTGCTATTATCGTAACTTCGCTTCATCATGCTTACTTTGCAGTCATTGACCCCGATTGGGGCAATGCATGCGGAAATATTTTCGTCAAATATTTTTATGAATGATGCAAGAACATGAGTAAGTGAACTTACGTTTGATTATATTTTCACCTGATTAAATGAACTGTTCTAAAAAATAAACAAAGTGACAATTTCTCTTGCATTTGAGAAATCCGAAGACAATTAGGAAATGTTATAGTGTACGTGAACAAGTAGGCAAATTGGAACGTGATTAAGAAATTATTTTTTGTTCAGGTATGAACAATATTTAATAGCCCATTTTCAATATGCTTTTCAAATATCTTAGCTATGTTAGGTAATAGCGAGATCGGTCTATAATTGCTAGGCATCTTTTTATCGTTACTTTTATTGACAGGAGTGACAAAGACATATTTAAGCTAATTAGGAAAAATATCTTGTTCGATTGCTTAATTTAGCAATTTGACTCGCGATATAATAAGCAATAACTGTTTTAAGTAATTTAGCCGAGTATCTATCTACAACCCGCGTATTAACAGTACCTCCTTTATAGCCATTAACAAAGCATCTTAACTTTTCTATTCCCAATGTAAATTTTCCCGCATATTGTCACAGTCAGATTCAATTTTTCTGTTCAGCGCATTTGTTTGAATATGTACATACATATGTAAATGCGTATGTATAGTATTCCCTAATATAAAAGTTAAAATCATATATTACCATTTCCTTACTATACTACAGTACCTGTTCAATGAATTAGACGCACATGTAAAAATTCTGAAAATTGAAAGAAATGTTACCTTTTTCTCTTGAAATGATTTCTTTGTACCTACTATTAACTTTACTTTGCGAAAAGTAAACTCAACACCTTCCTAAGAGTTCTGTTGGTCGGGAAAATAAGGAAATTACCTGAAAAGAGGTATATGCGCTGGTATGTGAATCATATCCTTATTTATACTTTTCATTTCCTGTTCAGTCAGTCGTGAGTTAAGCAGCATAAATTGTATTTGTGAGTTTTATAACATGAAGTTCCTTAAAAATCGAAAATAAATTATTCAAGTGATTTATTAAAAAAGAAAAATTGTTAATTGTCGTCACATTGCGGCGAAATTTGTACGAGGCAAATTTAAAATGTCGACGAATCGTAAAAAAGCCTTAGCTGACGAAACGAATGAACAAGTGGCGATTGTTATAGGCTCAACTTCACCAGCATCTTACAGTTGATGACTAGAAAAAGGTTAAATATTTTTTTTTCATTACAATTTATTTCCCCGTAGTTTTCTTAAAACTTTAGAAATAGACGAATATTTTTAAACCCATAGATAATATTCAGTGATGAATTCCGCTTAGATGCAATCTTCCAAATTTGAGACGAAGACCATGAAAGAAATATAAAGAAGATTGCATAGTAAAAACTGTCAAACATTCACCAGGGATAATGATTTTGAGTTGCTTCGGCGGAGATGGCCCTGGTCCAATATATTTTGTTGAAGGAACGATGCGCCAGTACTAATATACATATATTGTCCATTTCCGATGAAGGCAGGACCTCCATATATCATTTTCCTACATTTTCCTCACTAAAATTTGATGAGAAAATGAAAAGGGCTTAACGAGCCGCAATTCTCTTTGTTCGCAACGCAGCTTGACATAAATTAATACCGGGTACCAGTCTTAAGAACATTGCATATACAGCCACTAGACCAAGGTATTATTCATTGCTTCAAAGTATATTTTAGAAAAAATCTCGTACGGAAACAGTTATTTGCACTTGAGAAAGGTGTTACTTCATCCGAGTTTGCTAAGTTAATAAATGTTTTGGAATCTTTCAATATTGTAAAGCGTGCTTGGTCGCTGGTCACTCCGAAAACGGTTCAAAATGGTATAAAAAAGGGCAGGATTTGTAACAGAAGAAGAAGATACCAGGAAACAGATACCGTTATAGAATTGCCTATATAAGATAAGGAAGCTTAACGAGTAACAAAAATGTGACAACAACTTGTAATATTTTGGAAACTTAACAGGCCAGTAGATAGTGGACGATATCCTTGAAGCAGATCATCCAGGCAGACACAAAGACATATTGGACGTTAATGAAACTTATGCTTCTATTAATAAGGTACCAAGTCGGCAGGATGGGATTCTTGCGCTGGATGTTGTGCACAAATACTTACGTGAAAATGATCCCGACTAAAAAAACCTGGATTCACTCGAAGAACAGTTTATGGAAATACCTATAAAGTCTAAGGCACAGAAAAAGAATTCCGATTATTTTAAGTAAAAATGTCCTCAATGGTGTACATATGGGTATGTTTATAATTTTTTTATTAATGTCTTTTCCCATACGCACATACTTATGTAATAACTTTACTATAAAACAAATTTTTTGTGCCATTATTCTGCAATAAAAATATTTCTTGAAAAACTCATGTTATTTTTCAAATTTAGGTATCACCAGCTAATTTATAAGAAATGGTTCGTTTGTTGTTTCTTAAATCGCTAACTTTTTATAATACCATATCTTGCTTGGGCTATCGCTTACTAGCAATAATTCGCTTGTTTTGTGCTTTTATTTGGGTATTTTTATATAAGCACAATTTGTGTTTATAAACGGGTTATTGGTTATAAGCAACACCTGGTTAAAATCACAAAAATTTGGGCCTTCGTTCATGTGCTACTATGCGGGGACTACACCAAGTCTGTCATCCCGTTTGTAACGCACAGAAATAATGATGGTAGAGCAAAATGGATTGGACACCCACGCATAATATTAATAGTTATTTTGATTTTTGCATATCTGTCCGTCTGTCCGTCCATCTGTTTGTGCGTCTGTCTGTCCGTCTGTCCCTCCATGCGCACGCGAACGCGTTCACTTAGGAAACTGAAATTTTGTACACGGACTTTAAATAGAAAAAGTAAAATTAAGTTCGAAAATGAAACAAATCGAGCAATTCCTTCGTGGGGTTGACATACAAAAATTTCCGTTTCCACTACATATTTGTAAACTGCCTGAGAACGCGTCGACGTAGAGAGCTGAAATTTGATACATGGTGTTTTTATAGTAATATCAAATAAAATTTCAAAAATACAATAAATCGGGCAACACCTTCTTGCGGTTGCCAAATACAAATTTAGGTATTTTACATATACTGTGGCAAACGATCAGTCCTAGACGTTTTGATTGTACCAAAAACTTCTTCAGAATACGAAATTCTATAAAATTAATTATAATCATTTTTTATGTCCGGCGAACCGTTTTAGAAATATATACGAAAAACCACTTCAAAAATCAAACTTGCAGAGATCGGTGACCATACGAAATTTTATACGGGCATTCACCTAGGGTATCATAAGAATTGGTTTTAAACCAATTCCAGCTTTTTTACTTGTTTAACATAAATATTTTCTGAAGAACTTGATCAGGTGTAATATTATGCCATATTGAAAGTGTTTTGAAGCCATTCAGTGCTATTGGGTACATCAAGAGAGGGAGATACTACAGAATTAGAGATTGTTGCACCTATAACAACAAGTGTTCATTTAGTTCAGTTGAAATTTCGAACGGTTCCGTAAATGTTGTATTATTCATTATCATTTATATTATCCATTGTTTCCCTTGTTTATAGAATGAAGACCTTGAAGCTCGAATTATATTACTTATAATTTGTTAAGAAAGGATTTATTTTTAACATGTAGTATTTCGTTAAAAGGTTCCTGTTTAAGTCTCTTAGCAAATTTTATCTCTGTTCCAAATGGAGGTAATTAGTCCAATAGTTGTCCAGATTTTGATGCACTGGAATTTGGAATTATGTTTTTATTTTGTCGTTATATGAGCGCTTGGCGACGATATCGATAATATCAAATACATTGTCTTTCGTCATACTTGCCTCAGTGCTTGAGGAAAATTTTCGAAAAGGGATGGTGGAACAGAAATTTTTTAAATGGAGCATTACAGTATAGTGATCGTGATTTATTAAATAATAAATTGAAGATGTTTCCGGTTTTCGAAATTTCGAAACAATCGTATAACTCCAATAATTTTGTTATATTTATCTTGTCTTACTTCTCTATCATGATAAAGACGTTATTATTAAATTTGTTCAAGAAGGAATTTATTTGGATATTCCGGTATGTAGCAAAAGGTAAAAAATGTTTTTAATTTGTTATTTCATCACACAACTCATTATATTTTGGGTGACAAGTTTCAAGTCTTGGTTTGACTCATCAACAAAAAACAAATGAAAAAATCGAACAAAGAAAAGAAATGAAAAAATGAAAAAAAAATTGAGAAAAATAGAGAAAAAAATTAAAAAAAATTAAAAAAAAAACAAATTCGGCTGAATTAATGTCAACAAAAGATCCATGTTGATGGAACGGAGAAAAATGGGCAGGGAAGAAATGATATGTTGTTGATAGAGCATGAAGATAATTTTGGTTTGATTGTGATAAAGACAAAGTTATCTGTTTATTTGGCTTGAAATATGTAGTATAAGTACATACCACTACATGAAACGTATTAGTATTCAGCACTAAACAACTAACATCATGTATGTACTTGTAATCATCTTATTGGAGAAGCCAGAGATTAGTTCAGTTAGTTTTAAGTCCATTTGTTGTCCAGCTGCCACGCAGAATAAATGTTATTGAAATTGAAAGCATCCAGAGTTTATATTATATAATACAACATGGCGCAGTCGGTATAGTGCAGAAGTAATTAAGTGATAAGCACAAATAATAAATACGCTGAAGTGCAGAAACGAAGAAGAAATTAAAAATTGCATCCTATCTAAAAAGTGCGGTAAAGTGATGATAACCCCAATGTGTGCAACAACGAAATTATAAAATTATAAAAAAAAAAAAAAAAACAATTTATAAAGCAATGGATACAAAAGCAATACCAGTTGTATCCGTGGGAATTGCTAATAAAAATAATGAGTCGGCAGTAGCGGAAAAATCACGTGCTAAGGAACATAGAACTAGAAACCGAAAGCCGTATATTGAAAAGAAAAAACCGGGGAGGCCACCAAAAACGAGGATTGTGTATACAACGGCAACAATGGAATTCCTAAGAAAATTTGATCCGTTAAGCTTAACAACACAATTAAAGGAAAACCCGGAAGAAGTACAGGCAGCAGTTTTCCTGAATGCGGTGGGCCCAGAGGCAGTAGAACTATTCTGAACACATTTATATTCACAAATATTGCAGACAAGAAAAAATACTCCAAGGTGGTAGAAGCATTAGAGAACTTCTGTAAGCCAAACAAGAACGAAGTGTATGCAAGTTACCTATCTCATTCTCGGAATCAACAGCATATGGAATCTTTCGATTCATACCTCATGGATTTAAAGAAATTAATAACAGCTTCTGGCTTTGGAGATCAACAAAATAGAATGTTAAGGGACCGAATCGTGGTTAGGTGTTGAAGATAAAAACCTGCCAAAACGTTTTTGGAAGCAGAAAATCTCAACGCACTTAAGGCGGTAGAAATGGCGGGAGCGGCAGAAGCATCAAAGTCACAGGTGGAATAAATGAACAAAGGGCTAGGAGCACTTAACTTAGTAACTAACGTTTCAAAAACTAATTACTATAGAAAATATGCTAACAGTAATAATTCTAATTTTAGGCAAAATATTAATCGAAGTAATAGACAGGATAGAACTAAAACTGCAGGTACTAATAGGAATTATTACAAATCATCAGGGACAAGTAGTCCACAGTCAAAGGTTATAGCATGCAGCTATTGCGCGCAAAAGAATGAGGTAGGAAATTGCCCAGCCTATGGAAAAAAGTGCAGAAATTGTCACAGAAAATATCTTTTTGCGATTGCTTGCAAAACATACAAAAAACAGGTACGTGAAATACAATACGTGAGTGAAGATAACGCTGAGCATGAATTTTCTATAAATACCATTGATTTTGATATGAGTTCCAAAGCAAAATCATGGTTTGAAAATATTAAAATACAAACACATTTAATTAAATTTAAGCTTGACACCGGGGCAGATGTAAACGTCTTGCCATTCAAATAAACCGAGAAATTTTTAAATTTAAAAATAAACAAAAATAATCTAAAAATACAAGCATATGGGGGTACAGAATTACAAATACTTAGTTGGTAGTACGATACTGAAAACAACAATTAGAAACCAAATTAAAGATATTGAATTTATTATCATTCGCAACGGGACAGTTCCTATCCTGGGGTTAGACACATGCGTCAAATGTAAACTAATTAAGAGAATAAACACACAAATTGAAAAAGAGCTTTTGAATATTGTTTTTGCGTGTTCTAAGTTTACATATTTCTAAGATTCTAAGATTACAGAGAATGATGCTCAGATTAAATAAATATAATATCGTATTAAAGTATACTCCAGGCAAACATATGCATATTGCAGACTTATTATCTAGAGATTATTGCACTGACGACACAATTCCTGAAATACCAGATTTAAACGAATTCGTACATACTATAAATGTTTCGCTTACAACTACAATTTAAAGTAGAAACTTCTAACGATCCTATATTAAAAGAACTAAAAGCTGTCCTAGAAAATGGCTGGCCCAAACAAAAACTAAGTTAAGACCAGAAGTAAGATATTATTGGAAAATGAAAAACGATTTAGTTCTAGAAAACGGTCTAATTTTTCTTAATGAAAGAATCATTATACCCCAATCATTGCGTTCAGAAATCCTAAAAACTCTTCACCAATCTCACCAAGGTATTGAGAAAACTAACATGAGAGCAAGAACTTTAGTTTACTGGCCAGGTATAAATGAGGCTATTGAAAGCATGGTTATGAAATGTGCGCTTTGCCAAAAGTACCGAGCAAATAACTGTAAAGAACCATATATCGCACACGACATTCCCCCAGTGCCGTTAAATAAAGTAGCTATAGACTTTTCCGAGATAGGAAACAAAAATTTTCTCGTTCTCGTCGACTATTTCTCAAAATATTTAGAAATTTTACCCACGAGAAATAACACAGCATCCGAGGCAATTAACAAATTAAAAGGTGCTTTCTCAACCTACGGTATACCAAGAACCATCATAACAGACAACAACCCCCTTGGGTCGTATGAATTTAAGGAGTTTGGCAAACAATATGATATAAATATTGTCACCACTAGTCCAAACTACCCACAAGCAAATGGGTTAGCCGAAAAGTCCGAGCAAACTGCTAAACGAATCATTATAAAAGCACAGGAGTCAAATAACGAGCTTTGGCTATTCTTGTTAGAATATAGGTACTCGTATTAAAGGAAGCGATAAAAGTCCTGTCGAGCTTCTTATGGGAAGGAAATTGCGTACGTTACTACCGGTAAAATCAACACAACTAGAAAATAATAACATTCGCAGTCACGAAAAAAATTAAAAAATATACTGACAAAATTAAGAGACATTACGACAAATCCGCAAGAAACGAACAACAATTTAAAAACAACGAATCAACTTGGATAAAAACTAAAAATTTTTGGGAAAAGAGAAAGGTAAAAACTAAACATACATCCCCTCGGTCGTATTGGGTAGAAAAAGAAAACGGAGCATTACTAAGAAGAAATACACATTTTTTACGCTCACGTATTGTACACATATAACAAAAAGTTCACGGGAATTAACGACAAGTACTAAAAATATAGGAGCACTCTTCCATATGCTGGCAGTATCACTAGGGTGTCAAATTATAGATTTAACTAAGATAAGCTAAACAGAAAAGGACATATGAATTCAGAGTAAAACAACAAAAAGTTCAAATTAATAGAATATCATAAATAGTAAAACCGAATGTAGTTTCAATAAATCTAGACTTAGGGATCTAACAGATAAGTGATTAAAAATAAGTACGCAATGGATTATTAGATAACCACTGAATTGAGAGTGGATTAATAAATATTTCAAAATTTGTATGAATAGTCACGTGATTATTATGAAATAACACTCAAATAAAAAGGGGAAGTTGCAGTATAAGTACATACCACTACATGAAACGTATTAGTATTCAGCACTAAACAACTAGCATCATGGAGGTACTCGGAATCACCTTATTGGAGAAGCCAGAGATTAGTTCAGTTAGTTTTAAGTCTAGTTGTTGTCCAGCTGCCACGCAGAATAAATGTCATTGAAATTGAAAGCACCCAGAGTTTATATTATATAATACAACAAAATAAAAAAAATGCTGTGCCAAATACGGAAATTGGTATATTATCATCGAGTATGAAATTTTTGTTACGGCTGTGTTTGGTATTTGAGGATCTATTCCGAATTGTGGCTTCAGCTAATCATGCTGTGCTGATCACAATAAGCTTGGAGGTTGCGCAGCTTAGTGGAAAGGATGCAACATTGAAAAAAATATGCTATATATAAAACTTATAGATCCTCTCTGCAAAAGGTGGTTGATAGTATCATAAGCATTTTCAACTAATAAATTGCAACTATTATAATGCAGGACCCTTAATAACATCAGTAGCCTTATTCAGACAACACCTTTTGTAACACGAGAGCAACATTGAAGATTTTCATGTGAAAACAAAGAGAAGATTCTTGAAAGACAGGCCCACGCAATTAAGCGGAGGAACAAATGATGAAGAGTAATAGCATTCACGGAGTGTAATTTTTTTATTTAAAATTTTTTTGTTATTGGAATTAAGGAGACTTTTAACAGATCTTTTTAACTCTTAACTTTAGCAAGTAAGAGATTTCCGCAGATTTAGTATTCTACATAAATCTTTTTGGAGGAAGAAGAAAAATATATTTTTGGAGAAGCGATGATGACAATAGCACGCGCATTTTGCTTCACTTGTACCCAGACGTGTCATCACAATAATTTAGCTACGCTTAAGTGGCTTATATAATTATCGAGGTTAATTGTGTACGTCTTTAATCAAGTTACAATTATTGATTTTTGTGTGATAAATTCACAGCACGCAGTTCTAGTCGAGACTTCTCCGACAGCAGACGGTCTCAGCTTATTATGAAAACCGTGAAATAAAGTTTCCTACTACAACGAATTTTATCAAACGTTCTCGTTCTTCGTTTAACGAGCGATTACATGGCTCTTTAACCCATCCTAATAAAAAGTGTAATAGTGGTCTTTGCCTATGCAACACACATCTTGCTAAAACACCTCGTACTTCACGTGGTGGTAATTCAAAACATGCCGCAGCTATCATTTCTGATGCCTCTGCATCTAGCAGCAATTATTTCGCTCCGCTACAGACATTGAATGTAGATAGTGATGAACCAGTTGAAGAATAATCAGCCCTCTAAAGATTGCCTAAATCAGGAAATAATAAAATGTGCGAATTGTGATGGAAATCATAAATCTACTGATCTCCAGTGTCCTAGCAAATCACAGACGCCTTCCGAATTTTATTAATGACAACTTTCCTCCTCTTTCAAATAACGTCACAAGACCTACTAATTTTACTTCTTCTGGTCTGACATGGTAAAAAACAACAACAATTACATCACGTCGGACTGTTCTAACCTTTTTACTAACAGTGAAATTTTATCCTTAACCAGCCAAATGATTTTCAAATTGAAAAATTGTATAAATAAGTTTGAGCAATTTAATGTCATAACAGAATTAGCTTGTAAGTATTTATATGACTAGTAATCACATTAAAATAGTCACTTGGAATGTGTTCGTAACAAATCTTTGGAATTATTTCATTTTTTACATAGCTATAAAATTGATATATTATTATTAACTGAAACAGGGCTTAACCCAACTATGAAGCTCTCTAATCTTAATTATTATTGCTACCGTGAAGATCGCCGTAACTCCAGAGGAGGGGGTATCGCCATATTAGTTAATAAAAAGTTGAGTTGTTCTGAGCTACCTTCGCTTAATCTTTCTGCTATTGAATCAGATGGAGTCGAACTAAGAATATATAATAATAACATATTAAAAATCTACTCCACCTACTTTCCTGGTGGTTCTTCTGATCAAAATAAGAAAATTTCACTTAAGAGTGATCTTCTGAAGCTGTCTCGAATTCAGGAGTCGGTTTTGATTAGCGGGGATCTAAACGGCAAACACCAATCCTGGTGTGGTTAACGTGCTAATTGTTGGGGAAACTTGCTCAACGATCTACTTTCGACTATTTCGATTGCCATGTTTTACCCACCTTCTCCGACATACGTTACAACAGTACCGGTACCAATCCTTCCGTACTGGATGTGTGCCTCACCAATGTTCCCGAAGTTCTCTCTCAACCTTTGGTTATAAATGAACTTTCTTCTGACCACTTTCCTGTTTTTATTAAGTATAGCTCCGACGTTATATTCAATAATCGAAGATTATATTATTTCAGCAGAGCTGATTGGACGCGATATTCTTTACTTATCCACCGTGACATGAAGCAGAGAATTAAAATTTTTTCTTTAAACAACATAACAATTCCAGATCAAGTTGATACGATGGCTCAGTTTTTTATGGACTCAATTCTCAATAATACAAATCTCTCTGTCCCTAATTAAACTACCGAATTATATTATCAATATAATACGTCGTCGCAATGTAATCAGAAGGGCGTGGCAACGATCCGTATACATCGTCTTAAAACCTTATTAGTGCTACTTAATTATCGACTTCGAGTCGAAATTTATAAAGTCAGAAATACTAGATGGAATAATGTACTCTTTGGAATATAACCAAAATAATTGAATATAAAAATCGTATAATTCCTGCAATATCACATCGAAACAGATTACTTCTGACCAACAAAGAAAAAGCTGACTGCTTCGCCAGTAAGTTCTCTGTAAATAGTATACCATCTCAGCATCTTAGTGATTCAGATACCATGTCAGTAGTAACTAATTCAGTGTCCTCTTTCCAACCCCTTATCAACGCTAATGCTCCATATATTACAGTTACCGAAACAAAAAGCCATATCAAACGATTGCGAGCCCTTAAGTCGCCAGGCATTGATATGGTACCCAATTGTCGCATAAACCTAGGGCCTAATTCAGCCTAAATTCATGCCTGAAATTATGTTACTTCCCCGTTAAATGGAAGAAAGCTAAAGTTATACCAATTTTAAAACCCGGGAAACCCTCCGACAATGTTACAAACTGCAGGCTGATCAGTCTGCTTAGCGGTCTTGGAAAAATATTGGAAAAAACAATTAAGACAAAAATAGAGGACTTTTTGGCTGATAATAATATTCTATCCAACGAACAGTTTGGCTTTCGTAGTGAGCATTGTACGAGCTAAGCCATTGCCAGAGTAACGCAGTTTATCAAGGATAAGCTTAACAAAAAACAACCTATTGGACTTGTTCTATTAGACATTCAGGCTACGTTTGAGACAGTTTGGCATGAGGGCCTTATCTATAAATTAATTCGCGAGGAGTTTCCGATCTACATCATTAAAATGGTCCAAAGCTTTTTAAGTGATAGATTCTCAACGGTTCACGTTGGACAGGAAATATCTGCACCTTATCCAACCATAGCTGGCGTTCCCCAAGGCTCGGTATTGGGTCATCTTCTTTATATTAGATTTACTGCTGATCTCGCAACATTACCCAACTGTTCAATCTCAACATTTGCGGACGACACAGCAACCTTTTAATCTTCTGAAGACACGCCAGATATAATTTGTAGCGTCCAAAATGGTTTAACTACAATAGCTGAATATTTTGGTAAGTGGAAGAAAAAACTTTACGGGACAAAAACGCAAGCAATTCTTTTTACAAGGAAACATAAACAATGCCATCTATCTCACACGACCCTGAGAGTGAATGGCGTTAGTTTTCCTTGGACCGAGAGCATTAAGTACCTAGGCATACATCTCGACAAAACTTTGGCCTTTAAGAATAATACCCCTAAGGCAGTACATAAGATCAACATATTAACGAAAATCCTATACCCTTTCATAAACAGAAGATCATCCTTAAGTATCGAACATAAACTTATCCTTTTTAAAACAATTTTCCAATCTGTTCTTACCTACGGTGCTCACAGTTGGTATAAATGCGCAGAAACTCATAAACGTAAATTACAGATTGCACAAAATAAAGTGCTTAAGATCATATTGAACTTGCCATGGCACTGTTCCACCAGACAGGTACACACTACCGCTCGTGTCCAACTAATTCAAGAAATATTAAGCACAATTGCTTTAATTTTTTTTTTATAAATGTCAGCTATCACCCAATCCTCTTATTCGGCGGTTAAGTAGGATTAAGTTAGTTTATATAGGGCCTTCTTAATGAAGTTTTTTTGAAAAAGTTTTCCCTTGACATGGTTCTGTTATCAACTTATTATATGAACTCACTTTATAGTCTAAATGTTCAAGTTGCAAAGAACTATATAATAGTCTAAACTCTTTTATTATTTCCCATCCTATGTATGTATACCCTGAAATGTTATCATTGGTTATATAAATAATAAAAAATAAAATAAAAATTCACAGCACGTAATGATAATTGAATTATTATTTTATCAGCTAAATCACAGGTAAAGATTTTGATAGCCGTCATTACGTCCAACAAAACTTGTAGCAAAAAAAGTCAATTGTTACCAAAACTTTAAAGTGACGATGCCATTGTCGAGTAATGCCAATAATTGTGGCATTCTGAAATTCTTTATGAGTACTGCCTCAGAAATAAAAAACGGATCCAAGTCGTCTCTCATATTCCTTAGAACTATGTTCTGTGCACGGCTGATATTGTATAATTATTTTATATTTCACAAACTTGTACATAATTTATGTAATATATATACGTCTCATATAAATATAAATTTACTTTACAGCATTTTTATCCAAACATTCGTTAAGAAATATTTGACAGCTATTTTTGTTTGCTAGAAAACCAAATCTCTTTAAAAAACATATCCACAAAAGTTAAATGATCAGCTGGCCTCTGACATATCTTAACTCTTTACGCTGAATACGAATTTCTTTTAACCCTTTCAGGACCATAAGTTTTCTAGAAATTAAACAAAGTTTTTAGGCATTAAATTTACTTTATTAAGCATCAACTGAACGTAAAATAATATTGTTATGTGAAAACGTACAGTAGATTTGACGGAATTCTATGGGACACATATTTCCCAATGGACGTATAGGTTAGAAAATTGACATGAGAAAGTATTTTAGCTGTGGTATTGAGCAAAACAATTCCTATCATTTGTATAGCATAGGTGGACATTGCATGTCACGCAAATATTATTTGTGCGGTTTTCTATTTTCCTTTTAGCACAATTTGCACATATTTTTCGAATATTTGTTTTTTCCATAGGATGAGATGGCATTGGACGTTTCAAAAATATACGTTTTGCACTTGTCACTGTCGTGGGAATGGACCTTTGCCTCGAGGAGAAATCTCCAATCATAGTTTGAGCTATGACCTGTCTGTAATCGAGGCAGGACAGTAAAGGTCCCTCAACACGTTTATTTTCGTGAAGCTTTACGTAAATGATATTTCCATTATTAACAGATATATCCAGGAGATCAAAAATAAAGACGAAGATAGTACTTTACCTTTGACTTGCGATCCAATTCCTAACATACCTTGCGGTGATCCATGATCGATCCACCCATATTTTTTATTATATTTTATGATGATCCGGACACTTTACGTCTATATTTTCAGCAGATCATTCAGAGTATAATCAGAACTCTCAGGTGTCTTTTATTATAGCGAGCTCCCTTAGATCGTAAAGATGGATACCCTCCAAGGTAAATAGACCTCTCTAGCTCTCATGCCATTATCTTATTTAAATAGACCTCTTTAACTAAACAAGGCACCCTCGATAGAGCTCTCCGCAGCTCTGGTGATTTCATCCTCACTTATATTAAGACCAAACTTTGAGCTTTTCAGCTCTCACTTGGTCGAGATACAAGTACTTAGCTTAGAAGCTCCATATAGCTTTAGCCATTGTATCTCTATATTAATAAAAGTTTGTTCTTCTTTTTATAAGATACTCCACAACCATTGGTGAACGGAAAGAAGACGAGTAAAGTAAAAGAAACACTACAAAATAAACCAATCTCCCCTTCTAGAAATATTTTTTTTTTCGATTCCATAGCAATAAATTTATGTTATTTCACATTTGCAAGAATAAAAGCAATATGCTCACCTGCAAGAAGCCCATTCGAGGGATCAGACAATAACTAAGTCTGATTTTCATATATTTTTTCAATTAGGCAAAGCTGGTTCTTCTTAAAGAAATATTTATTACGAAACCAGATTTTGATATTGTGGACTTTTTCGATGCGTGGCAAACCAAAGTTTTGTAATCCTAGTTTTTCTTATAAATACCGATTTAGTATTTAAAATTGACTATTGTGTCCAAATATAATTATCTATGCAATTTATTACCTTTAACTAGTCTGTTACATGCAGTAATAGAGGATTTCAGGCTGGGTTGGCTTATCTATTTGATCAGTGAAGAAAATTCCGTCAGCAATGTTGTTCACATTCCATAGGGTTGAAACAAAATTATTCCCATGGCAAATTTTGCCGTCAGCCAAATTTGCCAGTAGAAATATTTAATTTGAAAAATAAAATAAAAGACAAATCGTACCTTCAGTACGATTTGTCGTGAAAATTGCAACATGTATGTGCGAACGTACATACATATCACAAAAAAGCTTTCGCGATAAGAAGAGCGCGCCGCGAAAATACATTGTATGTATACGCGTGCGGCAATTCTAATCTTCGCGACGGTGGCTGATGTTTATAAAAGCATCAACTGTCAAGCCTCCGTCCAACGAAAAATATTCTGGACTTGTTTAATCAAGTCCACAATAAATTTTCTCAGGGTGAAAAAGCAACTATGTATTTTCTACCCTGAACGAAGGCTCTTGATCGCGACAAAAGTGATCAAGAGCCGAGTTGATTTTTAAACACTTTACGTGGCGGTTCTAGAGTTGATTTTTAAAACACTTTAAGTGGCGGGTCTGCTGTCGATTTTAAAACACGAAAGCAGTCGAATTGGAAACGGGACGAGTTGTGATAAAAATATTATAAGCGGCGGTTTAAAAAAAAAAGAAATAGAGTTGGTTTGAAAAAACAAAGCAAAACTTGAAAAAGGTCGGTTCGCGGGCTAGGTACATAGATAAGAAAGAAAAATCCAAAAAATAAACGAATGGTTGAATGATTGAAAGAGGTGTTATCAAAAACCAAAAAAAAAAGTGCATAGAAAGTAAGCTTTGAAACAAAGACAAGTTTTTAGAGGTAGAAAGAAATCAAAAGGTAAAAAAAAAATTGTAATCGAAATGTTTTTAAGTGAAAGTGTACCTAACGGAAAGTAAGAGGAAAAATTAAAGAGAAATAATAATAAGAAAAAGTGTTTTGGATAATGCCCCTGCTAGAATCACGAAGGTACGTAACAAAATTGGCGCAGCCGGTAGGATAGAGGAAGCCTACTTTCAACAACGAAGTATAAGCGCTTGGAAACCCTCTATCCTGCCAATCAAAAAGGAGTTTAGGACGAGTTCGAATACTGGGCAAGACACCCTACCCTCCGCCTGAAGTTGAGTCTGGCTTCAGGAGTATTTCGATCTTGTCGGCTCCCAATGCTCGGGGTCGGACAGCTTTAACTGCCTCTGTTTGAAAACCACGCAGCCACCCCCTCATCAAAGCACAAAGCGCCAACGTGGGACAATAGCGGGCTTCATCCCAGCCCAGGAACATAAGATGTCCTTAGCCGAAAATTCCAACGCGAAAATTGAAGGAAGAATCCTCAACCGACAATCTGCGATCCGGAGCTGAAAGGGACTTCGAAGTAGGCAACGCGCCCCCCTTTCAGCTTTTATCCAGGGGAAATTAAGTAGGCCACGGGCCCCCCAGCAGCAAAAGAACTTCAATCACAAAAACCAGCGATCCTGAATTGAGAGGGACCTCGAAGAAGGCAATAAGCCCCCCTCTTAATTTGAACCAAGGGAACTAAGACGGCAGAAGCCCCCCTAGCTGCAAATTTTACATACGGTGGTCCATGAGCGAGGAAAGCTCCCACCAGGAGGCGCCGCAGGAAAACACACCACTTCAACCAACTCCACAACAAGCTTCCTCACCGGACAAGCAGGCAAGTCTACCGAGACTGCCATCCACACTTTGGTTAAAGACCTCGAAAAAGCTCTTGAAGCAAAAGAGGTGGCCTTATGTGCATTTGCAGACATAGAAGGTGCTTTTGATAACACCTCCTTCGAAGATATTAAATCAGCTGCCGAGGACAAGGGCTTCGAGCCCCCCACGGTTAATTGGATAGACTCCATGCTTAGAAGCAAGAGGATAACTACTACTCTAGGAAACTGTTCAGTCACGATCACTGCAGCTAAAGGCTGCCCACAAGGAGGAGTTCTCTCTCCACTCCTATGGTCGATCGTCATTGATGATCTCTTAGAGAAGCTGACCAGTTCGGATTTTACCGTACAAGGCTACGCGGATGACCTAGTAGTCACGATACGGGGCAAGCATGACCAAGTTATATCCGACCTTATGCAAAAAGCCCTTTCTAAATTCCGCACTTGGTGCTTAACCAAAGGCCTCAGTGTAAACCCAAACAAAACGGTTATCGTTCCGTTCACGAGAAGATCAAAGCTTTCACTAAAGGCTCCTCTTCTCGATAACACGGAATTGATATTTTCAGAAGAAGTCAAATATCTGGGGGTCACCTTAGATAAGAAACTTTCCTGGAATTCGCATCTGTCTAGAGTGACGGAAAGAACGATAGGATCTCTCTACACGTGCCGTCGCTTCATTGGCAGAACATGGGGTCTGAAGCCAAAAATGATGTACTGGATGTACACCACGGTTGTTAGACCCATGGTCACCTATGCGGCCCTCGCATGGCGGCCAAAAACTAATGAAAAGAAGGCTGAGGCTCTGCTTCAAAAAACACAACGGCTTGCCTGTCTAGGAATAACTGGTGCCATGGGGACCTGTCCTACAGCAGCCATGAAAGCCTTACTAAACCTTCCACCCCTACATCTGCAGGTGAAAAAGGAAGCAATCTCCAGTGCTATTAGACTGCAAAAGGAGAAACAGTTAAAACCAGGGAATCTGGTTGGTCATTTAAGTATCTTAAAACAGATACGCTTTGAGCAAATGACGACAATATCTGATATAATCACACCCAAGGTGGATTTTGTAAGACCATTCGATGTGGTTTTGGGAAACCGACAGCAATGGCGTTCCAGTAAACCGTCCTTTCAACAAGGATCGATGGTGTGGTATACAGACGGTTCAAAAACGAACAGTGGAGTCGGACTGGGCGTATACGGCCCCAGATGCCCTGGGCTCTACCCCTACCGTATTCCAGGCCGAGGTATTGGCCATAGAAGAATGCGCCAATACCTGTATCAAAAGAGCCATAAATGGCTCAACTATTAATATTCTCTCGGACAGTCAAGCTGCCCTCAAGGCCTTAAAGTCCTACACCATCAAGTCAGGGATAGTCTGGGAGTGTCTACAAACCCTGAAAGATTTATCAAGAGGAAACAAAGTTATCCTCATGTGGGTACCTGGACATGAGGGCCATAAAGGCAACGAAATTGCTGATGGCCTAGCCAAAGGCGGAGCGGAAACTCCCTTTGTCGGACCGGAGCCATCCTGTGGCACCTCAAAGTGCTACCTCAAAGCTGCCCTAAATAACTGGGAGAACAAACAAAAATCCCTATACTGGGAAAGGCTACAAGGACTTCGTCAGGCAAAAAATTTTATCGACACCTCTGGTGGAAAAACAAAAGAACTATTACTCCTCAAGAAAACAGAGCTCAAAATAATTGCAGAACTCTTCTCAGGCCATTGCCCCTTGAGGTATCACCTTACCAACTGGCTGATACTTCATCCTGCCGTCTTTGCCAGGATGCTCATGAAACCTCGGAGCACCTGCTCTGCAACTGCGAAGCATTGACCAGGCGGAGACTACTCCATCTCGAACATGCTTTTCCTACACCTAACTACGTACGGAACCTCAATCCCAGAAGGATCCTAGACTTTATTAACAGTCTGAACCTAGAAAGGGAATAAATTCATCGGGGACTCACAATAGATCTTTTAGGTCGCGGTGATTGCGAGGCTGACGCCTACACACCCCTCTACGAATCTAATCTAATCCTCACCGGGCGACGCACAGGAAGATCCGTCCCGGTACGAAGGAGGCAACGCGGGAGCAACATCGGCAACAGAAGTTGCTAATCAAACACCCGCAACAAATTCAAGAGCAAAAGGGCTAACACTCAGGAGTGGGACAATCCTTACAGGTCCCCAACAAGTAAGACCTTCTAATTTAAATTTTGAAAATTATTTAAAATATCTAGAGGGGAAAGTGCGAGACTCCTCCGATCTTTCTGTTATACAGTGCAATTCTATCGATAAACAGCTCAAAAAGTCCTGTGAACGGCGGCTTGAGCAAATCGCGCAATTCAAAGAAAGTACGGAAAAATTTAAAGAAAGCTTAAAGCAGTTTGGGAAACTCTCGCACTCTCTCGAAACAGAAATTTCAAATAATAGTGTTGAATTAAGAGAAGGTGCCATTGAAGACAGTGTCAGTGATTCCACCGTGAGTGAAATCCTATTGAATTGGCTGGGCGACTCCCTTTTGGAAACCAGCATAGAAGGAACTAGCTCCCCAAAAGTGTCAAACTTTACCTTCAGAATCCCCAATATAAACATGGCAGATTACGCGAAAATCGCCAAGCTAACTGCCCAGCTCGTTCGCCTATTCTCGGGAGAGCAGCACCCAAAATTGAGCCTTGAGCTCCAAACTTTCCTAGGATGCTGCAGGCCGGTAATCCAGTGCATTTCGGTGGAGGAACTATCAGCATTTTTGCAAATCTTCCCCACCAGACTTCGAGGTGAAGCTTATCAGCTTTTTGCCTCAAATATGCCAACTACTTTCAAAGAATTAGAAGAACGGTTAAATCGCACGTACCTACCTAGAGAAACTAACCAGGAACTGGTAAATAAATTAATCACTACCAGGCAGTACCCTTTGGAAAACCTCACAGCCTTCACGGCACGAGTAAAACAAATGCTGGCACTCTGCAATGAAGCAGCAGAATCCAAATACGGAGCCACAGCAGCACCAGCTGTTAAAACGCAGCTGGAAGATTTCGCGAAAAACGCACTAAAAACAGGAGTCAATAACCCGTATATGTGCCAATACCTTCTGACCATGACAGACGGCACGGTGGATGACCTAATACAAAGAGCACTTGACATGGAACGTCTCCAGCAAAGTGCTCTATTCCTGCAACCTCCAGGGCAGTTTCAATCATGTGCAATGCAGAATACAATGCAAAATCCTGCTAGTACAGCCATACCACATTAGGCACAAAATACACAACCCAGTGCATCTGCAAGTCATAGCGGATACAACCCAGGCTTTATACCCCTTACACAGGGATCCTGGCAAAATAACGCGCACGAAAATACAAATAGTCACATACCGCCGGCACAGTTCACACAGGCACACACACCATCGCCGAATATCAAACAGGAGCCAAGATCTCCTAATAAAAATTTTAATGTACAAAATAAAAATAATTATTTAAATAAAATAAATTGTAGTTTTTGTAATTTAAGAGGCCATACATACGCCGATTGTCTGAAACGTAAAAATACGCCGTACTGTGGGAACTGCAAAATCTATAATCATGACGTGCGTGACTGCAGAAAGAACAACAATAGTTTTCAAAGACCCCAAAACAGAGAAGCACCAAACCAACGTCCTAGAGAGCCGCAAAATGCCAATAATAACTCAAGAGTCTATAATGTGCGTAAAAACTATGAGTTTTGTGGTCGTTCTGGACATGCAGTAAATAACTGTCAACAAAAACGTAAATGGGAAGCTCGGAGTCATGGAAACGACGTACAGTCGACCCAAAACTCCCCGGCTCGACTATAAATCTCCCACCTAATAAAATAGGGCCTCCTCAGCAGCCCGATTCCAGTGTCGCTACAGTAAAACTTCCTTTAGACATAGGCCTGAACGGCCAAACTAAACTTGTAGTAGACACAGGCGCTGAGGTAAGTATAATAAAGAAAAGGTCATTAAAAGACCTCAAAGAAATTAACCACAATGAGGCATGTACACTTAAGACCCCATTTGGTACCGGAAAGACGCTGGGAAATTTCCAGGGACACTTCGTTTTCAAAAACAAAATTCCCTGCAAGTTTCAATTCGTAAAGAACTTGCCTGACCTTTCCGATGAAGGACTTCTAGGAAATGATTTCCTAGCAAAAAACTGTAACGTTGAGGGTCCTAATAAGGCACTAAGGTTTCCTCGCATGGAAACTAATCCAGACGAATTTGCTTCGCCATTAGAGTTTGAAACGGACAAGCTACATTCTGAAAAAGCAGTCGAAGTAAGAACACTTGCAGAAGAGGTAGAGTCTAAACAGGCTGAACTATCCACCTGCAGTGTCTTCAAGGCTTCTCAAACCAGAAAAGCTGGCTGCCAAGGAATGTGAAAAAAGCTGTCTGGGCGAACAAGAGACCGATGAAGGCAGGCAGTAATTGGTTACCTTTAAGGAACCAATCTGCATACCTGCGCGCTCTCCAATTATTGCCCCAGTCCCGTTACAAACTCAAGAAGAAATGCTCCGTTTATCCCAAGAGATAAGCGATGGAGTCTTCTTGGCAAGCAGTTTGCTGTCATCTGGAAAAGGATTAGCGCTGGTTAGTATTCTCAACGCTAACAGCCATCAAGTAGTCATACATAGCTTAAAATTACAGATATTTCCAATAAACGACTACACCATTGTCCCAATAACACACACAAAAGCCCACAACCAAACGCACATTCCCATACCAAATAAAGAGGCAATATCAAGTAACACAAGAGACGGAACTGAGTGTATAAAGCCTGCCAAAAAGGTGCATATAACTCTTCCTTCCAAAATCCCGAGGCATAAATCACTATTAAACAAACAACGGCCATATAAGAATGGTAGCGAGTCGCTAAAGCCTATATTAAAGGTGCATATTACTCCACCGTCACACAACACAAAAAATTCTACATGGTCAAAAAGCAGTAGCATTGACGCGCATGAGTATATCACACAACCTAAGGTAAAGACCACACAGGTGTACCAAACTCAGCCGTCAACAAAGCAGGAAGCAAATACCCTGCAACATGCTAAAAATAATGAAATAAAGCCTCAAAAGGAATCAAATAAGCCTCATCTACCTACAGGTAACAAGTTAAACAGGAAGAAAAAGTCAACCCAAGGTTCAGCTGAAAAATCAGCAATTGTACAACATGTACGATATCTATACCCGGATGATGAGATTCCGGACGACATTAAACAATATCCGCGTATTTCTAGGCTAGAGCAAGAACTCAGCGTAGACCCTAATTTAACCGCAGAAGAAAAAATTTCGATATCAGAACTCTGCGAAGAATATAACGATATCTTCTTCCTCAAGGGTGACAAACTCAACTATACAAATGCGATCACGCATAATATTCCATTGGTGCAAGATCAAGCACCAATCAATCAAAAAATGTACCGCTTACCTGAAACACAGCGGAAAGTCATTAACGAGCAGCTAAAAGAAATGCTAGGCAGCGGGATAGTCCAGTCTAGTAAAAGCCCTTGGAATTCACCTCTACTAGTTGTCCCCAAGAAAGCGGGACCTGACGGTGAAAAAAGGTGGCGCGTCGTTGTCGACTTTCGTAAATTAAACGAAAAGACAAATGGAGACGCATTCCCGCCTACCCCGAATCGAGGATATTCTCGACCAACTAGGTCACGCAAGGTATTTCACCACACTCGATTTGGCCAACGGCTATAACCAAGTTCTTATCGACAAAAAAGATCGACATAAAACTGCTTTCAGCACAAGCTATGGGCACTATGAATTCAAGCGTATGCCATTCGGGCTCAAAGGAGCCCCTGCCACATTTCAACGCCTAATGAATTTCGTACTAACAGGCCTACAAGGCCTCGAATGTTTTGTCTACCTAGATGACATCGTCATCTATGGTAAAAATTTAAACGACCACAACGAAAAGTTGAGAAAAGCCTTCGACAAGTTGAGAGAGAACTACTTGAAACTGCAGCCAGAAAAGTGCCAGTATCTAAGAAGAGAAGTTGTTTACCTAGGACATAAATGTTCTAGCGAAGGAGCCCTACCAGACCCAAGTAAGACGGCCTGCGCCAAACATTTCCTGTTCCAAGAACAGTAAGGCAAGTTCAGTCATTTTTAGGACTTTCCAATTACTACAGGAAATTCATTCCAGACTTCTCCAAAATTGTACGACCAATTACGAATTTGCTCCGAAAGGATGTAAAATTCACTTGGACAGAGAAATGCCAAAAAGCATTTCAGAGCATAAAAAACGCTTTAATTTCTCCCCCACTTTTAATTTACCCCGACTTTTCGAAATCTTTTAATCTCACTACAGACGCAAGTAACGAGGCTCTAGGAGCTGTCCTTTCTCAAGGAGAAGTCGGAAAGGACCAGCCCATTGCCTATGCAAGCCGCACATTAAACAAAGCCGAAAGAAATTACTCTACTATAGAGAAAGAGTTATTGGCTATTGTCTGGGCTACCAAGAATTTCAGGTCCTATCTTCAAGGCCGGAAGTTCGCGGTCTATACTGACCATAAACCTCTCAAAGGTGTCTTCAATGTGAAAGACCCTACTTCCCCTTTGGTGAGATTTCACCACAAATTATCTGAATTCGATTACAACATCGAATACAAACCCGGGAAGAACAACACTCATGCAGATGCACTAAGTCGCATCCCTCAAGCATTAAAAGAAGACAGTTTAGGCAATACATTAACGGTAAAAGCCCTAGTCCACCACGCGATGGGACTCAAATGTGTAGGAAGACGATTCCACAATTAATAATAAGTAAACGAAATCCGCTCATTATTCCTTCGTGACTCGAGCTCAGAAGCAAAAGGCTCAAGAGACAATAAACAGTTCCAGTTTGGAGGCAGAAGAGCACACGAAAGTGGACCAAAACGAAATTCAACTCACGGAGGCGGAAACACTAAACCCAGCATCGCTTGCTCAAAAGTAAGTACTGGTAAGACACCCGAAGTTATCACGAGCCCTACGGAAATCCGAACAAACTTAAAAGGTTATCACGATTCTCCATTTGGTGGCCATCAAGGTGTCATAAAAACTTACAAACGTATAAGACGCAAGTATTGGTGGAGACACATGCTTAGCGATATTAAAAAATACATAAAAAAATACCCAAAGTGCCAGACGATGAAACCATCTCCACAATATAAAATGCCAATGGTTATCACGGACATCGCAGAACAACCGTTCGACAAAGTTTACCTCGATATTGTAGGTCCATTAGAAGAGACCACATCAGGTAACAAATATATCTTGACCTTCCAAGATAATTAAACATTACGCGCTATCGCATACCCAAAAGAATACTCACCGATCAGGGAACAAATTTCCTGAGTAAATTAATCAAAAGAGTATGTAAGCTTCTAAAGGTAAAGATGTTACAGACTTCAGCTTACCACCCACGGTCTAATGGAGCACTAGAGCGTGCACATAGACCCCTCATAGAATACCTGCGAACAATCGTAGATGAAAATCCCAAAACATGGGACCAATACCTACGAACCGCTGCATTCGTGTATAACAATAGTGTACACGAGGGTACTAAACTTACCCCAATGGACTGCCTATACGGCTTCACAGCGGATGTCCCATCAAATTTAAAACGGGATCCCGAACCCGTTTATAATCATGAGAGCTATTATCATATACTGAAATATAAGCTCCAAAAATCATATGCCACGGCAAGAAAGAACTTATTGGCAAGTAAACAGCGCTCAAAGGGGTACTACGATAAGACAGTACGGGCCCTAACTTTCCATGTAGGAGACAAGGTCCTCATCAAGAATGAAAGCAGAAAACATAAGCTTTCCCAAATCTGGATAGGACCTTATCAGGTAATTGCAATACCAAGTGATGTGAATACCACAATCAAAATTGGTAAGCGAACAGTAACGGTACATAATAACCGTTTGAAACCGTATTTCGAATAAAAATATATCGAACAAAAACGAACCAGGTTGAGTTGATATTCCTACTACAGTGTCCATTAAACCTCATTTCAATACCTCCCCATAAACATTTTCGGTGGAGTCACTCCACTGCCCAGTTTAAAACGGCACAATGCAAGTACAAATAAACTTAAAGGATTGTTTTCTTCTTCGGAATTGTCCACAGAAATGGCGCTAAAATTCATCATAGTTGCCCTCTTCATCCAGTACATAACTGGAGAAATTGCCGACAAACCTTATGTAATGACCCAGCTAAATGGCTCGGGTATATTTTTCGAGGACCTGGGAAATCTGATGGTATATCATGACACCTGGAATATCCTCACCGAGATAGACTTGGATGAATTAGATGCACAGATAAAGCTAGCAGAATATGATAGCACTTAGTGCATAAACTCTACATAAATATAACAAACCCAGAAGACCTCTGTAACGTGCAGCAACTACACATACACGCTATTATAGAAAGCGTACGAAAAAACGCACGGAAACTATAAGGGAACTAGTACCAGGAAAACGCAAGGCCAGATCGCTATTTGATGGAATAGGCCATGCCATGCACTATTTGTTTGGAACTATGGACAGCAATAACGAGAAAGAAATTGGCAGCAGGTTAGAAGAACTTGAATCAAATACACAAGCCCTAGCCGAGCTAGAGAAACAACAAATCAGTGTGGTAAAAACTAGTTTGGAAAAAATTCAAAAACCGCTGGCTATGTTAATAGACAGACAACAAAAAATAGCACACCAAATAAACGATCTCCACCATGTGGCCGATGATTTAACTAGGAGGCAACTAAGACAAGAGATTATATCAAGCTTATTGCTCCAAATCATCGAAGTCGAATATCGACAACAAGCCCTCCTGGGTATAATAATGGCTAGTAGAACCAATCATATTCATCCCCTCCTAATGTCTCCCAAAAATCTGCTGGAGATGTACCGCAAGACGGCCTCGAATTGCCCATGTGACCAAAATTGTCTATCTGTTCTATATCAGACAGCAGGAGCTCAGTCACTCCTTATGCAGAGTAAATTGGTGGTGAGAATTACTCTCCCAATTTTTAACCTGCCAGAAATGAGGCTGCAACAGATTCAGTGCTATCCTGTATCCAAGTCAGCAAATTACTCATTAATTCCAGACCCTTGTTATTCATACATAGCCAATAGCACAAAAACCCAGGAATTTCTCTTATTAAGAGGCGATGACATGAAAATTTTCAAAAAAATAACAAGTAATTTGGAAGAAAACACGTATGTAGGCCGGCTGAACACGCCTATAATCAAAGCGGCAACGTCCAACGAATGTGCCATTAAATTGCTATACAACCTTTAAATGAAGTGCCCAAATGCAAGACCGGAGTACAAATCCCACAAAAAGACATCCTGATCAAATTAAGCAAGCCCAATACGTGGCTATTTTCATTTATCACCTCCACGGTGCTACACATAACATGTTCAGATCACTTTGTAATCTCGAAACTGGAAGGACAAGGGATATTAGAGATAACGCAACCATGTCAAGTTCAAATAGGTGACAAAGTGCTTAAATACGAAGGTCAGAGTAAATTTGCACTAAAAATTATCCAGCCGAATCAATTTTCTGAGCTCAACCACTCTCTACTCAAAGTAAACCTGACTGAAATTTTACAAGGAACTCAAAACCACAGTCTGGGGAAAATCGAAATCTTAACGGGAGACGATATCCATAAATCAATTTATAGCGACACCCATTCGCTGGAAGAAATCCAAAACAAAATTATTAAATACCAAGAAAAGATATCAAGTAAAAACTCCCATATCCTGTCCACAACTTCTCTATCATTTACGAGCCTACTAGTTCATAATGATCGCTGTGGCAGTAAAATATCTTAACTCTGTTGTCATCAAGATGAGACAACAGAGAAATCAACCACAAGGTAACCCCGAAATTTCATCAGAGGGAATTCCGTTAGAAGAGCGAACTCCTGCTCCCCAACCCAGTTTAAGGCGAGCCAGAAGCCTCTCCAAAACAAAATCAGTCCAAATCGTTTGAAAAAAAAATGGCAAACGGACACTGTCAATATGGACAACCAATCAACCTAATTAAGGACATAAAAGGTAGACCTGGTAAAAGATGAAACGTACATATAAACGAAAATGTACCAAAACAAAAAGTAAAAGGTATGAAACAAAATGTATTGCAGGCAGCAAGACCTAAATAAACACATTGTAAACATATATATAAAAATAAAACAAAATTTTAAATAAACCCAAAATAGAGTAGAAATAAAATTAAACTTGAAGGTAAACGTAAATGAACAAAAATAGAAATAACAATAGATAGAATAGTAAAAAAAAAATTAATTAAAACCTAATTATAAATAGGAAGTTTATAAGCTAATATAAAAATAAATAAAACATGTAAAGAGATTTAAACTATAGAATTAAAGAAAAATGCCCTAGAATAAAAATTAATAAAAAAGCATACAGTACCTACTCAAACAGTAGAGGTAATCGGAAAAGAAAATAATTTAAAATCAGGTACATACATCGCATTAGAATTTAAATATAATCTTAAAAGACTGTAAGTAAAAAAAAGAAAAAGAAAAACAATAAAAGCTTTACCAGGCTACCACACACAAAAAGCATTTTTTTTAATACTAAAATTAGAAATAATTATACATACAAAAACAAAGTGTAAAGCCAAGCCGAACGAAAAAATAACATAAAATTACATAAGGCTACACAAAAAAAAAATGTTTTTAACTAAACTTATAATTAGGGAATAAAATAGTAAATAACAATTAATATTAAAACAACAAATCAAACCTAGCCAATTGAATAGGAGATATACAAAAAAAAACTAGTTGTTAGCCCAAAATTGTGTAAACTCAACCGAAACCGCACCGACAGAACCAAATAAAGTACCAACCTAACCAGACCTAAAAGCAAAACAGATTCAAGAAAGGATAAAATAATTGAATTAAAGTAGCACTAATGATCGACGGTAACGTAAAATACACTACATAAATTCGGAAAAAATCAAATTCAAGTCAGAAGTAATTAGCGTAAAAAAAAAGAATAAGAAATAATACAAATAGAACAACAAAAACAAAAAAGGGGTTGACCAAGCCACAAAAAGTGTTTTAACAAAAATACTCCTTTAAAAATTGCAAGTTTGCAAAACCGCAACCACTCAGGAAGTAAAAGAACCGAAGCCAAACCAGGAAACCTGGAAATGAAAGGTAATGAAAATAAAATTCGAGGCGATTTAGGAATAGTTGTTACGATTTATTAAAGAAAAAAAAAAAAACTCAACCAAGAGACAATTTAAAAAAAAAGGGGGTATGAGAAAAAATAAAACAATTTTTGTTAATTTCAAAAGTACATCAGGCATCGCTATCGTCCTCATCCCAGTCTACTGGACCTCCAGCAGGGGGCGGGGTCGCCGTATACTTCCTCACGAGGGGATGTTACGGGGGAAGAAAAGACCTCGTGACAGCATGCACAAAGCCCGTGCTGTCCGAACAGGTTGACGCCTCCACCTGCAACAAACAGAGTAAATATATATTTAGCAAAACAAATTTCTCGTATCCAAAGAAATGAATGCTTACCTGCTACAGTTCAGGACTGCCCACGGTGGTGGTAGAGAGGCAGATTTACGGTATAGTGGCGTCCTACAATTGCCTCCGCTCCCCCAGGCGGTGAAAGGGCGCTGACCTCGCTCGCGAAGCACCAAACGGATGGGACCCTGCCACCCGGGTACTACGTGCAGCACATATATCCCCGTAAGTGACCGAGGTAAGTCCCACCGGGCTGAAGAAGGGTTCGTTATCCACTTTAACGCGAAACAGCATTCTTAGATCCTCGACGACTCGGGTTTGAATAGAAAAAAATACTCGTGGTTAATTCAGGAAAGGTTCACTCGCGAATGATCAAAGTGTAACAATTCAAAAGCAAGATAAGATCGTTGCTGCAACAAAGTGCCAGATCCAAAATAAACCAAGGGAATATCGAATACCAACAGATAAGATTTCCAATCTGGTACCCAATACGAAGATCTTACTTTGCTAGGACAGAATCCCTTCCCCCGAGAGTTATTCCTCTCCAAAGAATAACTCTAACTTTTAGGGGGAGGGGAGGATTGTTACATGCAGTAATAGAGGATTTCAGGCTGGGTTGGCTTATCTATTTGATCAGTGAAGAAAATTTCGTCCATAGGGTTGAAACAAAATTATTCCCATGGCAAATTATGCCTTCAGCAAAATTTGCCAGTAGAAATATTTAATTTGAAAAATAAAATAAAGGACAAATCGTACCTTCAGTACGATTTGTCGTGAAAATTGCAACATGTATGTACGAACGTACATACATATCACAAAAAAGCTTTCGCGATAAGAAGAGCGCGCCGCGAAAATACATTGTGTGTATACGCGTGCGGCAATTTTAATCGTCGCGACGGTGGCTGATGTTTATAAAAGCATCAAATGTCAAGCCTCCATCCAGCGAAAAATATTCTGGACTTGTTTAATCAAGTCCAGAATAAATGAAAATTTTCTCAGGGTGAAAATGCAACTATGCATTTTCTACCCTGAACGAAGGCTCTTGATGGCGACAAAAGTGATCAAGAGCCGAGTTGATTTTTAAACACTTTACGTGGCGGTTCTAGAGTTGATTTTTAAAACACTTTAAGTGGCGGGTCTGCTGTCGATTTTAAAACACGAAAGCAGTCGAATTGGAAACGGGACGAGTTGTGATAAAAATATTATAAGCGGCGGTTTAAAAAAAAAAAGAAATTGAGTTGGTTTGAAAAAACAAAACAAAACTTGGAAAAGGTCGGTTCGCGGGCTAGGTACATAGATAAGAAAGAAAAACCCAAAAAATAAATGAATGGTGGAATGATTGAAAGCGGTGTTATCAAAAACCAAAAAAAAAAGTGGATAGAAAGTAAGCTTTGATACAAAGACAAGTTTTTAGAGGTAGAAAGAAATCAAAAGTTGAAAAAAAATTGTAATCGAAATGTTTTTAAGTGAAAGTGTACCTAACGGAACGTAAGAGGAAAAATTAAAGAGAAATAATAATAAGATAAAGTGTTTTGGATAAAGCCCCTGCCAGAATCACGAAGATACGTAACAAGTCTATTTAAGTTGCCTTTAAGAAGCAGGTTATTTTAACGAGATATATTGCTCGTTAGAAGAGTTGCTCTAAGAGTCCTGGAGATTTCTTGACTACTCCTTGTTTCTCTTTATACTTAATTAAAGAAAGCTCGCATTTGTTTCTTCTCTCATAAACATTTCATATAGAAACCATTGATATTGTTACGCGGAACAAAGTGACACACGCGACATCTGTTGGAAATGGAAACAACTTTAGGTTAGTGACATCTTAGTAAACTTTGGGTTCGGAGAATAGAATATTCAGGAAGGATCTAGTATAATTTTTAGAGTATAAATACGGCGCTTCTCACATCCAGGCGGCGAGTCTTATTTTAGACAGTGAAGTGAAGGAAGTAAACTATTTGGATAGAGATAATTAGAAGTACAGTACTAGCGATAACTTAGGAATTGATTTGATAATTGTGTGTGAATTGTGAGAATAAACAGCAAAGCTAAATAAAGAAAGAACTTTTGAATTATATCTGAGATATTGTGCTTTAAATAAGGAACCAAAGCCACGCTCGTAACAATATCAATGTGTTAGTTTTGAAAATGAGGCGCTGTTGGCTTCAGTGCAAACGTGTTTACTATTTGCTTCTTTATATTCTTTCCGTAATTTATGTTTTAATATGCATGAAGTGTTCATATTGATTTTGTTTAATTACTAAGGAAGGAGATAGTTAGTTATGTATGTAACAAAAAGTTCAAATTTAACAACGTACAATTGACAATTTAATTAGTTAAAAAGGCTTCGGAAAGATTGCATCAATTTAAATGAAAAAATTACTCCACAATTCATCAAGAAATGAATTTTCCTACGCGACAGTCATCTACGTATTTCACATATTTGTTCATTTCTCGTATATTAGCAGTATAATTCAGTTCTAAACAATATGTCGATTCGCGCTAAACTCAATACTTTCATTTCTAATTTCCTTTTTTTATTATTGTTCAAAATATTTAGGTCTGACGATTTTTAATTTGAATACGGATGGAAATTTAATTGAATATTCCTCGGCCTCTTTTGTGTACAGTATTTTCGTGTGTGGATTCCTTCTAATCTCAAGTGCCCCCGTTCACATAATTTATGTTGGACCAATAGCAGAAAAGATTCCGGAAAACTTTCTCAAGTTTTTCGCTTATATGATTTTAACTGAAGTTTTCGCGAACAGAATAACAAGTTTAACACAACAAATTATCGTACGCAAATCTAACTTATTCCGATTAAATCGGATAATTAGAAATTTTAGAGAAACTGGTACATATCTAGGGGAGCAAGACAATATCGATTTGAAATATTTAATGGCTGTCTCATTGAAGCTTACTTTAAGTGCGTTAAATATTTCATTGTTAACACTATCCCTTTTTCAGAGAAGGGATGCACCTTCAGTTTTAAGTTATTGTGCCGCCTTAATAGTTACATACGTTCGACTGGTAGCAATTGTATTATTTGACTTAAGTTTTGAATGAATTGTCGTGGTGACATTTCATTTTGAACATTTTGGTATCTATGTGAAAACGATTTCTAATGAAATGAATCGATTCGGTGATCACCCGGAAAACTTATTTAATTGCAGCAGAATTAGAAATATTCAAAGATTTTATTCAAAACTTTGTGAAATTTTAGATGACTTTCAATATATTTTTAAAGTTCGATTATTTTTTATACTTACAAAGTTCTTCTTTGCTGTCCTTCATCTGTTTTTTACTTTAATTAGGGAAAAGTCGCTTATGTTATTTGCTAGCATATTTCTGGAGTTGCTGGAAGCTGTTATGTTCATTTTTCTAGCAGAAGTTTTGTTGAACAAATCGAAATTTCAGTCTGAACTTCAAGGGGTTCATCAATTTTGTTGTAAGAAAAGATCTGAACAATATGTAAGATTTATCGTGATGAATACAAGCTGATGTTGAATGGTTGTCTTTTTTTATTTCTACAGATTGAAATTTTGTATATTGGGGCAATCTTGAAGGAACCTACAATTTGTATTTGTGGATCTTTTCAATTAAATAATGGAACCGTTTTAGGCTTTTTGTCTACATTCGCAACAATTTTAATTACGTTAATTCAGTATTGGTCAGAATTCAGAGAAATATAATTGCATTTTTAAAACAAAAGGAATTTTAGTGTTTAAATTGCTGCAATAAAAGATTACAATTTTAATGATGGTACAAATCTGGTTTCACTACGTGTAACAATAACACAATTATGCACTATTAACTTATTTTAAACAACAGTATAACTGCGTACATCTGCCAGGGCATCAAAATTACTGCAGCTTTGATTTTCTCTTAATTAAATATACATTTTTTCTTATAAAATACGTTTTTAATTGAACTTCAACCAAAATAGCAGATTCAAAAGCTTTTATTATTTATCTGGAAAATATCAAACAAAAGTAGATGTATCCGATAAGAATTAGGGATAATGAAGGACACTCATCTGACGTATATGGTTGTAAAAACGCTTTGAGGAATAATAACCAGCAATGTAGTAATGCCTATGGTAGGATCTGGCCTAGAAATGGGAGTCTTGAGGTAAAGATACACGGTAAGAAAACTTTAATCTCTTGTCTCTGGTTAAGAGAGTCTAAAATCTAAAAGAAAAAGAACACATACCTAAAATGTATCTGTGAAATGTATGTTTGGTTTCCACATAAGATCTCTAGAGATATCTGTTATAATTGTTACCTCTTAGTGTTGATATATTGGCGCAGTGTTAAAATTGTATTATATAATTTTTCTAGAAAAAATTGTATCCACGCTTCATAAAGCAGCATCAGATAGCGGCAGTATTGTTGAAAAATGAAAAGTAATCCGGTCGAATTCGGGTAAGGAAATTTGGGAAAGTAATTGTTTTTTTTTTATTGAATTTCAATTTTCCACCCCAAAAGTTCCCAAAATCAAAACCTAAATTTAACTATTTGAAGATACATGCAATAGCATTGGGGAGATTTTTATTACAACAAAACTTCACTGTCGCTTTCTTTTGTACTGGGCACATACATACATATAACATGACTACATTTCTACCACAATTTCAAAAATAAAAAATAAATAAAAGCTTTAAGTATACTATTAAAACCTAGGAGAGTTACAGTAGTAAATTTCACTTGTTAAATTCCAGCTAATTATAACCCAAATCCTACTATACCTGCAGTGAAATATTCGTACAACGTTCATAAACATTCCTGTTAAGGTAGCATCTGGAAAGAATTTCCCGGGACTTGAAAGTTGAGAGAAAACTTACATTATATGCGGCCTCCCATTGTTGGGTACTCCTTGGAAAGAAATATATAGTAATTGAATATATAGGATTTACCCCTAAAGGGGATGATAATGTTTGCTTTGTTAACCCTTGGAAAAAGTATGGTTTGTCGATCGCTTGCAAATGATGATATTCCGCTGGTTTAGAATCAGGTGCTCCTCGTTGTTGAAGGATTATTTTTCCAAAATTTTATGTAGGATTATACAGGGTGTCCCGTATGTGGTGTGGCACCCGAACGCTACGGATAGGTCATGCTTAGACAAACAAACGCTACGGATAGGTCATGCTTAGACAAACAAAAAATTGTATGGATGAGGGGGGGGGGATCGTAACGGGTTCCGAGATAACAGGACTTTAAGATATTTATGTAGGTACGTATCTTCGATTAATAATCGTTGGACCTTTCCAGTAGTCCATATATTTTTTCTTCCCTCTCCCCCATTTTGAAGTTAAGGCTCAACAAAATTGATATTTAGGAATTATAACTCGTTTTTTTTTAATTTAACTTCTATTTTTATGAAAAAACATGTCATCATTACTAATTTTTCATATAGGGGTTAAGAAGCCCGCAATCTTTGCTTTAAAATGACCTATCACACTCTGTACCGAAAATGTAACCCTTTCTGCATTTTTTGCACTTTTTCTTAAGAATATCTAGCGAAAATGACGGAAAAAGGTCATTTTCAAAATATAATTGCCTACTTCCTGGCACTTAGCCATTTTCGCTGGAGATGCTCAAGAAAAAGTGCAAAAAACCCAGAAGGGGTTACATTTTGGGTACAGAGTGTGAGCCATAATTTCAAAACGGAAAGGGTGAGCGAAAAAGCTTATAGGCCATTGGAAAGGTCCAACCATTGTCTATCTAATAAAGCTTAACCCATCATCATAAGGTGTAACGTTCAGGAGTTACAGAGTGATCTATAAACACATAACAAAATATCTTAAATTCCCGTTATCTCTGAAACCGTTACGATTCCCCCTCCCCCACCGTTTGGCCTTTGGTTCGTTATTTAAAATGCAATATTAATTAATTAATATACAAGTTCTTTATTTCACTTCTAATCATATAAAATTCATTAACATTCAATTAATCAACTCAACTTTAATTATCGCTATTTCTGTACTTTCAATTATAGCAATCCAATTACAACACTTTCACGTGTTTATTACTTTCGCTTGTTACCACTGCAACGTTTAAGACAAGACTCTCTTTTGGCATTCAGTCAAGAGTCAAGAGTCCTTCACACGCTATTTATGAAATAAAACAATTTATGGCGAAAGTATAAACCGAACCGATATCCCCGGATATTTGAAAATATTTACGTACTTAATTTTGGCCTAGATTTCACTTTTGTCTTTGATTCAATTTGTAATTTCATTGCTCGAATAATTATTAATTAGAGGTTACGCGATGTCAAAATTATTACAGTTTGTTCCGCGACGGCAAGCTGTTTTCTTGACTGATCTTGATCTGTGGATTTAGAGGAATGGGGAAACTGGATGTGAGTGGGAGGTTATGGAATGTTACAGATTTCTCTAACTTGTTGTGAGTTGAAGACTAGCGTTGGTTCCAACATGATGAGAAATATTCCGAAAGTCCAGAATGGTCCAGCGTTGATAAGACCCACGATGATCTAGATGCCAGGATGGTGTCCTATCCACGATGGTGGCTTCTTTTACTAGTGAAGAAAGTAAATCTTCCGCCCAGGTAATAAATGTTTCTCGTTTCTGAGTTGATAAGGTGAAGAGGTAATAAGTAGTGGAAGTTTTTAACTTGAAGTTGCGTTGAAAGCTGGCTGATGAATAGGTTTGGGTGTTGAGAGATATTCTCAAGTTGTTTGGCCGCGAGAGAAAGCAGATAGTCCTCGATTGGAGTGATGTTTGTATTGTCATATAAAAAGGTGTTGGGAAAGTAGTGTCTGTCGGGTTTCCAGATGGGGAAGCAATAGCAGATGATAGGGCAGATGAGCTATTTATATATAAGCAGTTTGTATCTTTCGGGAGACCGTTTCTCCTTCTGATAATAGCGTTGAGTGGGGAGTATGCATAGTTGGCTTTCTACATGGTCAGTTTGGCATGATTGTTGAATTTCAACAGATTATTAAAAGAGACACCAAGATATTTGGTATTCTTTGAAGGCTGAAGCTTTTCGTTATTGACTTCGATTTCGATTTTGTTGGCTCGTGTGGCGAGATTAGGTCTTCCCCTTGTGGAGGGATTACGGATGCAAATCATTTCAGGTTTGTTCAGATTTATTTTGTTGTCCCACTTTCTGGAGAACTCGTCGAGTTTGAGGACATGCCGCTCCACTTTAGTAGCGACGAAATTGGCTGACAAGGAGTGGGCGTATGTAAGGGAGTCATCAGCATAGAGCAGTGTGGTGGAATTTGAGTCGTTGGATCATAAGTGAAAATATTGAAGAGAGCTGGTCCGAGGACCCAACCCTGGAGGACACCAGCACTGACTGATGTTGCCTGAGAACTGAGATTTTCAATTTCTATGTAGAGATACAGAGATAAGAGAAAGCTATGTATAACCCGGGTGAGATAAGGCATGAACTCGAGGTTTATAACTTTGAAAATTAACCTCTTTGTCCAAACTCAATCAAACACTTTCTCTACATCAAGGAAGCAGCATACTGTCTGCTCCCTTTTGTTGAGGGCGTTTGTAGAATCAGAGAGGAATTTGAGCAAAGCGTGAAAAGTGGAGTGCTGGGGCTTGAAGCCGAATTGGGTATCTTGCCTGATGTTTAGGTCGAGGCAGGTATTCTCAATGTGTTGGCGGACTATTTTTTAGAAAAAATTACCCACGTTGGACAGAAGAGAGATTGGGAGGAACTCATTAAGGTTTTCCGAGTTTCCCTTTTTGGGAATTGGAACTATGCGCCCGGTTTTCCAGACATCAGGAAAGTAAGAATTATTGAGGCAACTATTGAAGATAATTGTCATAAATTCTATGGCGACAGGTGGGAGGTTTTTGATAACTTTGTTGGAAATGTTATCTAGGTCGGCGGACTTTTTACCTCTGATAGTCTTGATTAGGGCGAAAACGTGAGCGGGATTTGAAAATATGCTTACATCATCCGGATTTTAAGGACATGCTTGTGGAATTAAAGATTGTGGCGGAGGATCCCACTGCCTGTGCAGTGAAGTCATCAACGGTCGAGTCTACAGCGGTCCTAAATTTTGCATCGGTTAGAGATGAGTTGTTTCTAAAAGTGCATTGGAAATATTTCACGAAAGCGTTGCATTTTTCTTGCGGAAGGTTGTAAGCGTTCGAGCCGCTTAAAATGGTTTGGGGAGTCTTGCTTTTCTGTTGCAAACCCTGTTTATGTCCTGAAAGTAGTGTGGACCGGATCGAATATAGGCGAGTTTCTTCCGGAACGCTTTATCGAGAAACATTTTCGTTTGTTCTTCAATAATTGTTGACAAGCAATTAATTTGCGACAACATGCTTCTGTACGCTGGGTTGTGGCTATTAAGGGTTCGGTGAAAAATACGGTTAAGTATTTTTCGAAGTTTCTGTCTAAATTTGTATAATTTTTGCAGTTGAGGCGGGAGATTTTGTGTTCGTAGTGTTTTCTCGGCACTGCACTGGAAAAGAAGACTTCGTTTCCTTCAATGGCGTTGTTGAGGAAATCAATGTGGAAGTCAATTTCCAAATTCGTGAGATTCCGCTCCGAGTCAGGGAGATTTCCTGCAAGGAATTGAGAGAGTCTGTCTTGAAATTGTTGCCAGTGAACGTCTTTGAGCGAAGTTGAGGCTTGAGGGTCAGAAGTCAAGATATTTAAGGGCATGTTGGGGGTGATTGAGAGTTCAACTGCCAAGTGATAAGATTCAGCCATATGCGCTGTGCAGACGTAATTTGAGAATTGGGGTAGTAGATTAATTAGATTCATATCTATTTGTCTTATCTACAGTTAGATAACTAATGACTTTTGGTAGGAGTAGAGTATTTTGAGCAAGACGAGGAAAAGAAATTACATTTCACTACCATTAGATCGACTACACAAGGAAAGGAAAATCAAGTGAATTACCTAATAATAAATCAATATGGAAATAGCTTAATTCAGATTCTGCTGTACTAAAAGCAATTACGTAATAGTTACATGTGCGAGTCACTTGCATAAACCAGAAGGAGTACACGGCAAGGTTTATGGGTGCTTGATCCCCTCCTGCAATAGAGCTGATTGCTATCAATAATTTATATAAATCAAATTCTGCATTGGGTGTTCTGTGCCTAGAATACATAGAGCAGTATAGAAAAAAAAATAAAAAAAAATAAGAGAGCGATGTGGTAGAGATGTTGCTGATGTTGCTGTTTTCCTGGCAGGTGTTACATATGATGCAGCGGACCTGAGCGAGTAACTTTGAGTATTTTCTGGATGTTGTCGTTCACTTTCCACCAAACGGTTCTTATCTCCAGTTTTCACTACTGGTCCATGGAGTATCCTTGAACCGTTTCTTCGGTTTGCTCCCGGCCCTGGTTTTCTAGAAGGAAACCATTCTAGTTGTAACTTTATGCAACGTACTAAACCAAAATCTCACCTGTTCCACTAGTCCAACTAACTCCCAATTTTTGTGTTTCCTTGTTTGTTTTTATGTAAGTAAATAGATATAAGATATGCAGGCCTCACAATGCACTAAATTCGAGTTATACCGCAAGCTATGAAACTATGTATACGCCGTCGGCCGTTCGATTTGCCTAATCCTAGAATTTATGTTTTTTTTTTTTTTATTATAATTATTTCTTTTCTTAATTAACACCTTTACTAGCCGCTACTTGAGTCTACTTTCACATATTAATAATAAACTAATAAATACACGAACACCGTACTTGATACTTGTGTCGACCACGATTCTTTCAGTGCACTGTCTGGCTCAATGATCAGACCCTGATTGTCTCTATTCGATGCACTCCTTCCTCGAGCCGAGATCCGCTATCCATGCTTCAGTCAACACATGGGCTTTTCTTTGCTATGCAATGCTTACATATATATATATATATCTGGCCGATTACGTGCACTGATAGCAAAGCGGGATTACTTGCCGCTTAATCTGTATGCGACAGGTTTGGATTTTTTTTTCTCGGATTTGTTAATTTTGGGTGACCAGTGATAACAACTTTGTTTTGTTTTGAGGGTTTACCAAATTGGAATATTTAAAAAAAAGCTATTATTATTGTTAAGTTGGAAGCAAGGCCAGGGAAAATTCAAAGTTAATGATAATGCCCAGGTCTCCTCTCTATTCATGTAACATAGGGTAGGTATGTATGCTATGGTAAGAGACTAAATTTTGATTACATTTCCTGTTGTCCGTTACAAGGTTGCTAAATAGAAGTCAAGAATTGATCGCAGGAAGGTCGGAGTATCCTGCGAGACGACGACGAAATTATGGGTGATGTTAAAGAGTAGCCAGTCATGTACTGCCTAGCCTGACGGACTTACGACAGAGTCATTCCACAACGAGTGCCTGGCGTTGAAATCGCCACCCAGCACCGTGTATGTGAAATTGTCCGAGATTCGAGCAATGTTGTTTAAGTTATTCTGGATGTCAGCTCCCGCGGCGTGACATCTATTGTATGGGGCGATTAGGAGAAGAGACTCGTTGTTTCGAAGCTTTAACTTGACAGCAGTGCATTCCATATTGGAAAGGTTACTTATTTTCACCTATTTGAATTTAAGATTTTTCTTAATGAGAAGGGCAGTGCCTAGGGTGGTCTCAGATTTGTCCTGGCGGACGATGTTGTAGTGCTCAAAAGCTAACTTATGTCTCTCAGTGAGTAGAGTTTCAGAGAGGAACACAAACGTGGGTTTACGCTCAATGAGGAATAGGTTTAGGGCTGCTCTTTTGCTGTGCTTTACCAGCGAATTGCAGTTACGTGACATGTTTTCAAATTACTTAATTGCCTAGACATAGTCCAAATCCAAATTTAAGTTAAGCTGCTTGTTTTTCCGAGATGGAAGAGAGTAGATAAGCTATGCCGGTTCTGGCCCACTTTTTTAGCTTCCAGGATTTCGCCACAGATGGCGCCACCGTCGCTAGGTGGTTTGAGCCCATGCTAAATGTAGGGTTGTGTCTTGGTTGTATTGGTTTGTGGCTTGGATATATCATTGCGCCTTGGATGCACCATGTGTTGCGCCTAAATGTAGGCTTTTGGTTGCATTGAGTGTCGACTGCGCCCTAGCGGGATTAATCGGTACTACCGAAATGTATCATTTGATCTTGACTGCACCCTAGCGGCATTAGCCGGTACTAACAGCATGCTCCCGTACTACGGGTTTCTTAAATAGATATGTGTTGCGCTTAAATGTAGGCTTTGGTTTCATTGAGTCTCGACTGCGCCCTAGCGGGATTAATCGGTACTATCGGGATGTGTCATTTGGTCTTGACTGCGCTCTAGCGGCATTAGCAGGTACTACCAGCATGCTCCCGTACTACGGTTTCCTTAAATAGATATGTGGTGCGCCTAAATGTAGGCTTTTGGTTTTGAACTAATATTAGTAATAATTAAAGTTAACGCTAGGAAATTTTTGTTCATGCCAATGGATTCTAGATGGTTGGGGTGGGGCTATTAGGGGGGATGAAATTTTCATCAGAAATCCTCTACGGGCTCTGGTTTTCGAGATATTAGCGATTTTACCTTTTCTTTTATAGTTAATATTATTAATAATTCAAGCTACCTAGGATAGTTTTGTTGCGCCTGGTTTTGAATTAATATTAGTAATAATTGATTTTTCTTGAGCGCCTAAATGTAGGCTTTTGGTTTTGAACTAATAATTAAAGTTAATAATGGGAAATTTTTGTTCATGTCAATGGATTCTAGAGTGGTGGTATGTGGGGTGGATAATAAAGGGAGGGAGGGGGGTAATGAAATTTTCATCAGAAATCCTCTACGGGCTCTGGTTTTCGAGATATTAGCGTATTAATATTTCAAGTTATTTTTGCTCATGGAAATGGATTCTTGGTGGTGTGGGGTGGGAGGGGGAACGAAATTTTCATCAGAAATCCTCTACGGGCTTTGGTTTTCGAGATATTAGCGACATCTGTTTGGGCGCAAACGCCATTTCTTGAGTAAGGTACCCTAGCGGCCTTAGCCGAAACTACCAGCATGCATTAGCGGGAGAGTTCTAGATATTGGCATGACGTCAACATGGTTTTGCTGTTTTCAAATCCTGCACGTTTTCTTAGCAGGGAAGTTGTAGATATCAGCAAATTATTATTATTATTATTGGGTCTTGGGGGTGCGTGCAGAGAAAATTCACAGTTGCTCTTTCGAGTGCAAACACCATTTCTTGAGCAAGGTCCCCTGGTGGCATTAGTCGGTACTACATCATCTTGGGCTTGGGGATAGGTACTGGAGGTTGGCTGAGAGCTTTAGTGGCAATATCTGATACTATGCCTGGGATTGTCTGTGGTGTGTTGGATTCGGCTACGTTATCTATACCAAGGCTTGGGTAGAATGTATACGGCTTAAGTAATGATGTGAAATACCCTAAGCGAATTTATATCGGGGGCAGTATACTTGTTAGCTTGAGTTTGGTTTCAGTTGTTTACTTTAGTATGTTGGGCTGGGCTACTTGGTGGCTGAGGAAACTTTACCTAAGGCGCGGGTGGATGTGTGCAGCTGTGCATTTATTTGGATATGAGTCCTTATGAAAATAAGCGACATATTATGAGCGGAACGGCGGATACTTAACCTTGGGACATTACTCCATTTCATCAGATCAACAAGTGGTAACACCAGAAAGAATCTAAATCTAGTGTAAATAAAATATGTATTATAGTTTTAGTTTCATTTATTAAAGTAATTTGCATTATAGCTACATGTATAAAGTATTATAAATATATATTTATTTTAAATTGTATTATAGGCGTTTTTTCAAGAAATTATAAAACATCTTTGTTATTAATCCAAGAATTGTGTTTTGATGAAAATCCGAGCCATTTAACGTAAGCTTTATCTCCATTCTTCTTTAAGATTTTCTCTACGAGATATAGGTCTGGGTGTTTAACTATCAGCAGCTCCAATTCATAAAAGCCTCCTGTGATTGGATTTCCTTGATAATCTTCCAGCTGATATGTGATGGGGTTTGTGTTTTGAACTTTAATAATTTTAAAAATCTCAGCTGTCCAGTTTGGTGTATAGCCTTTCTCAAATATATGCTTGTATTTGCTGATGCGTACAAAATCTCCAACTTTATACTTTGCAGGAACAACAATCTTTAAATGACTGTATACAGTTGAAAGCAGTTGTTTCTCATTGGGGGTGTTGATATCACGTGGTCTCATTTTCGTAGTTCGATGTATCCTTGAGTTGTATTCAGTGAGCAGTTTCTTTACCATACCAATCCACTGATAAGTTCCATTAAAGCTGAATTCTTTCCACATCATATCCTTTAGAGTTCGGTTAAATCGTTCCACTATTGATGCTTTGAGGAAACTGTACGTAGAGTAATGATTAATTGCATGCTTCAGCATTAGATTTTTAAAGAGGCTGTTGTAGAATTCCTTTCCATCATCATTCTGCAGGTTTTTAGGTATTCGTCCCTCGCTTAATATAGATTGCATGGCATCTCTTACTTCTGCACCAGTTTTTCTTTTAATTGGAATTGCCCATGCATATTTGGAGAAGGTATCAATTACTGTCAGCAGATAGCGGTAACCCTTGTTCACATACTTGTAGGGATCCATTTCAACCAAGTCTGCCTGCCACAAGTCATCTAGTCCTTTGATAATCACACGACGTCGTCTAAAATTTTTTCTCGCTGGTTTATGCAGCTCATTTACCACTTGTCTCTTACTCATCGTAATTATAAATGAAACAGATTTCTCAAGAGTTTTTACTCATATACACCATCTTTTGGTGTCAAGTCTTTCTTATTTATTACTGAAGTAAACAGATAGTTTTCAATCTTCGCGATTTCATCATTGATATATAGCGTTAAATTTGTCACCTCTATATTAATAGTTTTTTTTTATTTCTTCAACACTTATTTTAATCTTCTTGTGAACATAGTCTTTGGTAGTAGCATTATCATTTTCAAAGGGTTCACCAAGACGTTTTATACACTTTGAGTTTAGATCGTAGTCTCCGTTTATCGTTAAATTAAATCCAATACCCCGCTCTCCTTGTTCACCAGCTGGACCCTGAGCTCCTCGTTTACCATCTGGTCCTTGAATTCCTTGTTTACCGGCTGGTCCCTGAGCTCCTGTTGGTCCACGTTCACCTGCTTTCCCAAGATATCCTCGCTTAGAGAAACGTCCAAACTTGTCAACGCTCATCTGTAGATTGTGATGAAGTATGGTAATGAAGTAGTATTTAAACTATAATATCCGCTTCTCGCAACTCCTTCAGGATAGATACAATTTCATTATTGTGACTGGTGTTTCCAGCCTGCTTTGATGCCATTAGAAGACGCAGTCTATCCACTAATTCATTTGGATCATCCCAGTAAATGTGATCAATGTTTTCTTTAGGCAGACGCATTAGTCCCATGCCTTTACGCTGTATAAGTTTACTGATTATAGCTTTATACTTAGCCGCTCTAGTACCCTTTATTTGCCCATCTTCAGCATAGTCACGTTTATATGCATTGGTATCTCGCAAAATAGATCCATAATTAGTTAAATCCTCTTTAGTATATAGACTTTTTACAGGATCTTTCATAAATAGCAGCTCACATAACCCCAAAGTTGTTTTATAGCTCTTCCCCTTGATAACAATATTTCCTACATCATCAAAATCAAACGTTGAATTACCGATTCTCCACGCGTTGTCATCATAGTAAACTCCATAGGTTGGATCAATTTTAGGGCTATTATCAGTGAATAGCTTTAAATAGTTTGAAACTATGTATCCAGAGTATCGGGGGAGGTGACAGGAGACCTTCCTGTCAATGTTCTTGAATGTTTCGGTGTTGCGAATTCTTCTTCAGATGTTAAGGAATAATCTCCATAATTTATAGGTGTGCTGCTAGCCTCCATTTTCACATATTTTCGTTTTGGAGGGGTAAAAGGTTCCACAATGTCATTGGCTTCTTCTTTTGCTTCTTCTTCTTCTTTTTCTTCTTCTTCTTCTTCTTCTTCTTCTTCTTCTTCTTCTTCTTCTCCTTTTGTGTCTTTTGTCTCAAACTTGGCTATATCCGGTGGCTCGTATTTGACTCTTCTAACAAACTCTTTTAAGGGTTTAGTGATTGGCTTAAAGGTTTCTTCAAGTTGAGCTTCTGCTTCAATCCTTCCCATCCTTAGAGCTATAAATTTTTTTTGCACTGTATTCCTTGTCTTGATGAGTTCTTTTAATAGATTTTCATTCATCTTCGATATTAATTGAATAACGGCTTTTCAAACAGCTCTGATAACAGGTAAACAGCTTTCCAAACAGCTCTGATAACAGCTTAACAGCTTTCCGAACAGCTCTGGTAACAGCTTAACAGCTTTTCAAACAGCTCTGGTAACAGCTTAACAGCTTTCCAAACAGCTCTGGTAACAGCTTAACAGCTTTCCAAACAGCTCTGCTAACAGCTTAACAGCTTTCCGAACAGCTCTGGTAACAGCTTAACAGCTTTTCAAACAGCTCTGATAACAGCTTAACAGCTTTCCAAACAGCCCTTATAACAGCTTAACAGCTTTCCAAACAGCTCTGATAACAGCTTAACAGCTTTCCAAACAGCTCTGATAACAGCTTAACAGCTTTTCAAACATCTCTGATAACAGCTTAACAGCTTTTCAAACAGCTTAACAGCTCTGATAACAGCTTAACAGCTTTTAAAACAGCTCTGATAATACGTTAACAGCTTTTCAAACAGCTCTGATAACACGTTAACAGCTTTTCAAACAGGTCTGATAATCGGTGAACAGCTTTAATCTACTCAGCAGGTCTACAGGACTCGGTGTGCTTTCGACTGAGTTACAACTTCGACTTAAGAAGGTTTCGCATGTTTCATACTTTTATAGTACAATGAAGGTATCAAATCCTTTACGGTAGCGCCCCTTGTTTAATGAGCTATCCTTATCAATCATCAAGAAACCATATTCATCCTTCCAACACTCAGCACAGGCTCTTCGAAATTTATCAAACTTCATGTCTGTGTTCACATGATCATTATAGATATGTTTCAAATTCAAGACATCTTGCTTGAATAAGATGATTAAATTAGCATTGTCACGTATTAAGTGCTTTGGTATATGCGTATATGTTTGACAGAGATAGAAGCTGTCTATATCTTCGTGGCGACCCATGCAAAAATAGGATCGCACATTATCTTGCTTTTCACATGCTACATCATCGAAAATAAACACTGAATGTGATTTGGCTTCCTCTGGAGGTAGAACGTCGCAGTTGTTTGAGAATGTATAATACCCCAATCCTGATATGGGGGTCTTCACTCGCTTCAAGTATTCATACTTTGGTTGATGCAACGATTTTGAATATATGTAAATATTTTCATATCTCAGACCATTGGGATGTTCCAGCAAACTTATCATAACATTAGTTTTTCCACAATTCGATGGTCCAACAATGATGCCCCTTATACTATTAGGCAATAGGGGCCCATGCTTCTTTTTCACCTTCATAACAGCTACACCAGCATTTCGAACAGGAAAAGCTTGTTGTTGTTTAATGAACCGCATATTGAAGACTAACGGGATTCCTATAAGTATACCTGTTTATATTACATTTCAACAGTATCATCGGAACCTTATAAGATGTTGGAACACAAATCGAAACGCTCCAGAAAATGTTTGAAAGGGGGCAGAGGACTACTAAATTCAATCATCAACAAATTACCTGTAGAATTACATCTACCGGGATACCAGTACTGTGGACCAGGAACAAAGTTACAAAAAAGATTGGCGAGAGGAGATCCGGGCATTAATCCATTGGACGCAGCCTGCAAAGAACACGATATAGCATACTCGCGACATAAAGATACAAGTGATCGACATATAGCTGATAAAATATTAGCTGAAAAAGCTTGGCAGCGTGCAAAATCTGCGGATGCAAATTTGAGTGAACGTGCCAACGCCTGGCTTATAACAAACGCAATGAAGGCTAAAATTAAGCTAGGTATGGGTCTTAAGGCTAAAAATAAACGCCAACCCACATTCCGAGAAGCAGTACGAAATGCACGTAAGATTTTAAAAATCAAAAAACCAAAAGACTTGATGGAAGCTACAAAAATAGCTCTAGGTGCAGCTAAAAATATTGTGAAAAGAAAGAAGAAATCAATTAAAACTCCACGAGTGATACCTGTACCAAAGGTTGGCGGAGCACTTCCATTCCTCATCCCGTTGTTTGCTGGGCTTTCAGCATTGGGAGCACTATCGGCAGGTGCAGCAGGCATATCTAAAGCAGTAAATGATACCAGTGCGGCAAAGGCAAAATTGGAAGAAAGCAAATGTCATAACCAAGCAATGGAAACTATAGCGGTTGGTAAAGATGGAAACGGGCTGTTCTTGAAGCCGTATAGAAAAGGACTTGGACTCTATCTACAACCTCAACCAAAAAACTATTAAAGACGCTACCCAAACGACCGCTAAACGAGTTGGATCTTCGCAAATATACCACACACTTGCCACACTTCAGAGGAGTATTTATGGGTGATAATCTTCCTAAAAAGCCATGGAAGCGAGAAAGCGGTATTGTTAACTTGGACATCTCAACTGGAGCAGGTACACACTGGGTAGCGTACTACAAGAAAGGTGATAACATCGAATACTTTGATAGCTTTGGCAATCTCCAACCACCACGGGAACTCATAAACTACTTGGGTAGTAATATTACGTACAACTACAGTTCTTATCAGAATTATGATGCAGTAATTTGCGGTCACTTATGTTTAGAGTTTTTATATAATTGTTATATCCATTAATTATTATCTATAAATAAATGTATCTATATTGAAATTGTAACAGTTCATTATCAACCGCCATGTCATTATTACTTACTCTCACGGGAAATTCATCTTTACTCACTGCTGAGTACTTTCCTCCGCTGGAGCTAGCAACGGATTATGTTTGTGGATTAATTGATTTTCAAACATACAACTCTATACCAAATATTGATGTGAGCAATAATCTGGTTCATGTAGGGAATGAGGTTGTTGAGATACCTGTTGGATCCTATGAGATTGATGATATAGCAAAATATGTACAAGGATACTTGGATAAAGAAGGGAGAAGGATAAAGGTTACAATAAAGGCTAACAATAATACATTGAAGAGTGAAGTTAAGGCAACTGAAGAAATACATTTTGAAAAACAGAGATCCATAGCTCCTCTGCTAGGATTCAGTAAAAGAAACTTATCTGCTAATATAGTGCATACATCGGAGTTGCCAGTCAACATCATTAAAGTAAATACTATTCGCATCGAATGTAATATTATATCAGGATCATTCTTCAACAACACACAATTACACACTCTCCACGAGTTTTCACCGAACGTGGGGCCTGGGTATAAAATAGTGGAGGTACCCAAGAATGTAATCTATTTGCCTGTGAATACCAAACGTATAAGTTCTCTAACATTGAAGCTCCTTGACCAAGACGGTGACTTAATCAACTTCAGAGGAGAGACTATAACCATCAGGTTACATTTGAAGCCACAGCATGTTGATATACAATAATGATAAATACGAGTTCGGAGCAGACAAGATCATTAGTCAGCGGACAACCTTGAAGCGGCCAAGACCTACATTAACACCTGCAAATACAGCATATTTACTATCGATAGGCTTAACGCTGAAACAATGAATAAAGGAATACTAGATATTGCACCAGACGCTCGCTTTGATAACAGTGTTACTAAATTTGAACATCACTCCTATTCACCATTTCTAACATCATTTAAAAACAGCGATGAAATCCGTATCTCTGTACAACATCAGGACTTGAATCTTCTACCCAGCAGGAGTTTTCTTTACATTGAGGGGTCGCTAACAAAGCTGGATGGAACCGTTTCAGTAACCGCAAAATTAGCTAACAACGCTCTACCATTTCTTTTTGAGGAAATACGCTATGAATTGAATGCAGTGGAAATCGATCGTACAAGAAATCTTGGGATTGCGACAACATTAAAAAACTACGTATCGCTAAATGCAAATGTAAGCAGGATACTACTCAACGGCAGCTGGTCACCAGAGTCATCCGTTATACCAGCCAATGGACTGTTTAACTATTTGTACCTCTGAAATATTTATTGGGATTCGCTGAAGATTACAAGAAAATTCTGATAAATTCCAAACATGAACTCATATTGATCCGGAGCAGGACAGACGATAATGCCATTATATCACCAACTGATGTGGTGAAAATTCAAATTACCAATCTTCAATGGAGCATTCCGCATGTTACAGTATCCGATGATGAAAAGCTGCAACTATTTAAAATTATCGGGAGAGGTCGCCCGATACAAATACCATTCCGCAGCTGGGACATATATGAGTATCCAGTACTACCGGAATCCACGCATCAAACCTGGTCAGTTAAGACTTCCACTCAACTGGAGAAACCTCGATTTATCATCTTAGCATTACAAACGGATCGAAGGAACGACAAAACCAAAAATGCAAGCAAGTTTGATCACTGCAAACTCACCGATGTTACAGTTTATTTGAACTCAGAATCATATCCCTATGATGATTTGAATTTGAAATTTGATTTGAATAGATACGCATTGCTGTATGAGATGTACATAAAGTTTACACAATCATACTATGGTCATCTGTATCAGCCGTTCCTCACATGGGAGAAGTTCAAAACCGATGCTCCGATCGCTGTCATTGATTGCTCACATCAAAACGAAACAATAATAACTGGACCTGTTGACATAAGGCTAGAATTCAAAACATCTGAAAATATACCGGCTAATACAACAGCATATTGTCTGCTTCTACACGATCGAATAGTGGAATACAGTCCGCTGACAAGTGAAGTTAGAAAGTTAAATTAAGAAGATGGCTGTCATCGTAGACGTCCAAGGATTCAAAACAAATCTCAATGAATTCATCACTAAAGAACTGGCAATTTTAAACAATGAAAACCAGATGCAGCACTTTATATTTCAACCACCGTTCAGATACAAAGATTTGACTTCAGCAAAAAAGAGACAAGTAAAATGGCTTCAACACAATTTTCATGGATTCCGCTGGGATGATGGCTACATACCGTATCACAAGCTGTACACTATAGTTGAACCACTGCTTCGAAACAAAACCGTATATGTAAAGGGAGCTGAAAAAGTTCATTGGGTGCAGAAGATAGTTGGAGAGGGTGAAATCATTATTAACGTTGAAGATGAATACAACTGTGGAAAACTAATAGAGATTAACACAAATGCGCCATCTTGCCAAGTTCATATTGGACAATATGCTATAAGAAATACTTTTATAATAAGAAATTTTATTGGAAATAAAAACAAGTGTTTATAAAACATAAGACTTTTCAATACACACATACCCCAGAACCCTCACTGACATCGTCTAGAATCTGTTCATGGTGATGTCATGTTGTGAAATTCGAATAATGCTGATATCTACAACTTCCCTGCTAAGAAAACTTATTTAGGTGCAGCAAAACCATGATGACGTCATGCCAATATCTAGAACTCTCCCGCTAATGCATGCTGGTAGTTCCGGCTAAGGCCGCTAGGGTACCTTACTCAAGAAATGGCGTTTGCGCCCAAACAGATGTCGCTAATATCTCGAAAACCAAAGCCCGTAGAGGATTTCTGATGAAAATTTCGTTCCCCCTCCCACCCCACACCGCCAAGAATCCATTTCCATGAGCAAAAATAACTTGAAATATTAATACGCTAATATCTCGAAAACCAGAGCCCGTAGAGGATTTCTGATGAAAATTTCATTACCCCCCCCCCCCCCCACATACCACCCCTCTAGAATCCATTGACATGAACAAAAATTTCCTATTATTAACTTTAATTATTAGTTCAAAACCAAAAGCCTACATTTAGGCGCTCAAGAAAAATCAATTACCAGGCGCAACACTTGAAAACAACAAAAGCCTACATTTAGGCGCACCACACATCCAAAAAAGTGAAGCAAAAATCTTCCCAAAACCGTAGCATGCTGCCACGTGTGGGCAAAAGTGAAGCAAAAAACTTCCCAAAACCGTAGCATGCTGCCACGTGTGGGCCAAAAGTGAAGCAAAAAACTTCCAAAAGAATCGTACCACACATACAAAGCCGTAGTACCGGAGCATGATGGTAGTTTCGGCTCACTGACATCTTCTAGAATCTGTTCATGGTGATGTCATGTTGTGAAATTCGAATGATGCTGAACAAAGCCTACATTTAGACGCAGCACCCCCATGAGCGAAAAAAACTTGAATTATTACTAATATTAACTATATCTAAATAGGTAAAATCGCTAATATCTCGAAAACCAAAGCCCGTAGAGGATTTCTGATGAAAATTTCGTTCCCCCTCTAACCCTCGCCCCTCTAACACCTTCTAGAATCTATTGGCATGAACAAAACTATCCTAGGTAGCTTGAATTATTAATAATATTAACTATAAAAGAAAAGGTAAAATCGCTAATATCTCGAAAACCAGAGCCCGTAGAGGATTTCTGATGAAAATTTCATCCCCCCTAATAGCCCCACGCCAACCATCTAGAATCGATTGGCATGAACAAAAATTTCCTAGCGTTAACTTTAATTATTACTAATATTAGTTCAAAACCAAAAGCCTACATTTAGGCGCAGCACATATCTATTTAAGGAAACCGTAGTACGGGAGCATGCTGGTAGTACCTGCTAATGCCGCTAGGGCGCAGTCAAGACCAAATGACACATCCCGGTAGTACCGATTAATCCCGCTAGGGCGCAGTCGAGACTCAATTAAAACAAAAGCCTACATTTAGGCGCACCCACATATCTATTTAAGAAAACCGTAGTACGGGAGCATGCTGTTAGAACCGGCTAATGCCGCTAGGGTGCAGTCAAGGTCAAATGATACATCCCGGTAGTACCGATTAATCCCGCTAGGGCGCAGTCGAGAATAAATGAAACCAAAAGCCCACATTTAGGCGCAACACATGGTGCATCCAAGGCGCAATGATGTATCCAAGACACAACCCAATACAACCAAGACACAACACTACATTTAGCACGGGCTCAAACCACCTAGCGACGGTGGCGCCATCTGTGGCGAAATCCTGCAAGCTAAAAAAGTGGGCCAGAACCGGCATAGCTTATCTACTGAAGAGAGCTTCCTATATTTAGGGAGGAAATTATTAATTTTGCCCATAAGGACGAAAAGGTCGCACCCAAATTGAGACTTGGCTTCTTTGGTGCAGATATCGTCAATTTCTGACACTATGGGTTTTCTAGGAGCTGCCTGGGGGCTGGCCTAGGTGCTGCTTTAGGTTTGGGGACTGTGGGTTTCACTGAATTGATATTATTAAAAATTTTTTGGAGATTACTTAAGCGAAAGATTCACCTGGCTGCACGTAGTTCCTTGTGGCTTCCTTCACGAAGTCTTCACGGTGGCGACGTTCCTCATTCCTCTTGGCGCGATGTTGTACGACCTCCTTATACTTGGCGCAACCTCTATAGCTGGGCGGATTTTCTTCCGCTTTGGAATCGACACAGAATGTGGAAACTTTCTTTTCGTTTTTCCGCTCACATTGTCCTGGTAAAAATTCATTCTTACACTTCACACATCTGTAGTCAACCGCACAATTCCTAGCCACGTGACTAAATGCCTGGCAGCGCTCGCACTGGGAGATACCCGAAGTGCGGTATCTCTGCCAGTAAATGATCTGGTTCATAAGGCGATTTGTGGCCATTATGAATTTAATTTTATAATTACCTCCGAAACTAATTACGAATGAATTCGATTCCTTGCTCCTGAGCGTTCTAAAATGCGTCAGAAAGTTAATTTGCATCCACGCAATTTTTCTACGAGTGCTGCCGTCACATCCTTGGCATGGTATGTATGCTGAACTCCTCTCAGCAGAAGTGTCGTCGTCCCGTCACATTTAGGCGTAAAAATGTAACTCTGTAAACCGATGTCCCTGATTATGTTGAACAGTGCCTTATGGTCGTCCTGGATAATTGGGTTGATAATGCACTTGGTTCCCTTTGAAGTCTTGATTAAAAACGTTGGCCTTATTGAGAGCTTATCAAGCTCGCAATTGAATGCTGTAACATTCCGGTTATGACAGACAATCGGAGGAGGTCTCACTGCTTTTCAACGTCAGCCTTAGTTGCTTTGGGCTGTATCTCAAAGTCCTTTCCATTACCCAGAATTTGGAAGAAACCACCCGTATGTTCCTCCCTGGGAAGATGACGACTCAGATGTTGAAGTCTCACCTGGGTCAGTGGTCTTATTTTCTAGTTCGCTGGCTTATTTGGCTGTATAATTATATCATACGTATATACACAATGCGCACGTATCTCACTTGTTAATGCACAAGCTCCGTGGGGTACAAATATATTTAACCTGCGGTACTCGCTTTAACGAAATCCCGTCGGCCCTTTGTACGTTTTTGTTTGTTTTTCACGATAACCTTGTCCTGCTCGTTGTTCTATGGCTATGCTATGACTATATGAACTCTCTTCTGGCGGTGATAACTGTTATATTTATACCCTAGAAACTCTCCAGATTATTCTGGACTGTTCTATTCCATTTTGACCATTCTATTCATTGTATTCCTGAACCTTCCCGAAAATTCCATCATAAATTCTCAGAACCTGAAGTTGTTTACTCTCCATTGCCAGTAGATGTCACCAGTTGTCTCTTTCTATTGCACGTAAGGCTGCCCCATTCTTAAAATTTTTCGTCCCGAACAACAGGTGGTCCACGGTCTTGATGCTTGTAGTGTTGACACAAGCACCCCAAATGGACAATTTTACGCTTGCCTCTCCTGTACACTACGTCATTAGTTCTAGCTGTTCGCAGGTCTTCCTTGTCGCAACCTGTAGATGGTTCCACGGTTAACAGCTGTATAGTTGCTGTTGTTTCTTTTTCTTCCATCCGTGCGCAATGTTTGCATTCAAGTTTGCATGTTGTATGTTGGATTTCAAAATCGTCAGCCTGGAGTCGCTCTATCCATCTCGCAACTTGCACCTCAGGGTTCTTAAACTGCAGAAGCTATTTAAGCGCTGCATGGTCAGTACGAAGGATGAATTTTCCGTAGAGATATTTATGAACTTACAATGGCAAATAGCTCTTTTCTTGTAGCACAATAACTTTTTTCTAACTTTGAAAGTGTTTTTCTATAGTAAGCTACTGGAACACGTTGACCATTCTCCTCCTGCGAAAGCACTGCACCCATAGCTTCATTGGCGGCATCTGTATCCAATATAAATGTTTTTCCCAGCTTTGGATAATGAAGTACTGGAGCTTCACAGAGATGTTGCTTCAAATTTTTATAACTTTCGTTTCCTTTTTCTGTAAGTTGATGTAGGCTCCTTGCTCTATCTGCAAAACCTGTCACGAAGTGCCTGTAGTAGGCAGCTAAACCAAGAAAACTCCGTAATTGATGTTTGTTCTTTGGAACTGGCCAATTTTCGACGGCTTCTATCTTCTCTGGATCGGTTCTTACTCCTTGTGATGAAACTATGTGTCCTAAACATTTAACTTCATTTTTTAATAGAGCACATTTACTCGCACTGAGCTTCAATTTTGCATCTTTGAGTATTTGAAGTACGTCCCGTAAGTTATCTTATGTTCCTTGAATGTCTTTCCGATTACTATTATGTCATCCAAGTAGGCAAGACATGTTTTCCAGGTTAAACCTCGTAGAACACATTCCATTAGTCGTTCGAATATGGCTGGAGCATTACATATCCCACATGGCATTACTTTGAATTGCCATAAGCCACTGCCAACTAAGAACGCAGTTTTCTCTCGGTTCTCGGGATGTATTTCCACTTGCCAGTAACCACTCTTCAAATCCAACGTGGAAAACCATTGCTCTTCGGAAAGGGTATCCAACGTGTCATCAGGCCTGGGTAATGGATAGATATCTTCTCTCGTCACGTTATTTAGTTGGCGATAGTCTATACAGAATCGGGTGCTGCTATCCCTTTTCCTGACCAGAACCACGGGCGATGTCCAAGGGCTGTTAGATTCCTCTATAATGCCTTGTTTCTTCATGGAGTTCATCATATCTGCAACTTCTGGTTATTTGGCTAATGGAAATCTTCGTGGTGTCTGTCGAATGGGGCTGGAATCTCCTGCATCTATCCGATCCTGGACAAGATTTGTTTTACCATAGTCATCATCATTCGTTGCAAATTATTCCGAAATTTCATCGATCACCCTTTTGGCATCGTTGTATTGTTGTTCACGTAAGGCACTGAACGACAAAGTTTCTGAGCCTGTTGCGTAGTAGCTGGTATTGGGTTTGTCTCCTTGACATTACTACTATTATCCAAATTGACGATTTGGTAAACGGGCTCACAATTTCCAATTATAGCACCTTGTTTTAGTTGTACCTCATTTTCGGATGTGTTAAGCACTCTGACTGGTATTAATGTTGCACCATCTGCCTTCACTAAAGTCTTGCAACAATGATGCTCGATGTAACTTTTGTGGGGTTAGGCTCCACCAGATAGAATCGGCAGATCCCCATGTCATCAGTAAGCTTTGTCCATATAAGTGTCTGGAAGTATGGCGAAAGAGTAATATTTTCGCAGACTATCGTCCTTGCTTTCGCAGGATAATCTGCTCCATAATTGAGAACCCGCTCTCCGACAGCCAGATTTATTTTGTTTGTGGTCATGAAGTCTATTCCAAGAATGCATTCATCCATTATGTCTGAAACCAGGAAAGTGTGAGGCAAGACAACGTGAATGTAGATCCCTTGCAACCTAACTAGAAACCAGAATTAATATGCGAAGAGTAATGTTCCGGTTTTTCCATTGTAGTCATATTTTAGCGAGACTAGCATAGGGACAGCCTGGCTTATTGTTGAGGGATACGTGAGACAACTTACAACTAGATGTGCAAAACTCCATATAAACCCGGAACACTTTTTGAAAGATCTTTAATTTTTTATTCAACCAAAGAAAGCTATCATTGCGAAGAATTTATGTGGCATAATACAGCAAGAGAGAGATGGAATGTGTAGAGCTTTCTATTAGAGGGCCATTAGCTCGTGTTAGTTGCACCGCGTTTTGTGAGGTTTTGCGCATCTAGACAATCATAGGAAGAGCCCTGACTATGAAATTGCCACCTTCAATCCGCTTGATTTATTCAAGCCACTCGACGAACAGCTGGTAACTACAACGTTAGCCCCAATCTACATCGAGAGCTACACGCTACAAGCGGCGAGCATGTCTACCGACAGGAACATATAGAAATGTAGACGGAAGATGAAGAGTTTCATCAATCATCGAGTTGCTGTCGTAAGCTTTACGGAAGTTTAGTAATCTAGTGTTAAGAACTTTTGTTTCAGACTTAAGTCTATCATAGCATAAAATAATTCAGTTGTCAAAAGATACTTATACGCCTCAATTTTTAATTTTACTATCCTGGTGTAAAGTCGAATACTTACCATTTCACTTTTAGAGAAATTCAGGGAGACAGCCGTTGATTAAAACACTTTTGTCCTGATAATTTTCAATAAAAAAATATAAAATCTTGAAAAAAGACTCTTAGCCGAATTTCGCATCATTAAACCCAATTTAAATGTTACCTCAATGGTGAAAATATTAACAAATTTTAGATTACGTCGAGGTTTTTTCTTTAATTTTTGCTCTATTCATTTAATTCGTGATA
>OZ005743.1:33549106-33559106 GCA_963930735.1 Dioctria linearis | reverse complement strand
TCACGACTTACAATTTTTTGTATGTTCTGAAGCACAGAGGCATTAATGCAGCTGGAACAATAAGGACGAACAGAATTCCAAACACTCCTTTTTCATCTGACAAAGCATTAAGGAAAAATGATCGTGGATTTTGTGAAGAAGTCGTAAGTAACGATGACAATGTTGTTCTAACATTATGGTTGGATAATAAGCCTGTATATATGGGATCCAATTTCACCGCAATCGGCATAAAAGATCAAATCGAGAGATGGATCAAGACAGCATCAAAATATATGACCGTAGATAGATCAAAGGTGGTGCGTTTGTACAACTCGTCAATGGGAGGAGTTGACAAGAACTATCAATTGAACAGCTACTATAGCATCCATATAAAATCCCGAAAGTGGCCACTAAGAGTCATATTTCATGCAGTAGATTTAGCGGTTGTTAATAGCTGGCTAGAGTAGAAGGTCGATTGCCAACGCTTGGAAATCTCCGAGAAACATGATATGGATTTATTAGAATTCCAATTAACGCTATCTGATTTGTTGCTATTTGCTGGAAAACCAATGGCTGGAACAACGCGCGGTAGGCTAAGCACGTCTGGAGAGCAGGAGGGTTGCACTTTAAAAGACAGGGTCTACTCAGAAAAAAGGCCCTTGACCCAAGTTAGGCTGGATACCGTTGATCACCTACCAGAATATGATGAGAAAAAAGAGGCAACACGTTGTATAGCAGTAAATTGCACTTATAAAACTCATGTATACTGCCTCAAGTGCAAAGTTCATTTATGTTTTATAAAAGGTAGGAATTGTTTTAAAAAATGTTACCAACAGACGTAAATAAGCGGGTGACATTATTATTTTCTTAAGTTGGGCTGGAATTGGTGCATTTCTTGGTGAATTATGTTTACCTCTTGTGCATTTTATGTATAGCAGAACAGATGCGATGGTGATTGTCAGCAGGAGTGCGGTGTATCCCAAGGTAAAATGGTGTACGTCATTGGTATGAATTTCTTCGGGTAGTATTTCATTTCTTTTGAGTTCCTGGATCTGCTTCTGTATGTCTTCTATTTCTTCCCATTTGTATTGATGATGTTCGTTGGATCTTGGAAGCTTGTGAGTAGATGCAGAGCCTTCTGGGTATATGAAATCGGTAAGATTTTGTGTGGGATTAAACGATGATTTTATTGTATGTGGATAGGTGTTGTGGGATTGCAAAGTTAAATAATCATGCCTAATTTCGCAATTGGTTTCCATGCTCAGAATTCCTGCACCTTGTGGTACCTGTTGAACGGTGTTGGTGTGACAGACGACAGTAATGCTGGTGTTTCCTTTCACGGAATAAATCCATTTGTTTGAATTATAGAGCTGAATCCATTTGGGGAGGTTTTCCGCATTAATTAGCTCGCAACTGCCGGATAGTTGCGCATATGTAAGGAAGTTCATTTCAGAAGAGCTGACATTGGCTCCTCTTCGATACGTTGGATGGTTTTGAATGTACATGTGCTGTGACTCTCCAATCGTTTGACACAGATGAAATTCCTGGTTGTTGAGCGGATAATATTTGTCTTTGTGAAGAATGACGACCAGAAATTCAGCTGATGGTTTGATAGCTACAAAACTGCCATTGATTATTACTGGAACTGGAATGATGCGATATAGTTCAAACTCCTCAAAGGTAAACAAGGGGAGCTTTACTCGAAATATTACATATTTTTTTGTTGCTCGACCTTCGACTTTCATGAGTTTGTAAAGCTGAAGTAGATTATCTGTTTTTGTGGGTAATCTGATTGTTGTTATTAAGTGATCTTTTATTGTATTTAATTCTTCCTTTAGCTGTTGCGGAGACAATAGCTGGGGGTTGATCTTCCCGAGATGAGTGTCAGTCAGTACATTCAGAATTGCTGTTTGAGCTCGTTGGTACTTCATAGTCATCAATGTTATCTACAAAGCCCAAGTGGAAAATGTTTCAGCCACTTTCCGCTGGTATATCTCTTCTGTAATATTGTTGAGTTGGGTGGTTATGAGCATTATATGATTCTTGATGGTCTCTAAGTGGCTAGTCATGCTTTCCTGATCGTGTTTTAATACGTTCACAGTGGAGTCTATCACAGATGTTTGATTTTTGATCAACTGCAGTAAATGATTTTCATTGGTTCTTATTTGGTCGATGGTTGTTGATAGTTTTTCGGCATATTCTGAATCTAGGATCCCAAACAGTGCTCCTGCTATGTTGCCGATTCTGTTAAGTGGGAAAGTAAGGAAATTTGGAGGTAGCTCATTACTGTGGGCGAGCTCTTCTTTCAATGAGACAAGTTGATCGGTGATCAGTAGCTTGTGTTTTTGAGCATACTACATATATGTTGCAGGTTACCTATCCCAGTGCTGATTGCGTCAGCCTCCTTCCAATATCCTACCATGTTGTAGTACACTATAAGGGACCACTCACTGCTGACCAAGTTAGCAGAACCGAGATTCTCGAAATATATCCCCGCTTGTGATTTGAATGCAATAATGTGAGCTAAGGGATTTCCAAGAATAGGCATGATTAAACATGTTAGTAGGAGCATACTTGTAACTGGACTTGACGATGATCGAATTTTTCTTCTTTTAGGGCGATTGCCTGGATTGTTGGTCGTGTCGGAAGTAGTGTCGTCGCTTCGAGAGGTGCCAGGTCGAGTCGCAGGATTGGAGTTGCTAGATTTCTCCGTCTCTTCGATTGGTAGTGGAGCTAATTTGTGAATTGGCCGCCTCATAATACCAGAATTCGTTCGGACATCGGCGACTCGTACCCAACCGTCTTCTCCTTGTATGGTCTTCTCGATTCTTCCGAGCTGCCATCTCAAAGGAGGCAAGTTGTCGTCCTTAATTAGAACCATCATTCCTGGTTTGGCATTTTTGCTTTCTTGCTTCCACTTGTGCCTTTATTGAAGTTCGCTGAGGTATTCGGTTGACCACCGTCGCCAGAACTCATGTTTAATGTGCGACACCAGTTTCCACCTTCTAACTAGACTTATATGTGGTGGAACTGCGTCTGGATCAACTACTGCAGTAGTTGGCTCACCTATTAGAAAATGACCTGGGGTTAAGGTGGCTAGGTCATTTGGATTTGCAGATAATGGTGTCACTGGTCTAGAATTGAGAATAGCCTCAATTTCAGCTGTAACGGTTGATAGTTTTTCGAAGGTGAGTGCAGCTGATGCTACCGATCTTTGGAGCAAAAACTTCGCTGATTTGACTGCGGCTTCCCATAAACCCCCGAAGTATGGGGCTCGAGGGGGAATGAAGTGGAAGTCCGTTCCTCTTGCTTGACAAAATGCAGAAATTTTGTTTGTTGACTCTGGAGGATATATAGATTGCTGTACCTCGAGAAGTTGATTTTTGGCGCCATGAAAGTTTGTGGCATTGTCACAGTAGAGATTTCGGAAATTTCCTCTTCTTGCGACGAAACGTTTGAGTGCTCCTATGAACCCCTCTGTGGTGAGATCACTGGCAACCTCAAGATGGATGGCCTTCGTGGCAAAACAACAAAACACAGCTATATAGGACTTCTGTGGACCTTGATGCATATCTTGTGTTGTCTAAGTGTTATGCGGCGATTTGATGGGGACTGGGCCAAAAGCGCTGGAAAGAAATGTAGTGGATGACTTTTATTTCTGCATACTACACAACTTATTGGCTTGGTTGTGGATACCAATGCAGATCGCGATTGTCCTTGCAATTTTTTGTTCCATCTCTGCTCTCTTGCTGCAGTATGGCCTTCTTTCCCAAGAGACTCTAGAACATGGAACCTTCTCTCTAGGAAGCTTAATAGCCCTTTAATGGTAGGCAGATCTCTTGGAGATTTTAAGGAGTCTGCAAACGGTGCATGAGTAGTCTTGTCGAGCTTTTTGATGATCATGTGCACCAATATGGGATCCCAATTTGTGGTAGAGATCTTTATATTTTCTAGAGCGGGGATGCACTCGTTTGTTACATCGTGGAGATGTTTGATGGACGCTGCTGAGTACTCTTGTGTAGGTGGCTGATCCCACAGCTTGCTGAGCGGTGCTGTGCATAATAATCTTTGGTTATTATACCGTTTATTCAAGGCGTCCCATGCAATGGTATAGTTAGCATCTGATATGGAGAGATGCTTGACTAGTGACATCGCCTCACCACTGAGATTGCTGGTGAGGTAGAACATTTTTTCAGCATTGCTTATCAAACTTGCATGGACCATTTGATCGAAAAAGTCATGGAAGTGCATCCATTTCGTATAATCACCATCGAATATTGGCAAAGTGACCCGAGGCAACTTCATCTGTGATTGTCCTGGTTGTTTGCTTGTCGTTGGAGTCTCTATGGTCTCAAGTTTTTCATGTAAGTGTACAAGAGCTTCCTGACACCAATCGTGTAGAACATCGTATAGCTCCCTAGTGTAATCTAGGGGTGTCTCCATGGTTTCTTCCCAAATCTGCTGATCAGTTTCGGATATATCATCGACTGTTTTATTGATCATCTGTATCTTCAGCAGCTCATAGTATACCCTTGAATGCCTTTCATCGGCTTTGTTAGCGATCTCCTTTAGGGTTCGACTGAGTGATGCCATGACACGATGTTGCCTACGAACCATTCGAATTACTTCTTCTTGTTGATTTGGTGTTGAGTGACTCTGGTTGGTTGGTACTTTTGAAAATGTAACTTGGACGCACCCTTTTTTTCTGTTGGAATTTCTTCAGTGTTTTTCTTTGGCGTCGAGAATACTTGTTGTGCACTGACCTGATCCTTTGATTGGCTGGTACTGGCATCGTTTGAGTGATCAGTCACAGATGATTGACATGTATCTGTATTGTCTGCTTTCGGTTGCAGTTCCATTTCATCTTGCTTGATTGCCTCTATACCTTCAGTGAGGCTTTCTTTGAATTGCTTGTAAAACTTCTGAATGGTGGCATAATAATCTGTGGTGAAGTATTCGTTGTCATCATGAGTTGAATCCAGTTTTACTAATTCTTGGTGGTTAACGTGGAATTCTGCCCAAAGCTCCTCAAGCAATGCTAGGCGAGTTGCAAAGTACTTTCTGGTAGTCTTCCGCCAAGGTCCATCCTTCTTGTAGTTTTTATAGTTGTTCTGAATTTGATCACCAAGGAATGATTGCGACTCTAGAAGTCCGTCCATGATCTGAAACAACCTGGTTACTTTCTCCGCAATATTTGAACAGTGATCACTTTTATGAGATGAATGGTGCAGTAAGTGCAACACTTAAGCACCGCAGAAAGAAAATTTTTGATTTCTAATAAAACACCCTCTTAAATGAAGATTTACATTTTTACTCAAAAAATTCATTTAAAAAATCTGCTATTTATACATATTTTTGACATGACAATAAAAAAGACAAAAAAAAGAAAATATTTAAAACATCCCGTAATCCTTTCCCTATCTCCTTCCAGCCATGCTGTGCTTTGCATCATAGGGTATCCCCTGAGCTTGGCTTAATAATACAAAAAAAAAGTGAAAATTTCTCAGGCTTCAAGCTGACCGAGCATTTTATAATCATAAAACAGACATCGAATTCTATCGTATAAATGCGACGCTGAAGGCATCGCATTTCGTCTGTTTGCAAGGACATGCCGTGTATGGTGTGAGAACGATTCTTTTCAGAATTTCCTGATGACAATGAAATTCTTTATCGAAGTGAGTTGCTTGAGAATTATTAACATATATGTTTATTTTAAGAATAGTATATAGTATAAATAAAAAGAATGTGAACTTACCATAACATTTGTTGTCATTTTAATGTATAAGAAAATTTTGCGACCCATCAGTCCGTATGTCCACTGGGATGGACATTCTCTAAAACCTATGTTTTAAACACATTTAATGAAGGGATGCTTTTAATTGTATATTTAGGTTTCCCTAGACTTTAAAAATTAGTACAAAAAAATTTTCCAGCGCGTAGAAAGAATTCTGGTCCGAAAGGGCTAGATGAATACGGGTATGTAATTTCGCATGTTTGATTTTTGAAGTGGTTTTTCCCATCTATTTATAGAACGCTTCGTGGAGAGGAAAAATTATTATACCTAAGCAATTTCATAGAATTTTATATTCGGACAAACATTTCAATAAAATTAAAACGTCTACGATATATCATTTGAAATATAGGTAAACAAAACAGCAAAGTTTTGTATGGGAACACCAAGAAGGTGTTGCAATATTTAGTCCATTTTTGAAATTTTATTTACTATTGCTATGCAAACACTACGAACCAAACTCCAGCTCTGTACATGTCGACTCGTTCTCAGAAAGTGACCAAATATATTGCGAAAAAGGCAATTTTTGTAAGTTAACCCCATGTTGCCCGATTGGACCCCATTTTAAATTTACTTTTTTAAGTCCCATGTGCAAAAATAAAAGCACTCTAAGTGAACGCGTTCTAGAGCTATCGTGAGGATGGACCGATGGACGGACATGTAAAAACCAAAATAACTTTTTGTATTGCGTTGGTCTCCAATCCTTTTACCTTTGCCAGCAGTATTTCTGTGCGTGACAAATTTAGTATATCTTACGATTTCATCAAGAGTATAAAAATAATAAAAAATTTAGACTGCGCATTTTGAGATATTCAACTATGCTGCTCTATGGTCTACCTAGGTGTATAGACAACATTCCTGTGAAACTTCGTGATAATCAAAAATGGTCCATTCACAAATTTACTCAAATTTAGTGTATTTTCTGTGAAATTATCCAGATGGGATTTTGTTTCTGCTGTTTATATGGACGGATGTTTTAAGCCTGGTATAAGGTACGCGCTAAGATAAATTTTACATGAAAATTTAGTGCGCTAAGAACTAATGGCGAAAATTTATCCTGAATTCTAGCGAAAGTAGTACTAAGGTCAAGACGCTAAATTTGGCTTTTGGGTTTTGATTAGAGATGCCGCCAGCAGTAAGTCTCCAATAAAATTAGCTTGAAATAATCCGCGTGGGCTGTTTTTTAACTGCTAAAAATATTTGTTGACAGAGTTCTGAGATTTTATAAATTTATTAACAGGATTTTTGTAGTTAACTTAGTTTTGTACGTCTTTGCTGTAAGTGCGGATGAATTGGATTTCTTCTCCTGGCCGTATTTTCAATATAATTATTTTTTTATTGTATACATTATACAGAGTGATTCAGATCAAGATGCCTTCCGGTATACCACGCGATTCCTTGAGGTAAACTGATCAAAAAATTGTCCCCCCCCCCCTAGAAACGTTCCTTTAGGAGTTGTGGCCAGTTGAACATTTCGCCAATATTCGTGAACCCTGATGGAAATAAATGAGTATAACTTTTGAGCCACCCTATAGATTTTGCTTATTGTTGGCTTATTAAATAGCTAAGAATAGTATCTGTCGAAAAGTGTATTCCTCTGTATTTGTTAATTAAGCATCTTTAAATTATTTTCAAATATTTCCAAAATTTTGATTTTTTTTACAAACAAATTTCATAAATACCGTTATTTATTTCAAAAACTTTCTTCCATGTATTAATGCCCCTACTACCCTCTATCACTGGAAAAAAAATCGGATGCCAATACCTGAATCAGTTTTAGCACTGGAGGTTTATTGGCAGATTCAAGCCAGATCATAAAATATAAATAAATAACGGTATTTATGAAATGTGTGTGTAAAAAAAATCAAAATTCTGGAAATATTTGAGAATAATTTAAAGATGCTTAATTAACAAATACAGAGGAATACACTTTTCGACAGATACTATTCTTAGCTATTTAATAAGCCAACACTAAGCAAAATCTGTATAGTGGTTCAAAAGTTATACTCATTTATTTCCATCAGGGTTCACGAATATTGGCGAAATGTTCAACTGGCCACAACTCCTAAAGGAACGTTTCTAGCGAGGGGGGGGGGGGAGGGGGGGGGGGGGGGAGGGGGGGCGACAATTTTTTGATCAGTTTACCTCAAGGAATCGCGTGGTATACCGGAAGGTATCTTGATCTGAATCACCCTGTATACATATTGCTTTTATATTTTTATTATTTCCATATAATTTCAACTACCTTTTTTAGAAATATTATGAACACGCGTTGTATTTCCATAAAAAAAATTGTAAAATGCTTCTCTTCTTCATTTTACTATATCTTTTCTCTGAGCCCTCGTTGTTTTATTTTAGGTGGTGGTAAAGAACGGCCCGATATTTGAGACTCGCTAAAATTCTATTTAGCGCGGACCTTAGTACTGAGCTTTATCAGATAATCAAATAACCAGGCTTTATATGGCCTACCTCATCTCTCTTCTGCTTTCATCAATAATTATATATTATGTATCTTTAGTATTTAAATGTTTCACAAAATACAACTCTTGAGCTCGAGCTTACATATGTTGACATATTTGACATAATGATGGACATATTGTTGAAAGCGTAATTGATACGCCTTCCACTCCAGAAATTAAAAATAATTTGTAATAACCGTACGAGTCGGACTCGCGCACGAAGGGTTCCGTACCATCATACAAAATTTAACACTATATACTTTTTATTTATTTTCCCAAATGAGAGTAGGTGTCATGTGAAAAAATAATGCTGTCATTTAAAAAAAAATGCCTACTTATGATAATAATAATGAATGAGAATAAAACGAGGAAAAAAGCCCCGAAAAATCACGTTTCTTGTAAGGGGGCCCCCTTTAATTTTTAATTTAATTTTATTTTTATTATTTGTTGTTATATCGCTAATAGAAAAACAAAGTCCGTGAAAATTTCAACTGTCTACGTATTAACGTTTATGAGATACAACCTGGTGACATACGGTCAGCGCAGACTTAGTAATACGTTGTTACCCTTTGGGTACGGAACCCTGAAAATAGGAAAGAATGAACCGACTTCCTTGTCGCTACCCTACTATTCATCCACCGGCTCTCATGTGTCATGCTGCATGCTTGAAAGCCTCCTCAGTCGCAAGATGAATCATTACGGCAGTTGGCAAAAATAAAAACTTAGAAATATATTTCTTAACTAGATGACGAAGGAATGAATTAAGAAAATGCTTCATAGATGTATTTTATGGCAAAATATGTAAATAGAAAATGATGAAAAACAAAAAACATATAAAAAAAAGACTTACCATAAATTGTGTTGAAATTTTCTGTTTTCCACCAAAAATATAACACAGAAAAGTTAACACTGAAGTGGCATAGAATTTTTGGTTAAAAAGAAAAAACATCTGCGATAGGGTATGCACGTAAGCATTCGCATTGCCAACAGATTTTTCCAATTGAAATATATATCAACGGCATCGTGGTGTTCATTCATACATACTGGAAGCTTGATTTAATATTATTGTGCTTTTTTATATTGCGTTGTAAAATTAAATTAAATCAAATCGGATTTGAAACTTGGGATGCGATTAATTCTTCTTTATATAAACACTACACACACGAAACCGACACATAAATAAATGTGAGAATAACTTGAAGCTTGTGCACAGCTCTTTAATTTCACTTATCGCACGAATCGCACTAAATTAATAAAATTACACGAAATTTAAAATTTTTTAATTAAAATGTTCCGAATGCATCTATTTGCACGGGCAAATGTTCACTTAATAGCTGAAAATCTAGCCGATGTTAATTGCCGCCATATTAGAAATTACGACCATGTACACAAAGCGAAAATTCCGTCGCGACTGTCTTCATTTACAGGAGTGAGTAAAAGAAATGCAATGAATGCTTCGCCTTAAGTGAACGTTACAATTTGCCGCCATGCTTGTTGTTGCTGCAATTGCACGCCGCCTTTTGATTTTTCAAAGATGTTGCGATTTGCGATCGGAGATCAACGCAATGTAACGCACATATAATCAGGAAAGTAAGAGGAGAGCAGGTGTTCGATCGATGGACTGGACCAGCTAAGCGACTTGTGTGGGGTTGCGTTGACTTGACACGACAAAGAAAAACGATACGAAGGCATTCACTCGGGTTGTCGATGCGGGGTGGGCTGCACCGGCACATTATTTGCTCGTAACTTACAGCGCGTCCCGTTGGGTTGC